>CAJGYO010000017.1:16110064-16510945 GCA_904845875.1 Miscanthus lutarioriparius | reverse complement strand
AGGGCTTTTGGGCAGAAATGGAGGGTTGGTTACGACAGGTTGTTAGAGGGGGTTCTATCTGTATTCGCATCAATGATGAAAATAGTGTCTTTTTAAGCCAGGGAAAGGCTGAGACAGGGAGCCCTCTATCCCCACTCTTAGGTAGTGTTTGGTTCGGAGTGGGAGGTCTTGTCTCTATTTCGAGTGACGGGACGACTCCATTCTCTGTTTGGTTGAGGAGGGATGGGATTAACCCGTTTTCTGTTTGGTCTGAAGACATCTAATGTGAGATCAGCCACTGACAGGTTGGAGCCATTTGTTATTTTTTATTATTTTTTTCTTCCTTATCTCTTTCATCCCCAATCCTCCTAATCTCTTTCGTCATCCGTCTCGTTCCCCGTTGCGCTCGCCCACGTGCTCCCACGTGAGATGGCGGGGCAGAGCTCCCATGCTAGGTGCCAGAGGTCGCCCACTTCTCTGGCGTGCTTGCCCTCGAGGCCCCACGCGAGGTCCGCACGCTCCCACGCGGCGACGCTGCAGGTCGCCCGTGCGGTGGTGGTGGCGGAGGCCGCCCGCGCGGTGGCAGTGGCGGCCGGCAAGGCCGTAGCTCGCCGGAGCTCATGCAGCGTGGCTCCTCTTCTTCCTCCTTTTCTCCCTCACGCACATGCAGATCTCCAGCAGCGAGGACGTCTTCTTCCTTCCTCTAGTGCCCGCTTTCTTCTTCAACTCCGACAGCGAGGTCGCCTTCTTCCTCCCTCCAGTGGCCGAATAGCCTGAGCTCCTCTTCTTCCTCACCCTTCTTGCGTGCTGTGTGACGCTCATCCCACGGGAACGACACTGTCCGCCAAATTTGCTAGGACGAGCTCGCCTCCATATTCTGGAATATTCCACCACAGGACATCTCTCGACTCTACTTGTCCCAAACCAAACACTACAAAAATGGGTTATTCCCATCCCATCCCATCCCTCATCATCGCTGGAACCAAATACTAACTTATTCAATCTAGTGGTAGATGTTTTCTCTAGAATGCTTATGAAAGCAGCAAAATAGAATTTAGTGTCTGGTCTTTTAACCCAAGTAGTAGAATGCTTATGTAAGTTTTAACGAGCCAATATCAATACAAGGTGAAGAGAAATTTGATGCTACATTTTAGGCCTCTAGATCGAGTTAAAAATACGTTTTTATGAAATTGCAAGCTAACTTCTAATTTCACAGAATCACTATTGGTGCTGACTGGAGATTCGAGAGCTCGGGCACGAGCCACCATCTTTTTTTTTTATTTGACGTGGCACGAGCCACCATCACTCATACATTTATGTTACTATACTTGAAATGTTACATATTATGTTTGAATGAATAAACACATGCAGATAACAACAACAGAAACATGTATGATTAAGGTGGCTCTTTGCGCTGCTTACGCGGTGCGTGAGGTTGATGGCGCGGCCGCGCGGGGCGATGAGCGAGAGTGCCCTGTCCATGAGGCGGCTGAGCGGGGCGTCCAACAGCGGCAGCGGCGGTGGCGGTGCCAGCGGCAGCGGCAATGCGGGAGGGAGCTCTGGCACTGCCGGCCACTGGGAAAGAGGCGGCAATGCGGGTCCGGCCGTCCGGGGCATCAATGCGGGGATCATGGACGAGAAGTTGCTGCAGCTGCGGACCCGCAATCGCTGTGCGTGGTGGCGCGGGTGAGCCGGCGCCTGCGCGCCGTCGCGGAGCGGGTGCTGTGGCGGAGCTCTGCGTCTCGCGGGTGCCGCGGATGGTGGCAGCGCTGACGGGCGGAGCCGCCGCCGCCGCCGGCCGGGCGAATCGGCGGCGGGTGGCCGGCGCCAGCGAAACTGCTCCTCTTCTGCTGCGGGCGTGGGGCCAGCGAAGCTGCTCCTCTTCTGCTGCTGGCTCGCGCGCCTCTCCGACAGCGAGGTCGCCGGACCCGATGTCTCCGACGCCGACGACGCGTCCGCCGGCGCCAGCGACGAGGAGGACGCCGACCTGTGACGCCGATCGACGGGAGGGACGTGTACAGAGAGTTCTAGTTAGCATCAGCTTAGTATTTTTCCACCTTGCTGTCTTTGATTCATCTTGTAAATGCAGTGGTTCTGCCGTTCTGCACTTGCGCTGTTGGCTATTGCACTGCACAACGGTTTGCACGCGCTAATCGCGAGCCAGCCTTGCCGTTGCAGCCCACAGCGTGCTTTCGAGCCCTCGCCACCGTGGTCTGGCTCGGTGTTTCACATGGGCCACGGCCTAATAATGTTTAAACGGACAGTGCCGCAGTGGACTTGATGTTTTGTATTCGGTGCGTGAACAGGGTGCCGCACGTCCAGGGGTGATCCTATCCTACCATGGCCTCCCAGGGAGTGCCGGTGCCCATCCGCCATCCCCGCGTGCCCCTGGCCCTTGAGGTCCTTCAACCGGCGCCGGCCGAATGGTCCAGTCCGGCCACGGCACACTTCAGTTTTCCGGTGGCGGACTGACGATCAAAGGCTCACGGATGAGTGGCTCCCCGCTCCCGGCCTCCGAGGTGGCGTCGTCCGATCGAGCCCCGGAGGTATTCGGGGTTTCAGAGTCCGTACTGGGACATCTCATTTGTATTCGTATGAAATACATCAAGCCACCGTACGAGGAAGATGGCGACCACCTCGAGGGGTTTGGAATCGAATATGCAGCCCATTCAGGGCTTCGTTTCCGTGTCCTATCAGAGCATCTCGTAAATCGATGAGGTGCCTGAAACTACGCCGTACCTCTCCATAGTCCATTCACCGAGGAGGTTTGGGCACATGAGACAGTTCGTGGGCAGGTGGTGCCATTCACTATCATGTTAACGAGGCCATTACGCCGGAGGAGTGGTGGGAGTCATCACTGCAGGGACAAAGCTCTAGACTGTGGCCTTGTTCGTGTACGTAAGCTGTAAGCTGGAACATTTTGAAGGAACGAATTGAGGAATCAACGCCTGTTCGTTTGGTGGTAAATGATCGTAAATTTTTAGCCAAAATAATATTTTTCTCACACCAAATCATCAATGAGTAATAATCCATGATCAGATACGATCGTTTCAAAATTTCAAATTTAACAGGTGTAAGTAGATGTGGGGGCCGTTGGGTTGTTTTGTGTGAATTGATTATTATTATTTATGTAACAACATGATGTAAAATCTCTGCCTACTTAGATGAATGATATAGCAGTGCTCCAACCGGCCAGTCGAATTTTTTTTACAATTCTTGATGCATGTGTTCCTCTGAAAAGAGAAACTAACAGTATAGACAACTGTTTGTAAATTTAGGAAATATTATTCGATTTCATGTGAGAAAAAAAAAAGAAAAACCGAAAATATTGATTTAAGAGAAGCGAACTGATTTTGTTGAGAGAAAAATAATATTTCCTGTGTCTTTGAAAAAACAAACTGACAAAAATACGGATTATAAAGAAGTTGCGGATGTAAGAGGAAGCGCTACATTTACTGACAGAGTGTTCAGTACGAGTATAAGATAATATTTCCTGTGTCTTTGAAAATGGCCTAACCCAGTATGTTTTACTGACACCGTATATGATCTGAAGTGCCATTCCAAGTTGCTGATGTATTAGAGAAGAAGCGTCTACATATTACTGACAGCGGCCAGTGCTTGGGTCAACACTTTAACTAAACAAAACACCCAGCTCGGTCGCGAAGAGCCGAAGAGGACTGGTAGAATGTTGGTTGCTGCCTTGTGTTCGAAGCGATAACGCTTTGGATAGCCCACTAGCTCCTCGTGGTCGTGCCCCCATGTGCATCAATGCCGATCGGAGAACGACAAAAATATCGGTGACTTGCGTAGTGCCGCAACAACAGATCAAGCAATTTCCAACTTGGTAAAAAAAACAATAACATAGTCTAAGCAAGTTTAAAGTAGTCTAGAGTTAAAACTCATCAAAACCCTAAGTCACGATTCGACACTTCAATAGCTGCTTTCCAAGTACTCCTATTCAAATATATAAATCTAGGTATATTCCAAGCTTTCAAATATCTTTTTATTGCCCTCAATGTCAATTTCGGTCTTCCTCTGCCTCTCCTCATTATTAGCTTGGCTTAAGACTCCACAATGCCTTTGGTGTCTCTGAAGGTCTTCTTTAGACATAGCCAAACCATCTCAACCGATGTTGGACAAGCTTTTTTCAATTGGTGCTACCTTTAGGTGATCACGTATATCATCGTTCCAAACTCGGTCCATTCTTGTGTGACCGCAAATCCATCGCAACATATGCATTTCTGCAACACTCAGCTGTGGACTATGTCAAATCTTTGTAGGCCAATATTCTGCTCCATACAACATAGACGGTCTAATCGTCGTTCTATAGAACTTGTATTTTAGCTTGTGGTACCCTCTTGTCACAGAGAATGCTAGAAACTTGTCGCCACTTGATCCACCCTGCTTTGATTCTACGACTAACGTCCGCATCAATATCTCTATCCCTCTGTAGCATCGATTCCAGATACCGAAAGGTATCATTTTTAGGCACTACTTGACCTTCCAAACTCACATCTCCCTCCTCCTGTATAACTCCGCCAAAGTCGCATCTCATGTATTCGATTTTAGTTCTGCTCAATTTAAAACCTTTAGACTCAAGGGTCTACCGTCATAACTCTAGTTTTCTATTTACTTCCTTCTACCTTTTGTCCACTAACACTACATCATCAACGAACAACATACACCAAGGGATATCCCATTGTATGTTTCTGATAACCTCATTCATTACCAAGGCAAAGAGATACGGGCTTAAGACTGACCTTTGATGAAGTCCAATTTTAATCGGGAAGTAATCTATGTTATCATTGTTTGTTCGAACACTAGTCACAACATTGTTGTACATGTCCTTGATGAGGGTCACGCATTTTGTTAGGACTTTATGTTTGTCCAAAGACCACCACATAACATTTCTTGGTATCTTATCATAAACCTTCTCCAAGTCAATAAAAACCAAGTGGAAGTCCTTCTACTACTCTCTAAACCGCTTCATAACATGTCTTATTAAGAAGATTGCTTTTGTGGTTGACATTCCGGGCATGAAATCAAATTGGTTTGTTGATATCTGCGTCGTTCCTCACAGGCGCTGCTCGATGACTCTCTTCCATAACTTCATAGTGTGGCTCATCAACTTAATTCTCCGATAATTAGTACAACTTTGATATCTCCCTTGTTCTTGTAATTGATATCAATATGCTTTTTCTCCACTCCTCAGGCATCTTGTTCGATCAAAAAATATTGTTGAACATCTTGGTTAGCCATACTATAGCTATATCCTCGAGACATCTCTACACCTTGATTGAGATACCATCAGGGCCCATTGCTTTGCCCCCTTTTATCATTTTCAAGACTTCTCTGACCTTCGCTTCTTGAATCCTCCACACAAAACGCTTGTATCATCAAACGAGTCGTCCAGCTGAACGGTGGTGTTCTCATTCTCACCATTGAACAATTTATCAAAATACTCTTGCCATCCATGTCTGATCTCATCGTCCTTCACTAAGAGCTGCTCTCTCTCATCCTTTATGCACTTGACTTGGTTGAAGTCACTTGTCTTCCTATCGCGAGCCCTAACAATCCTATAAATGTCCTTCTCTCCTTCCTTCGTACTCAAACATCGGTAAAGGTCCTCATAGGCCCACCCCTTTGCCTCACTCACCGCTCGTTTTGCAGTCTTCTTTGCCACCTTGTACTTCTCTATGTTGTTTGCACACCTGTCATGATACAAGCGCTTATACCACTTCTTTTCCTTAATAGCCTTTTACACATCTTCATTACACCACCAAGTGTCTTTCGAGTCGCATCCGCTCCCTTTGATCACTTCAAGCACCTCTGAAGCAACCTTCCGAACACATGTTGCCATCTTCTCCCACATGCTGTTTACATCGCCTTCATCATTTCAAGAGTTCTCTTCAATGTCCTTTTCCTTAAAGACCTTTGATGTCTCCCCTTCTAATTTCCACCACTTCGTTCTAGCAACCCTAGCTTATTTATTCCCACGAGCTTGCACCAGAAAAGCGGAAGTTAGCTATCACCAGTTTGTGTTGAGCGACCACACATTCTCCAGGCATCACTTTACAGTCCACGCATGTTCGTTTATCCTCCTTGTAAGGACAAAGTCGATTTGACTAGAATCGCCGCTACTAAAAGTCACTAAATGGATTTGTCTCTTACGGAAGAAAGTATTAGCTATCATCGGATCAAAAGCTATGGCGAAGTCTAAGACTTCCTCTCCTTCCGATTCCTACTACCATATCAAAACCCCATAAACCGCCTCAAAACATGCACTTGATGTACCTACATGACCATTAAGATCACCTCATATAAAGAGCTTCTCGCTACTAGGGACAACTCTAACCAAGCGATCTAAGTCTTCCTAGAAAATCCACTTAGCACTCTCATCATGGCCTACTTGGGGCATACGTACTAATTACATTTAAGACCATATCACTAATGATAAGTTTAACTAAGATGATCCTATCCCCTTGCCTTCTCACCTCCACCACACCATCTTCGAGGCTCTTATCAATCAAAACTTCTACTCCATTTTTATTTGAAATTGTCCCTATGTACCAGAGCTTGAAGCCGATATTGTCCACCTCCTTCGCTTTCCGCCTTCCGTTTAATCTCTTGGACGTATAAGATATTTACACACCTCCTAACCGTTGTGTCCAATAACTCTCTTAACTTACCTGTAAGGGACCCTATATTCCAGCTACCTAAACGGATCCTAGTTGGCTCGACTAGCTTTCTTACCCTTCGCACCCGCCGAGATAGGTGTGAAGACCCTTACTTATTTTGCACCACACCTGAGCGCCAATGTGGCGCGCCACTAAGGATGCAACGACCCGATCCTTGCTCACTTGACACCATGTCCAGATTGCGACGTCGTCGGCACACACGGGGTGACGACCCGACCCTTACTCATTTAACACCATACCCGGGTTCCAACATGGCGCGTCGCTAAGAGGGTTACGCCCCAACGGGATTCTTTTGGATTTCATCTCCATTAAAGTAGCTAAGTTTTTACATTGGTTCGCGCGTCTAACACAACCCTCCTCCTTTACCAGGACTTAGAACCTGCTATGCTGGGACACCAAAAGCGCCCCACCGTAGGCGGAGTTCAATTTCCAATTTGGTCGGTCCTAAGAAATCTTTCTGGGCTCTGAAGTCTGGAAGCAACAAACAAGGGCCCAAGTCCACAAATTTTAGTCATTTGAACGTAATTTAAAAAGTATCTGATCCAGGTAATTCTGAAGCACAGGTAGAGTCTCACCAAGTGCACGGTTCAAAAAGGCCAATCTTGTTTCAGGCAGATGTTGCAGCCCCAATGTTCAATGGCGTCATTTTTGCAGGCACACAACACCAAGAACTAATGCAGTCCCAACAAGCAAATTTAAAATATGCAAGTACTACGAGATCACATTTTCCCCAAGCTTGCTGTCACTGGATTTCAAGCAACTGTGATTCTAAACTACAAAGGAGACCCTACCACTCTGCACCTAATTCAGCTTGGATTGGAAGCTTAAGCTGTTGGAACCATTGCAATCGCAGGAAGGAGTAACACACAGCAGCCGGGAGATGCAGGACCGGGAATAAGTCAGCTGAGCCATATCATGCTCACCTACCATCAACCAACCTAGTTGAATCAGCAGTGGACCAAGATGCAAATTGAAGTGTCATATAATGCTTGATCTCAACAAGCAAGCGAAATTAATGACCTATGTAGCTCAACCTAGTTCTATGAAGAAGCAAGCAAAATTAATGAGCTATGATCCCCGACCCCATGACATAGGGCCTGTGTAGATGCCGAAATTTTTGGCAAAATGACACTGTAGCAGTTTTCGTTGTTATTTGACAATTAATGTTCAATCATAATCTAATTAGGCTTAAAAGATTCGTCTCGTAGATTTCGTCTAAACTGTGTAATTAGTTTTATTTTTTATTTATATTTAATACTTCATGCATACGTCTAAAGATTTGATGTGACGAAGAATCTTGAAAAATTTGGCATTTTGGGAGGGAACTAAACGGTACCATAGTCTGAATGTGAATAGCAAGCTGCAGCAAATTGTTGAGACCTGTTGCCAGCTGTTGGCATGTAGATTCTTAATTTGTTTTATAGCCGAAAGCTTAGTACTGTAACAAGCATGTGAAAATAGATATCAGTGTCGGAATCCTGAAATTTGCCGAGCGTTTTTTTTTTGCCGAGTGCCGCGCCAAAAACACTCGGCAAACAGGACGTTTTGCCGAGTATCAAAACAAAAACACCCAGCAAAGAGGTTGTTTACCGAGTGTTAAAAAAATACACTCGGCAAACAAAAATAAAATCTTTTTTCTGAAAAAAAAGGAGAAGAAAAAAAAATAAAAAAAAAACTTTGCCGAGTGCTCAGATCCAAAACACTCGGCAAAAAAAAGTAGAAGAAAAAAAATTAAAAAAAAAAACTTTGTCGAGTGCCCTATCTGGGACACTCGGCAAACAACAAAAATATCTACTCCTAACCGCCCGCGCCCTCTCTCTCCTATCCGCGTCCAGCACCCCAGATCCGCCCTCCCCTTCTTCTTCCCCGCCGCGCCCTCTCTCTCCTCCTCAGTACCGACCGCGCTCTCTCTGCTCCACGTCCTCTCTCCTCCTACCTCCCCAGAACCGCCCCCCTCTCTCCTCCCTCCCGACGGTTCTCCGGCGCCGCCGCGCCCACGCCCTCTCTCCTCCTCCGCCCGCGCCCTCTCTCTCCTCCTCCCTCCCCTCCTCCGCCCGCCCCCTCTCTCTCTCTCTCTCTCTCTCGGGATGGAGGCGCCAGCCGGCGAGCGGGGCAGAGGTCTGCTCCGGCGGCGCTCCGACGGTGGATCTGGCGCGCCCCAGTGAGGAGCATCCTGGATCCAGCGTGGAGCAGCCCAGATCCAGCAGGCGCGAGCGAGGTGGCGGCGCTTCTCCACCGGCGTCGGACCGGCGATGCGGCGCTCCTCCTCCACCTCAGCTCTACGTCATCTACGGCGCGCCCTCTCCTCTCTCCCTCCGACGAGCTCCCTCCGGCATGGCAGCGTGGATCCAGCGAGCGGGTGGCGGATCCGACGAGCTCCACCACCTTGAGCTCCAGATCCGACGCACCCCAGACGGCGGTGCGGGCGTGGTGTCGGCGGTGCTGGTGGTGCGGGCGTGGTGTCGGCCTGTATTTTTTTTTCGAAAAACATGTTTGCCGAGCGTATTTTGGGCACTCGGCGAAGTCTTTGCCGAGTGTCCGACAAAAAACACTCGGCAAAGTCTGTTTGCCGACAGAAATTCACCGAGTGTCATTTGCCGAGTGTGACACTCGGCAAACCCTTTGCCGAGTTTGTTTTAGGCTTTGCCGAGTTTGTTTTTGGCTTTGCCGAGTGCCAGGGGCACTCGGCAAATCTCCTGATTTGTAAGACTTTCCTACCAATGTAACCATCTGCATGGCAAAGAGATGTAGACTATATACATCTCAACTAAAATCTGAAAAAGACATCCTAACAATAATTATCACCCGTAAAAATAATCCATACACACGCAGACCAGAACATGAATAAACAAAAAACTTCGCAAGAGAAAGACTCAACTCAACTCGTAGATTACAGAAAGCTCATTATATATCGAAAATAACCACCAAATTAACAATCTGCAGCAGTACATCTTTAGTCCCTAATCTACTAGGAGAACAAATAAATTTAGGCAATGGACAAGAGAGGTAGTAAGGCAAGGCTGCCTATCTGTAGAACAAAAGTGTCTAAATAAATAACAGGGCAAAGCTCTCCAGCAAGCAGGTGCATATTTCCTAACCCATAAATATTCTGATTTGCTCTTCAGACACAAAGTTAAAGAAGTGCAAGAAACCGGCATACACCTCCTTGAAAGCAACCGTAGACCAAACTCCAGTCTTTGCACCTTGCATCAGATCCCCTGTACAATATTCCAGCAAAATTAGAACATGAAAATGACCTAGTAGAACAACAAAACTACTAGTTTTATTAGTTCCAAATATCCTTATTTTGTTCAAAAGGTATATTTCAGTTCCAGGCTAGGGGTAACATATTCAAACAACAATTTTGTAGAATTCTATTTCATAAGTGTAGACAAAATAGATGTGTTTAGTAGCCCATGGTCCACAATGCAAGATTGATGTTTGATTGCAACAAAAAGATACCACAATTATCATCCGTTAAATGTGAACATAACATCTTTCTCAAGATGAACTCTTCTACCACAATGCAAGCTAAGAACAAGCACTTCTCTCACATGTAAGTGACAACGGTAGCAATAGCATGAATGGATCAAGAACCCACCAATATGGGGAAGCCAGGATCAGATCTGGCACTCTAAGCCTGATTGTCGCTCTTGCGATCACCGTGCCCATCGCGCTCCAGCAAGAGCGACCCAGCCTCCTCATCAGCCTGGGCAGCTTTCTTCTGCGCCTCCTTAGCCTTGAGCGCCTGCAGCTTGACATGATTGTAGTAGCCCACCCCTAAAAACGCGATCCCGTAGCCAAACAGGTTGATCGGGGTGACGGTGTCCCGGATCACGGACCACGAGAAGGCAATCAACAGCCAGTCCTTGACTACTCCCGCGACGTTCATGGTCAGCGCCGAGGTCTTGCCGACTAGCAAGAAGACGGCAAGGTTGAGCGCAAAGGCGCAGAGTGAGTTCGTCCCAAAGATGAAGAAATCCGGTTGGAAGGTGCCGATGGCGCGCAGCCTGGGCAGCTCGACGAAGGCCCAGGGCACGACGAGGAAGCAGAAGCAGCACGGCGCGACATAGTAGAGCGAGGTGATAGGGTTGAGCGAGATGCCCTTGGATGTGAGCAGGATCTGGATGAGCACGAGCCGCGTGGCCTCGAAGGCGACGGCAGCGAGCTGCAGGGCGACGCCGCGCACGTCGAAGCGTGCCTCGCCGTAGGCGGCGATGGCGACGCCGAAGGAGATGGAGAGCATGTTGAGCATGGAGGAGGACCTGAAGGTCTCCTTCTTGAAGAGGACGCCGATGGAGTAGACGGCGACGGGCATGAGCGCCTTGAGCATCTGGATGAACGACACGGACAGGTAGATGTAGGCGGAGTTGGAGAACCAGAGCGACATCGCGTAGAGCGCGCCGATGGGGACGACGGAGGAGGTGTAGAACTGCGGCGTCATGGAGGGCGAGGTCGGGAGGTCGACGACGCGGAGGACGCGGACGAGCGCGACGGCGAGGGACGAGCAGAAACCCATGTGCACCATGGTGAGCGAGATGGGGAAGGGCCAGTTGTACATCTTGGGGTCGAGGATGTACTTGTTGTAGACGATGACGGAGAAGGAGAGGAAGATCCACACCGCAACGTAGAAGTAGGAGAGGAGCACCTTCCGGAGCACCGAGTCAGACATGCCGCCGGCGACGCCGCCACCGCCGTCCCGTCCCATGCCGCCGCCGCCGCGCTACCCCTGCTGCTGGTCTTCGGGGTGGTGGTGGTGGTGCAGCAGCAGGAGGAGGGGGAGGAGCAGGCGTTGGTGGCGGCGGATCTGGATCCGGAGGTGGGGAGGGCCGTGAAAGCGCGGCGCAAGGGTGGAGGTGGAGGCGGAGGAGGGGGCGGATTTGAGGATTTGGGGAAGAGGTCGGGATTGGTCGCGGGTTTAGGGGGGGGGGGCGCGGGGAGCGTGGACTGGGCGCGGTGGCCACGTGGACAATCGTCTCGTGTTCGCAACTCGAAAGCATGTTTGGTGGGGATATCAATTTCTTTTGATTTTAAAATATAGGTAAAAGAGCGATTTAGGGCTTAGTTTACGTTGAAATTTTAATGAGGGCCTTTGACTTGTCTTTCGTTTGTTTTCCGAAAAATTGATAAGGTGGATCGGTTGACATCGTACCGCGTGAGCACTGTGGGCAGTGCTCCACTGCTCCATATAATTGATTGATGATCAACTAGAAAATCTGCTGGTCTCGGTTTTGTAAAGAAAAAAACCTTCCTCGCCAGTTAGATATATATATTATGTCTACTAGATGCATATAAAAAACTATGTATTTAGAAAAAAAACTAAACATTTTATAATTTGAAAACAGAGAGTATGTGTTTATATATATCTAACGTCCTTGAGCAAGTTATTTCCGCCAAAATCCACCTCACTAATTTCGTGAAACTAATAATTAGCAAGGAGAGCATTTAGAACCATTTCTCCAAAAAGAAATTTGCTATGTTTCCATTTTCTTTAGGATTTAATAAAAACATCCTTGGTATGTTGCCATGGGCCAAAGAGACTTAAATACTTGATGCATGCTTACATTTTACATGAATTTCATCTTCCAAGACAAATAAACATTTTGCATAGATCGGTGGATCATCTCAGGATTTCCAGAGGTGACAACAAGACCTGGTGTCCTGCTGATACGGGTGTCCAAATCCCCTTCTTTTCGTAATATGTCCAGGTAGCATAAAACTGTGACGGAAATAGGTGAAGTGCTACCTTTTGCTGCAGATTTTCTTCTGTCTCATGTATGTATAGATAGCTACTGCAGCTGTAGCTGTTGCAGCCTCCCCAAACAGCTACAATAATTAAAGTAAAATAATTATTAGTTATCTATATCTGTATAGGTCACTTTGGTATAAACAATTTCTGCAGCTGTAGCTGCCTCAAGCCTCTCCAAACAGCCCCAACAGCTATCTCTATCTGTATTTATACTATACATCTTGAAGAGATTTTCCCCATATTCTTTTGTCTCTCACAATGTTTTGTGTCTCCTTGTTGCCCTGTTCACTTGGCTGATAAATCATAGCTGAAAGTACTGGTGATTGATTTGTTGTGAGAGAAAAATAATGTTCGAAAAAGTATGGCTTATAAGCCAAGCGAACAGGGCCATGTATCGTTTAGGATTTGAATTTGTGATCCCTGCTTATACGAGTTAAAACGGTGATATTTGTGCGTTCAACAATGACACAATCTAATTTCAGTACATATTAAAACAGATGATGCTCCATTATATAAATCTTTTAGCTACAAATCATTTTTTATGTGTAAAATGTGTATTTCGTTGCAACACTGGTACTAGTAGAATGAAATGTTACAGCCATCATCCCTACCAACCAGGCTGTATGACTCCATTGCCGGCGATAGTAGCGGGCCAAGTCTCCAATGGATTACACATGCGCCGTCATCTTCTTGGATCACATACCATGTCGTGTGCGCACAGGTTGTTAGACTTACACCCTATTCGCTTGTTGGTTTTAGCTAGCTCAAACCAATCAGTCAACAATGTTTTTCTCTTATAACCAAAACCAGCCCAACAACTAACCTACGCCCAGAAACTAACAAACTAAGAGGCCGTTGGTCTGGACCGCAAGCCCGGACACTCGGTGAGGCAGAAGGAAAACGATAGTAAAAAAAAAGAAAAAGAAAAAGAAAAAGAAAAAAAAAAGGTCGCTGATCCGTGGTTGTACAGTGACAAGCTCTGACCGACAGCGTGTCCTCACAGACGACAGAGTCACAGCAACGGCCAAGTCCCGTGATCTTTTGCTTTAATTGCTTATTCCAGTGCAACTCTCTCTGATTTTTTAACTGAATTTCCTCTGTGATTAGGTCGAATATGATTGCCTCGCCTGCCGAATTGCGCTGGCTTGGATGCATCAGACGACTTCTCTGAGACAATGACAGCAACCAGTCATATCAATAATTCGTCCTGTTCAGGCGGGTTTGATTTATAAACCGTGGCTGAAAATACTATTGACTGATTTAGTGTGAGAGAAAAATATTATTTGTTGGCTAATAAGCTATGGCTTATAAGCCAAATACGACCAAACGGAACAGGCTGATGGTAGGGAAAAAACCCAAGTAGTCGTACTTAGTACACAATAAAAGGCTCACCTGAATGTACTAGAGTGTCAAGCTTCAGGGGTACAGACCTTTTCGTTGCCTGTAGAAACTCCGTGTCAGGAATGCAGACACTCCGTCACTCTGCTCGGCTACAAACTGCTATCCGGATACGGCGCACATACGTACGAAACTGTGTTCTTGTGTACCAATTTTTTCCCTCAAAGAGACGCACGCACGCGACGACACCAAACGATGAGCATCATCAGCGGCCTGGATTCCTTCCGTGAAGCCGTCACGCTCCCGCGGGACCATATTACCCGGGGAACGGAAAAGAACGCGACGCCTTTGACACGTTCCGCGGCGGAAGAAAAGCCAGGAATAAACTCGCGTCGCGCGCCGCCGGATATTCTGGGTGGAGATCGACCCGCCAACGCCCGGCTGCTCACCTACAAAGGAATAGGCTACAGACCCACGGCGAAGTACGACCTCCCCTTCCCCACTCGGCCACTTCCCACCGCACATATCGCAGTCACGTCGCCGGCGGAGGCCACCGCGCGGCTGATTAACCCCAGTCGCCGCTGTCCATTGGCACCGCGGTGCAGCGCTCCTTGGGGGTGGGGGCGGCGGCGGGGCAACGCCGGCCGCGGGCCCGCGGCGTCCTCGTCGGTGTCCTGCGGCTTCGCAAAAAGTAGCAGAAACGACCGTGTCGCGTCGGTCGCGCGTACAACGAGTCAAACGATCAACTCGCGAGCCTACCGTGATGGGGAGATGTGCCACTTGCCAGGCCGGCCCGCGTGGGAAATGAGTGCGGTTCGGTGGCGTGGCCCGGTCAGGGGGAGGGAACGTGACGACTTGCCGTCGCTGTCGTCGTTGCTCCCCGATGGCTACGGCGTCCGCTGCACGCCGGGCCGGAAGTAGTAGTGGTTGATTGAATGCTCGAGACTTCAGAGGGTAGGTAGCGGTGGACGTGGACGACCACGTCGCCACCGCGTTCCTAGCTGGTTTTGGTTTCTAGTCAGCCTGGGCAGTTTTTCACCGAAAACCGAACACCGAACCAAAACCGAACCGAATAGTCGGTAGTTCGGTTTTTCGGTTCGGTTTCGGTTTCCAGTTCTGTGAAGTTCGGTAGTTCGGTTCGGTTTCGGTTTCTATGCCATACCGAACCGAAAAACCGAAATACCGAGAAACCTGTTTTTTTCCTGTTGTTTATCAAAACTGGTGGAGTACTATGGTTTATTATCAAGAATGAACTGTAAATTTATAATATTTGATTTGAGCATTGAATCGTTAAGTTTGTAACAGTCTTGAGTCTTCAAATAATATACTGTGCTGTGCAAGTTTGTACTGTGTTGTACTGTCAGTTCTAAGTCCTGTCTGATATTCGGTTTATTCGTTTTTAAACGAAAAACCAAACCGAAATTGGTCGGTTTTTGGAATTTTAGCACCGATCGGGAGTTATTTTCTGGAAACCGAAATTTTGAAAAACCGAAAAAACCGAACCGAACGGTCGGTTAAAACCGAACGCCCAGGCTGAGTTTCTAGTGCCGCTAATTCGCGCTCCATCGAGGTCCCGTTTGGTTTCGTAGGACTAAAGTTTAGCCATAGCTATTAAAATCAATAACTAAATTTTAGTCACTCATGTTTAGTTCTATTAACTAAAAGTGACTAAAGACTATTAAAGCAGTTCAAAAATAAGGATAGTAGACCAGCAATAATGGGAGGTAGCCTCTGTTCACGAGACACTTTAGCCCACTTTAACACATCATTAGGGTACTAATGTGATTAAGGTACTTTAGTCTTTTTTTAATTAGTTTGTTTGATAGTTTAGTAGCTAAAGTGACTATAAAATTTAGTAGCTAAACTTTAGCAGGAAACAAACATGCCGTAAGTGTTCGTTTCAGCTGGCTGTCTGGCACCCATCATCAGTTCATCGCCCAGTAGGTTTAGGGGAATTCTTGGCATTTTTTTGCTTCGACCGTTCAACATATTAGAGTGGAACATCGCAACACAATCATATGAGAAGTCAAGCTGACTACTTGGAGTTGATGAAGGCCATGTTTGGTTGGGCTTTTGGCTTTGGCTTTTGGTTCCAAAAGCCAAAAGCCCAACCAAAGGGGCTGTTTTTGGAGGGTGCTTTTTCAGAAGCAGCTGCTTTTCCGTAGTTTATTTTTGAAAGCTGGTTTGACCCTGCTTTTGGCTTTTGGCTTTCTGCTTTTCAAAATTGGTGGAATAAAAAGCTCTTCCATAGTTGTTTCAAGAGAGATAAAGATAAAAGGTATATTTTATACTTGTTTAACCAAACAGCTTTCAGCTTTTCTACAGCTCACAGCCCACAACAGCTTTTCCACAGCTCACAGCCCACAACAGCTTTCTCCCACAGCCACAGCTCAACCAAACAGGGCCGAAAGTACGCAATTTCAGGCTCACAGATAGAAAGTCGTAAAAACAAAGACGTAGAGAAAAAAAAAATCAGACCAGATCTGAAAGCCCATCGTGTAGGCCCGCGAACAGAATGCTTGCTTCCTGGGCTGCACTGCACAAGGCTGCCATCACAAGGGGACACACTGTGGGCGGGTTACGTCTTGCATCTATCACCCTGTTCGCTGGTTGCCCAAACCAGCCAGCCAACAGTGTTTTTCTCTCACAACAAATCAGTACCGGTCAGCCCAAACCAATCCAGAAATCAACCAGCGAACAGGCCGTATGTTCCTCGCGGCGGGCTATAGCGTGCACCCACCGTTTGGGTTGGGTCGAGGGCTGCCGGGCCCTGCCGATGGATCTCTCTGCCCAGCGTCTTGAGAGAGAGAGAGAGTCGAGCGACGCAATCGTTCTCGCAATCTCGTTCCGTCACCGCCTCCGCATCCGCTCGAGAGAAATGCGGATGTCGCTTCTTCCTGGAGTCCAGAGGTCGGCGCTCGGCGGCGCCGGCGCCGCCGCCAGGGGACGCCTGCCTCTCCCCCCGTCTTGTCTCGCTGCTCTTCGGTGCCAGTTGTTGTTGCTGTTGGGCCTGGTCGGCTGTTATTAAAGTCGACTGATAAGCTGTTTTGCTATGAGAGAAAAATATTATAAATTTGAATGATAAGTTTAAAAGAACATACCTTATGTTTTTTTGTTCTTTTTTGTTCTTGTTTTATTGGGAGGCGCTCTTTGGTCCCGCTTCTCCTCCGCCTACGCGACCGCGGCAGGGACGACGGACCAGATGCCGCCGGATCCCCGCGCCGAGACCCGCCCCGGCCCCGCCTCCACTCGCGAGAGAGATGCGCATCACGATCTCGCTTCGCCACGGCGGCCACGGGTTCGGAGGTCCTCCCTCCCCATGTTTGGCGGCGTCCATGACGCGCCAGACCGCGAGAAGAACCCCGACGCCATCGACCTCGCGCGGTTCGCCGTCACCGAACACAACAGCAAGACGGTACGGTACACTACAGTCTACAGAGAGACGATCGCCGCGAATCCCTCTATTTGCATTGCCTACGTGATATTGACGCCCTTGCATTGTGAATTGTGATCGTCGTGGTGTTGCACGCAACGTACGTATCTGACACCTGGGTTGCTTGCGTGCAGAACGCGGCGCTGGAGTTCGTGAGCCTCGTGAAGGTGAGGATGCAGCTGGTGACCGGAACCATGAACTACTTGACCATCGAGGCGAGGAAGGTCGACGGCGGCGCCAACAAGCTGTATGAGGCGAAGGTGTGGCTTAGGCCATGGCAGAAGTTTAAGGGGCTTCAGGCATTCGAGCCGGTCGCGAATGCTGACTGAGGTAAAACGAAGGTCTGCACAGGATCTCATTCCGTTTTAGCCAGTAAGAATATATCATCACCGAGCATGGATTCAGTTTGCGTCTGCTCCAGTAATTGCCAGCGAGAAACGCCAAATTGTCTGAAACTTATAATAAAGTTTTGTACTACAGTACTTTGCGATGAACAGTTGCGCTTTTAGGGGGGCCGAAGTTTCTTTCGTTCAGGACCGAAATGTATGAAATTTGAGAAATCTGAATTTTTTGCTGCAATTTTGAACCCTGGAGTATATATAGGCACTGAACTTGCCCAATGGTTCTGTGTCAAGCAGCGAGCTTACTTCATAATCTGGGTGTGGTCTTCTATTTTTTTTTCTCGAATATGTAGGAGGACTGCATATCATTGCATCAAGAGAAGAAGAGTTAGGCCAAAATAGCCAAACACAGTGTGGTCTTCTATGGTTTTTTCGTTTGATCATTGGAAGAACTATCACTGCTGGCCACTTTCTTACTCTATTTTATTTCACGAACCGGATAGGGAGCTGCCTTTTATATAAAAAAGAAGATGAATCGGACTGCGCAAAACAGCCGAATTACAACTAAGCAACATGACCTAATAACAAAAGCAACTATGAACTATTCCCCCGTTCGGAAAGAGTGTCATTCTCACTCCTGAGAAGTTAAACGTTTTCAACTTTGACTAAATATATATATGAAAATACTAGTATTTATGGTGTACAATTAGTACCATTAGATAAATTGTTAAATATATTTTCATAATAAATTTATTTAGAAATAGTAGTGTTACTAATAATTTATACAAATCAAGTCAAACTTAAGAAAATTTGACCAGTACAATTCATAACCAGCAAACCACACCATGGTCCCCTTAGTGAAAGAAGGCACAAGTGATGTCATTCTGTAACCAGCCCAACATCGGACGATGAAACTTCCAAGTCGACACACCATTGTCATTGCTTGTGCCACTGTTAAACATGATGTCCCATTCCCATACCGAGCAAGCCATTGACATGCAAGGCAAGTAGCTATTGGGCACTGGCTCGCCATCCCCGTCCCAGCGAGGAGAAAAATTCTCCGTCCCTACCACCTGAACGCTCATGGGGGAGCTTTTCCTCCCATCCCTGTCTCTACGCGAGGAATTATCCTCACGGGGAACCCATCCCCATTACAAACAAAATGCAATATTTAAAGAGCAGAAGCATATTCATGGTGTCAAATCAATATAATTGAACAAGCAAGATTTCATATTACAAGGGACATCTATTATAGGGTTTAATTCGCTATTTATACTAGGCTATGTGTCGAGTTTAGAATTTTAACATGCCATGAGACTAATTTAGAGTAAAAACGAGTTCGTGGGACAGGTACACAGGGACAGGGGACGGGGGATGGTTCCAACGTACTTGACGGGGACCAATTTTTCCCCGTTTCAATCCTCGTGGGGATTAAATCGTCTCCATCCCCGACCCCATTGGAGGAATTCTCTGCGGGGAATTCCCCGACCTTTATCCACTGCCATGCAAGGATAGCCATCACAGTGAACAACTGGCTCTAGTCGGCGACTCTACAACTCCAATCAACCCTGATGTCTTGCCAAAAAATAAGAAATGAAGTAAGCGCTTCAATTCCAGCAGTCAATATGAATGTCTCAGTGAAAACAAGCAGCAACACACTTCTATTGGCCCCACCTTGTGTTGTGTGGCAGAACCGCCCGAAATAACACACCTTCGGAGGCGCTCGTCTTTCACCAGACACTAAGCACCCCGAAAGCAAGCTATATCGGACGGTTTCGTCGAGCACACCCCAAGGGAGAACTCGAACAATCCATGTTTTTTTTCCTCCAGGATCAAATAATGAGAACGAGTTTACAATTCTTAGTCCATTTCATACAACAAGAGTTCTTAGAAATACATTATTACAATACCAAGTTCAGAGTGTGGAATTTAAACAGCGAAATTGAAATAAACATCTAGCGATAAGATAGAAGGATCCGTTTGTGCCCACCAGAAGAATCCTCCACACAACAATCACTCCTCAAGCTGCACTTGCAACAGGGGTAAATAAACCCTGAGTACACAATGTACTCGCAAGACTTACCCGACTAGTGAGAATAATTTCCCGACTCCAAAGGATATGATAAGCTTTTTGGTTTGTGGGGTTTCCTTTTTGCAAAAAGCAATACTAGTAGTGAATCCTTAGGTATGTGTTTTATTAGCAGTCATGATTAGTTCATTAACTAACCATTCTATGTAAGCACCTGTTCTACTTTCAAGCAAGAGTTGAGCAATCAGATCTATTCATTCCCTTTCATCTTCCAGTTCTTACTACAGTGCTAGATCGTAGACAAGTCATACCGTATTATACAGCGATTCGTGAATCAATGTAGCCCAGCTGGGTACCCCAAAACACACACCCCGCTTGTACCCCAAGCACAAGCAGGACCAACCCACCACTCTCCTGTCAAGGGGTCAAGGTCCCCGTTCAAACTTGGACTCTAAGCCCCCATTCCTGAGTCCCAGACTCAGTGTGGTGCTTAGACCTCCACCATCCCCGCCTCCAATCAGTCGGTCCGGAAAGAGCTGGAACCCACGACAAGAGAGCAACGAGCCTTCTCTGCTCCCATAAATAAGTATGTGACCTGACTAGAATCCAATGCAACGGCCGGTCCTTAACCGACATGGACAGGAAAAATAGTGTAACCAAGCTATGCCCTGTTGGCCGCGGGACACAACCTCTTACATCCACCAATACTCGTACCATATCCCTGCCCGGTCTCCATTTCCTTTCACTATTTTATCATAGGAGTGATAATAATAATCACCTATTGTGAGTAATGGTAGGTTACTCAAGCTACCGATAGCCTACGTGTCGATAGAATATCATCGACAATCCTTCGAGGGGTATCCCACGAAGGTAGATTGATCGGTAGAGATGCGTGTAATCGAGAACAAGAAGGCAATAGAGACACACGAGTTAGATAGGTTCGGGCCGTCAGCACGACGTAATACCCTACTCATGTGGTCTGTTGGATTGTATTGGCTATCGTATGATATTACGTGCCTTTGGAGGGGGTCCCTGCCCGCCTTATATAGTCCGAGGGGCAGGGTTACAAGTCGGTTAGATCTAGGAGATAACCGAAAAGTAATAACATATTACAGGAATCATGGGATCATACGTATCCTAACAGATCTCGTAGTATCTTCAGGATATCTTCCCGGTGTCTTACGGGACGCGCCGAGCAGCGTTGTGCCCTGGGGGCACAACCCATGTGGTCTACCATGGGTATCCGGGGTCGTACCCCCCACAGCTAATCCCCGAGCGCCTTATATCCGTTGTGCAACGCTGTCTTGAGCTTGTCCAAGCAGGTGCGAACAAAGCTGAGCAGTCAAACTCATGGTCCGACCACCGTGATGAGTTGCCGAGCAGTTGTGAACCATCGCCGAGCAGTGTGAACCATCGCCGAGCAGCTGTGAACCATCGCCGAGCAGTGTGAACCGTCATCGAGTAGTGTTTCCCAAGTTAGGCTTGCCATAAGGATATAAGGAGCTCAACTCCAAAATTGAGAATTCTCGCAGTGGACCAAGTGTGCCCACTTAGAGTCCATCCACGAGAAAGGGAAATAGTTTTCTCCAACTTTAGGAGGCGCGGAGTATTCCAGATTAAAGCAAACACACTCACCGCGAGGTGAAGTGTGCCCACTTAGTCCCCGAACCTGACAGTAGGTGACGTAGTCACGTGGTGTCAGGGTTAGAAACAATAGTCAACAGAAAAAAGTCCCCAGTGCGGTGAGGAACCAAGTCGTATTGATGATGCAGTCCCTGAGCCACAAGTGGAAATCTTGGAGAAAATAAATCGTGGAGAAAAAACCGGAGTAACGACTGTACAGTAGGAGTTACTGAGCCTTAATGTATTGCGGAGAAGTCAGCGAATATTTGGTGAGCAGTAACAAATTGCAGCAAAAAATGGGCGATACGGGCTGCAATTGCGCGAAAGCCCAGGTAACGGCCCACCACGCTGTTTTGGAGAATTCAGAGAGACGCAAATCGTGGAGCGGTTTCCAAAAAACCCTCAAATGCGAAAGGTGGGGAGAGTGCTTTATAACTACGCCATCGCACCCCGCACTCCCACCTTTGCCACTTTTCTACTTCATCTTCCTCCTTAGCCCTCGCACTTACAGATTCACACGCTCTTCCGCTGCCAATCCCAAACTAGATCTGAGAGATGGCGCCGAAGAGGGGAGTTGGAAACCCGAAGAAGGCGGCCACCGGAGCCACCCTTGACAATGAGTCGGTGCCGTCGCTCATGGGGGAGGCGAAGATCAACAGGATGGTGGAGGCGGGTGTTCTACCGGACCATGTCACCATCGTATGGTGGCCAACCAGCGGTGAGCCCTACCCAATGCCTCATACCGTTGAAGCTGTAGTTTTTGAGGATTACTTCTGGCACGGATTAGGATTTCCCATCCTTCCTTTCTTGAGGGATCTGCTGGAGTTCTAGAGAGTTAGTCTATGCAACCTCCACCCAAACACCATCTTGCACATCTCTATCTTTATCCATTTCTGTGAGACGTATCTCAGAGTTCTTCCCCACTTCAACCTCTTCCATCATCTGTTCTGGCTGAAGAAGAAGGGTGGCGGCGGTTCCAGGGTGGTCGGCGGCGTGTATCTGCAACTCCACGACTGGATGGCAGCCGAGTACCTCACTATACCACTGAATACGTCGCTGAAGAGGTGGAACGCCAGGTGGTTCTACATGAAGCAGAGCCATCCTTCCATCCATTGCGACGTCGACCATGTCCCGGAGAACCAGAAGAGCTGGTCGGAGAAGCCGAGCAGTGCTGATATGGAGCAGGTGAGGGAGCTCCTTGGCCTAATAAAGGGCGTGAAGACCAACGGTGGACTGGTGGCGGCGAGCTTCATAGTGAGCCGCGTCCATCCCTACAAGAAGAGGGCCCATGCAGGCTTTGACTTTAAGGGGGACACCGACGGCACCTGAGAGAGGACGGAGAGGGTGTCGCAGGATGACGTGCTAGAGCAGGCTGCAGAGCTATTTGCTCCAAATGCCTCGTTCAGTGTGTCAGGGTAGACCAGACCCTTCAACTGTATGAACCCGCCTCCTCAGGTAAACATCTCAGATGGTTGTTCCTGAACCTTTTTATCCCGTACTGTTGCCGAGTAGTGAACTAATTCACTTGTGGAAAGATCCATTCACAGGAACGAGCGGCGTACTTCTCGGGTGTGCCGAGGAGCGATTGGTCGAAGGTAGTGGACGCCCGGCCAACAACTCAGCCTAAGGAAGGTGCCATCAGTGCCTCGTCAGAGTCCAGAGGCATGGATGCTGGTCGAACAGAGAGTACCCCCCCCGGTGTCAGAGAAAGTCTAGGGGAAGAGGGCAGCAGCAGATGAGCCGGCCCGGAAGAAGAGGAAGACGGCGGGTGCTGTTCCCCGCAAGCCGGGTGGCATCTCGCTTGGCGGTGACCAGACCACTCGGACGTAGAGTGCGGCGATGTCTGAGTGGTTGGATGATGACGGGGCTCTAGTGGCTCCTCCATCGAGCACCGAAGCGCCTCCGCACAACATGCACGCGGAGGTGTAATCGAAAGGAGGGGAGGTAGTCCCCGAGCAGCAGGTGAAGGGAGTCCCCGAGCAGCAAGTGGAAGAGAGGCTAACGGTGGAGGCCGCGAGACCTGCACCTCAGGGTGCGTGGGTCGACCCCAAGGCCACGCCTAGGGGCTCGGGTAGGCATCGTTGGTTCAGAAAGGTGTACCGAGAGGCCGATGTGTAAGTATCCTTGCGTTGGACTTATTTTGCTGTTGGATCCTTATATTTGTGGCGATTGACAAGCTAATCTGATGCAGAGCGAGTCCTATGGAGGATTTGAATCCATCCATCCAGACCAGCGAGTAGCTTGGGGCTAGTCCCAGCATGGAAGCAATGCCAGCAAACCCCGTCCTGGAGTCCCTGGGTGCTCGGCGGCATGCAGAGGAGTCAACCGCCACTGCTAATGAACTTGGTGGTGGAGAACATTTGGTGTCGATGGCGTACGAGCCGGCGGCGGTGCTCGGGGCAATGGTGGGAGCAGCTAGGTCTTCGGACGCGGATGCTGGAGTTGCCGACGCCACACCGGAGTCTGGAGCGGAGAAGCCGGTGGTGCCCGAGGAGCAAATGACGCTCCCTGAGGCGTCAGAGGGCGTGGTTGGACATGCTGTGCGGCCGCCGAGCCCCCTGGTGGTGCCCCTAGCTACGGAGGGGGACGAAGTGGAAGAGATTGAGTTGAGGAAGCGGGGCGTCTGGATCCTCCGCAAGTGGGGCGATGAAGTTGTGGTGGTGGAAGAGGAGGACACCACCAGGGAAGTCAGAAGGCTAGAGTCCACCTTTCCACGGCGATGAAGCAGATCAAGGTTAGTATTGTGTCGGCAATGTCTGTCTGTGTCGTCGGAGATTGGAGTTCTTCATAATCTTGTTGCTTTTGTAGGGCATAGCGTGAACTGCCGGACATCGGCGACAGCTGATCAAGAGGATGGAGCCCCTCACCGAGGAGAATGAAAAACTGAGGGAGGCGGTGAAGCTTATGGAGAAAAACATCCAGAGGGCCCAGCGCAAGCATGATCTTGTCGAATCCAACGCGTGAGATCTAGAATACTAGAAGGGCGTCCTATCCGAGCAGCTGGTGACCGTGTCCGAGCAGTTGCGGGGTATCTCCGAGCAGCTGGAATGTAGCTCCGAGTAGCTGACAAGTCTTTCCGAGCAGCTGGAGCACAAATCCGAGTAGCTGAGAAATGCCTTCGAGCAGAGAAAAGGTATGCCGGATCGGTGAATTTACTTTGCATTGCTGAACAATCTTATTATTGCTGACGACCGTTATGCTTGTAGAGCAAGACGCGGAGCTTGGTCAGTTGCGCCAAGTCGTTGATCAACTCCAGGAGGAGGAGAAGAAAGCGTTTGGGCGGGCAGAGAAGCTGGCCGAGGAGTTAAAAGGTGAGTACTTTGTGGCCAGAGTTATTGCTGAAGTGACTTCTTCATTTGACGCATCCTTTTGGTGCTTGTAGAATACCGTCAAAAGAACAAAGCCTAGTTCGACGTGCTGGAGCAGGAGGCGCAGACCCAATGGTGAAAGCTTGATGCTGTGGTGGCCGGAGACAGGCCGATGCTAGACTACATCGACATGGAGGTAGCTCCTTAGCCTGACGACAGGCCGCCTCATCAGGACACCATCATCGATAGGTGCAAGGCGGCATCAGAGAACTTCAAAAGCTTCAACCATGACGCCACTGTCTCCGCCGTGACCCATGCTCTGGTAGTAGTCTGGTCTCATTACCCTACCATCGATCTGCGAGCGATAGGGGCCGGATTTGCCAGAGGCATTGGTGCGACGAAGCAGCAGGAGCTGGAAGATGAGGTGGAGGACGCGGCGAAGAGGCTGGCCGGAGACGTTGACCTATTCGGCGAGGTGGATGGAGAGAGCCAAACATAATGACCTGCTCAGAGAGTGATCTATAACAGCTAGAGAGGATAGTTAAAATGCATGAGGGCACAGACAATCATTTATGTATATGTATAAATGTTGTAAAGTGACATGTGCATGTTTATGTAGTTTGCCAATATTTCATTGAAGAATCGTTGTAGTGTTATCCCTAACACAATTATATGTGGTATAAGTAGCGTCCGAGCATTTAGTTCTTTTATTGGGCTCTTGGCCTTGGCTAGCCCGTATTCCATAACGCCGAGCATGGAGCCTGTGCACGTGTAGGAGGAACAGGCGTGACCAAGGAACCGTAGCCGACCACCCATAACGTAGAGCGCAGAGCCCGTAGCACGTGTAGGGAGAGATCAAAGACTGGGTCTTCTCTAAAGAGCATAGAGCAGAACGTGTGCTGCTCAGTGGTTGGCGAAATGTCTTGGAGATATGGAGAAATGTGGCAGAGCGTATATGGAGATCACATATTGGAGTTTGTTAAGGAGTAGCTTAGAGCTAGCGACCGTAAATGGTGATTAAACCATAATGGAGAAATAATGGAGACACCCAGCGGGCGATGGGGACCTTGGACTAGGGGTGATAGCTGGGGTTGGTGACAGCATCTTGCGCATTGACGACGAGCACCCGGCGGGTGGTGAGCTTCCGATCTCTTCTGCTCTTAGCAACGGTGAGGCCCCTGAAGATGGTGGCGACCACTTTGTCGTGATCCTAGAAAGCGTTGTTATTGCCCCCAGGTGGTCAGCGGCCTCTGGCTCCATCGTTGTTGTCGTCATTCGGCTTTTTAGCCTGGAACTCCTTAGCCAAGCTGAGGCAGTCCTTCATCTTATGCTTGCTATTTTTGTGGAGAGGGCACGGGCCTTCGAGGATCTTCTTGTACTGCTCGTCATAGTTATGCTTGGCGTGAGGTTCATCAACGGTGGCGATGATGTGGTCTGGTCGGTGGTGGCGATATTGGCCAGATTTGGATCCTTCTGGCCTAACACGGCCACTGTCCCGATGGTGACTACGGTTGTCGTAGCGGCGGTCGCTATGGCGTCGGTCGTCGGGTCGCTCATCGCTGTGGTGAGTTGGGCGATGGGTGCCCGCATCCTCGTTGAAGTGTACTTCGGCCTCTTCGGCATCGGCGTACTGATCGGCAGTTGTAATCATCTCGCCAATCCCCTTAGGTGGCTTGCAATTGAACTTGGAGCGAAGGTCACGGTGATGGAGTCCTCGGACGAAGGCGGTGATGACCTCTGATTCCATGATGTTGGGAATAGAATTCCTCATCTCGGAAAAGCATCTGATGTAGCTACGGAGGAGCTCGGATGGCTTCTGGTAGATGCGGTTTAGATCATGCTTGGTGCCTGGCCGAGTACATGTAGCCATGTAGTTGTCGGTGAAGACTTTCTTCAGCTCCTCCCAGGATCCGATGGAGTCCGGGGCAAGGCTTGTGAACCAGTTCATCGCAGTTGGCGTGAGCATGATGGGAAGATAGTTCGCCATGACGCTGGTATCTCCCCTAGCAGTGTGCACAGCAGTGGCATAAGCTTGTAGCCACTGTGTGGGGTTCATCCATCCTTCATAGGGCTTGACCCTGGTGATTTTGAAACCTCAGGGCCACTGGAGTGTCCGGAGTGCCCACGTGAATGCTCGGGGCCCTTCGGGATCGTCACCGTCATGGTCTATGGCGTTGTCGACATTGAGTGGCTGGAGGGCTGAGTCTGGATTACCAAACTCTTGCTCGTATTCTTGATGGCGGTGAACTTCTTCTTCATGGCGAGAAAAACAACGCTTGTCGATACATCATCGCGCGTCTCCGCAATTGTTGAGGTGTGCTCGGACGTCTTGTTCGACTTCCTAGTCGTGTTGGCGAGGGTGGTCGACGCGGTTGCCCCTAGCTCCCCCCTGGAGAGGTTGTCCATCATCGTGGTGCTGGTCGGCGAAATGACTTCAGATCTTGGCATGGCGGATCGGTGAATCGAGCTCGTCGAGTAGGAAGGTCTCTAATCATAGCGGATCTCGTTGACCTAGCAGTGCGCCGCTTTAAGCATGGCGATGACCTTGGCAACTTCTGGCATTTGTGGAAGCCAAGCGAGCTCATTGGCGGCGTCGGCCAAGTTGGCGCTTGGGGTTTTGTAAACGTCGTGGCCGTCAACACGGACAAATTCGTCGTCGAGGTTGCATTGGAGTTGGCGTGGCCTTCCTTTGCGAGTCGAGCTGATCGTTTCGAGCAGCCTCAGCTAGCATAAGGGCAGCTTCGTTTGCTCAGCGCTGCACACGGTTGGCATTCCTATTGATGCGTGCGACATGGTCCTCCTCGGTTTCCCTGGCTCGTGGGGGGCTATCGATGCTGACATTGAAAATTCTACCTCCATGGAAGGGAGGGAAAGGAGGTTGTACGGCGGTGGTTTCGGCGATAGTCTTTATAGAGCCCTGGGACTCGGAGTCTGGATTTTCCTCTAGGATGGTTTGGAGGGATGCTTCAGGGGCGTCGGCCGATGTGTAGCATGTTGATAGCCGGCGAGAGCTGATTGGCGATCTGGTCGGCAAGAGGATGGATATCTCCCACCTGGTCAGCGAATTTGCCCCTTAGGGCATCTTGATAGGTGGCAGCGACGCTGGTGAGCCTAAAGGGTAGGGCCATAACTCCTAGAGTTTCCTGATCCACCTCCAATAGATCTGAATCGGAGGGTGGTCGACGCTGGACCAGAGTGGTCAGAGCCGATTCTGTGATGGAGAGGAAATCGACGAGCTTCTGGGCAACCTGATCGATGGATGCGATCAGATCGTCTTTGTTGATTTGCCTTCTTGGGGAGTGGGCGCACGAATTGTTGGTGAAGGCGACCTCGGAGGTGGTTCTGAGATCAGATTTGTAGTCGTAGGTGTTGGGGTGATCGACGCAGTATTGATCTGCACCGGCTCAATGACCTCTCCGACTCCGTCAGCATTGATGATCCAGGAGATCGATCCGACCATGAAGATCTGGCCGGGCTATGGGAGGGACGAAGAACCTACAAAACATACCATCTTGTTCGATATGGAAACAACATGCACACCCCTACCTGGCGCACCAACTGCCAACAGAATATCATCGGTAGTCCTCCGAGGGGTATCCCACGAAGGTAGATTGATCGGTAGAGATGCGTGTAATCGAGAACAAGAAGGCAACAGAGACACACGAGTTAGACAGGTTCGGGCCGTCAGCACAACATAATACCCTACTCCTGTGGTCTGTTGGATTGTATTAGCTATCGTATGATATTGCGTGCCTTTGGAGGGGTCCCTGCCCGCCTTATATAGTCCGGGGGGTAGGGTTACAAGTCGGTTAGATCTAGGAGATAACCAGAAAGTAATAACATATTACAGGAATCATGGGATCATACGTATTCTAACAGATCTCATAGTATCTTCAGGATATCTTCCCGGTGTCTTGCGGGATGCGCCGAGCAGCGTCATGCCCCACAAGGCTTCGTCTTGTGGGCTAGGTCACCCCTAGGGGCATAGCCCATGTGGTCTGCCGTGGGTATCCGGGATCGTACCCCCCACACTAAGCATAGCAGCTACTTGACCTATGCTAGTAGGACTCCTAGGTAGATACATCTATGCATGTAGTTTCAATATAAATCATGTAACGTAAATGCACATCACACACACACACGTATCTAGTGATTATTCAAAATAAGGGTTATGCACCGGGGCTTGCCTTGGGCAGGCGCGGTGTCAACTCAGTCAGTCAGTGGCTGCATGAGGATCTCCTCCTCATACTCCTCGATCACCTCCTTGAACTCATGGTCTCCGATGGTCACGATCTTCGCTAACTCGTTCTCTACATGCATGCGATGATGATGCAACACTTAGTATTTTAGCAACAACAGCTCCTAAATTAAGAATACACATGGTAAACTACTAAGCTAGCTCTAGTGACTAAGATACTAAGCTAACTATCATCTTCATCAAGTAAAGTGTTGGGTTCAACTAACAAACACCTAGCTTTACAAATGAATGATATATCTTTATTTCTACTAATGATTTAATGTATATTTGAAACAAAGAGCATTTAACTACCCTTATGTTAAGTCTATTCTAAAGCTACAAAAATTACAGTGAGCACATAATAATACCATGAAGCTACTATAAAATTTTCAAAGCTACAACTATCACCATATTGCCACAAAAATTCCTACAATATTTAACCTAATAATATTAAGCACTCTCAAATGGTTTAATAGTTCCTGGTATTAACAAATATATATATATATATATATATATGAACTAAATATACCAACAGATAGAGCACAATTTTAGGAACTAACAAAATTAGTTTCATAATTTTTGGATACCTACATGATTTTATATGATTTACCAAAGTTCAGCTCAGAATTAAATGAAAAGCTATTTCTATTCTCCACTAAAAAGATAAACTCAATTCGGCCCAATGCGGCCCATGCGGCGCAACGCGGGCGTGCGCGAGCGCATGGCGGCCCATAGGCAAGGTGCGGCCCACGCGCGGAGGTGGCCCGCGGTGAGGAAGCCCGCACGTGCCGGCACTCTTGCAAAAGGCCCAAGGACTATGAGCAAAACAACGCGCAGTCCACGTTATGATTTCTATAGACAACGACTTTGCAATGGAACCCTCAGATCTTTCTCCTCTTTTCAATGTAAAGGTCCTTGGCCATCCCTGCGCGCTCTGGCGTGGTGTGCAGTGGCACTGGCGTTTACACCGGCAACATGGGACCCCCGCTAACCTATCTACGATGCCGACGCTCACCTTGGGTTCGACGCGAGACGATGGGCGGCGGTTGCATGAGCCGGGACACCGTAGAGGGACCTCTCCACGAGGACAGGCTCCCTATGGCAATGGCGATGGTGCTCAGGCAAGCCACAGCAACAACAAGGCGGTAGTGGTAGTGGGTGAGCAACAACCACTCACTAGTGACCTTACCGAGAAGCCGGCTTGGCCAGAGATGACCCGAGCGAGGCTGGCCACGTGTGAGGTGAATGGCGGACCACAAAGGCATGGCCACATCAGCGGCGAGGAGGCAGCACTAGAGCTATGACTAGCATGTGCATGACGAAGAGAGAGCCAAGGCTATCTAGTGGTACAGAGGAATTGGCACGGGATGAAGTGGTGGAGACTGGCCACGACGTGGGCGGCGATAGGCCTTAACGGCACGGCGGTGGGCAAAGCTCCAAAATTGGAGCTCGGCGTGATGCGAGTCCAGGTAGGGTGGGGTCGGTTCGAGAGGGGGCATGAAGGCAGAGACATAAGGATGAGGAATTGATGAGAGGTGCTCGCTCTTTGGCTTCACCATGACATGACGCGACGACGGTGCAAAATAGAGGGAGAAAGAGGGAAAGAGAGAGACGGCGCGGCAGGTGGGCTTGGCTCGTCCACGCCTTGGTGGGACGCAAGTAGCGAGCATGAGAGGCCCACATGCTGGCTCTACGGACAACATGTGTGCGTGTCCAATCAGCATGGCCCATGTGCCGTAGTGCCATAAATGGCATGGCGATGGTGGCTCGCCCATGTGAGCGCGGCAGAGGCAACTCACATAGGGCTGGCAAAAGCATAGAGGTGCAGTGGATTAGCGTGGATGCGACAACGATGCGACAGCAGTGGCAGCGTCGCGACGTGAGTAGTGACGATAGTGCGGACACGACGGCAGCGCAATGCGGCTGCGGCGGCACCCAAACGACAGTGCGAGGCAGAGCAGTAGGGCGCAGGGCCAGCGACTCGCTATGGTCGGCCTTGGCCAAGCCCAGGTGGCTCATCTAGCCAAGCGTGGTGGCACGGTTGACCACGTGGGATGTAGCCACGTGTGCGGCATGAGAAGGCCGCACGGTGACCACGCACCCGGCGCCAACCAACCCGAGACAGTGACACGTATGAATTTTAAAGCGTTCAACACGACCAAACAGTTGCTTTAGGTCCTAAACCATCTTCACCATGCTCAAGATGGCATATGAGACTACCAAATCAAGCTATAACACTATACCACTCCTTAACCCAATCTCTCACATTAAATTGGTAAACATAGCAGTGTCTAGCAGTCGGTAGACTTGAAAATTTCTAAGTTTTAGAGCTGAATTTGATTTCCAATTGCGATTTCTAAGCTAGTAGAAATATTAGCTAGTAATATCATTTGTCGACCGCAAGTATTTCATTGTCATCTATAAAGTTTGTACTTCAAACTTTATTTAAGTATCACACACACATGTTCTATAGCATTTTTGCTTAATAAAAAATGGTTTTAAACCCTAAGTGATATAACATGACTATCAAATCAACTTTCGCTCCGCATTTTAGTTGATCGTTTCGAGTTACAGAAATTGATCTACACACTTTATCACTTGCATTAACACATAAACATGATGCTCTTGACATGTTTTAGTAAATGATTTACGGTGTAACACCGAGGGTGTTACGTGTTGCACCGACCTCTTGTCAACTTTGTGGGCACCTCTAGCACACAATATCACCCTTTCATCGCCCAACCACTACCACATAGAAGGTCTCCAATCCTATGCAGATACCCTCGCCAAAAGTGAAAGGTTCTTGTTTGGTTTTGGTAATTGAGTGACAACCTAAGTGGACTAATATGTGTTTATGAGAAATACACAGGAGATTAGTCCACAGGTGAACATGTGATGAAGGAGCTCATTGCAAATGAGACATGACATGGAGTCAAGGGACTAAGGTGGAGAAGATCGAGACAAGACTTGGGTTGATGGACTGGTTGCAAGTGTGAAGGGCAAGTTGAGTGATGACTTGGCGCCGATGAACCGAAGCAATGGTGAAGAGCAAGTGAAGTCAAGATCGATGACCGATGCGGTCACGTGATGATATGAAGTGTATCATATCTTGTGGTGATATGGTTGTTGCATACATTGCATCAACATCGGAGGAAATGGAATGGAATGCTCATGGCAAAGGTATAACCTAGAGCATTTCATTTTGCCGGTCATAGGTGTGTAGAGAAGTTTATGACCGGGTTTAGGATAGATGGCCGTACTATCAAGAGGGGCAAACTTGTTTGCATATTAGTCATCTTGTGCTACTCGAGTGATCTAACTTCACATCGTTGCTAGGATCGAGTGGTGTGGCAAGTTGAGTGATTAACCCTTGAAAAATGTTTGGAAAAATGCTAACACACGTGCACTATGGTGAGACACTTTGTTGTTAGCAATTTGGAATCAAAGGTCAATAGTTGAGTTATTAGAAAAAGAGAAAAGGGAAAGGAGTTGAGGACTGGACCGCTTTGCTAACACCGGACCGCTCTGCTAACACCGGACCCTAGAGAATGGTGAGTCTGGTCCTCAGTAGATTAGTGCAGGCGCTGGGCCAGGGGTTTGGACCCTGGCGTGTGGTCTTTCTAGACCAAGTCCCACGGGTTCGGCTCTGGTGTACGTAGCGCTCGGCCTCACGGGTTCGCTGTCTGTTTATCAGGTTTGATCGGCCCACTTGGCAAGGGAGTCATAGGGCTATCGTAGCTTCTGGTGCTGAGGCACCTTGGCCTAGGTCTAAAGGGGGTGTGGGTCTGGCTTCCTCGGTGCACTACTATGGCAGCGGCAGGAGATAGAGAGCATGGCGCCGGGTTCGCTCGTGGCCTAGCAGCGAAGGGCGCGCATCATACGGGGTCTTCGAACCTAGGAGCATAGTAGCATGGCTCAGTGGGTTGTGCGGTAGCGACAAACGTGTGGGCGGTGGCTTTGGACCATAGGCGGCATGGGTCCACCCCTAAGGGACCGCGGGTCCGATCTTGTGCGTTAGTGGGCCAAGGTAGCATAGCGGGGCTCTTCGTTGGTAGCGTGGTGGCCTTCGGACCCCGCATGGCTTATCGGCGTCAGACCCAATCCTTTGAGTCCACTCCCATGCGCACCATGAAAGATAGGGTCATGGTGCCTCAGAGCCAGGCGTGCGTGGCCTCTGAACCCAAGGGCTCGCAGTCCGGCAGTGCTCGCGTGTGTCGACGGTGAAAAAGTGTGACGGGTCAATCCTCGCCGCCGAGACACACAACAAGCCGGGAGAAACCACGTGGAGCATATCCCGGGCTCTCTCCAGGCTTAGGGAAACATCAGACCAGATGGTCGTGACCTAGGGCGTGTCAGTTAATTTGACCCTATAATTGATAAGAAAGAAAGATTGATCAGTAATTTAAGGTGGAACTTGCCGGTGTCCGTGCGCTTGCGGATTTATCTATGTGCGTTAAAATATACCAACACTTGCCGGTGTTATTCTAGACAGTTCCAAATGAGCGGCTGAGTAGCCGATGAGATAAGGTTATCGACTAAAGAGTCGATATCCAGCATGTTCATGATGCATAGCGAATAAAATAAGCATATCGGTAATTATCAGATATTCAAGTGTATAGATCTTAATCAGCCGATGATCTTGAGAGCATGTAAAGGTGTGATGTATAAGTATGAAAGTATCTATATTAATTGAGAAACACACTAGCTTTTTACCAAGATAAGAACATGTACGAACATATGAATAGCCAATATATTCTCAATAAGCGGGCTATCGGCTAAAATAGCCGATTCCGGTGAAAGTAAGCTCATAACATGCAAACACTCAATCAATAAACATGGATAGATCCATAAACCTATTAGATCTAACATATTATCTCTAATAGTGGGGTTTGACCGGATTGATGGCAGCCATAATAACGATAACAGATTAAACTTTCAAAGAATACGAGTCTGTTCACACTCAACAGAATCGTGGAAGCATGTTACGATCATGAAAGTGCGGGCAATTGGCTAAATAGCCGATGCAAACATAGCATGCAGCCAGAGACTATGTCTGACCATAACCAAGACTTATTACTTGATGATTTCTGATCTATAGTGCTAACAGTGGGGGTCGACAGGATTGATGACAACCATAATAGCTGTTCTAGACCAAATTTCATCAACTAACAAGCTTACTTAGGGTCAAACACGCCTTGACCACATGCTATCTTCGGTCAAGATTGAGACAAAACGATTAATCTAGCCAAAACCATCATCAAAGTACGATGTGAGCAGGATAGAGCAGCAAGACAATAGCTTAAAAAGATATATAGTCGATCCATTTCAATCTTAATCGGGCAAGTGGTGATGTTATTACAAATAGTAAGAATATAAATTATAACAAGATCGATAACTAGCAAATCTAATAAAAATAGTAAGGAAACCCTAGCAATCTTAATAGATTTAACCGATAACTAATTCGTATCAAAATTTGTATGAGATCGAGCCGGACTGATGCAACCTTACAAATTTTGATAAGAATCCAAGGGTAACTTGTATCAGGAATTGTACGAGATCGAGCCAGACCGATGTAACCTTACAATTACTGATACAAGTTGATAACTAACTTATACAAAGCTTACAAGAGGTCAGACCTAACTGATGCAGCCTTATAAATAAGGTATAACTCGTGACGGATACTCACAAACAAACCGAAGGTCGGACCTAACCAATGCAGCCCTGCTTGCCTAAAGAACTTGCCGAGATCTACTCTACTCCTACTCCTAAGGGGTGACATAAGACAAAAAGTAAAGACACGGGTTTTTGATTGATCGTAGAGATGTCTATTACAATAGCCGGGGTCCAATATATTATACCCGTGGCTTGACTACGAGTACTAGTCGAACAAGACTGGTTACAAAACTTGGAAAAAAATAGAATATCTTAAATTAAGATAACTTGGACTCCAAACTTCCCTTTCTATGAAGTCCACCATATCTTCTCGCTTCAGGCCATCGCTATTCCCCGTCATCGAGGCCCATTCTTGGAATGATGATGTCATGCCACCCAACTGATCCCGATGGCAGCTTACTTAGCCAATTCTATGAATTTTTTGTCTTCCTTCAATGGATTTCAAAATCCAAGGTTCTCACGTATACTGGTCAAAATTTGGTGTCAACACATGCCCCCTAATTTTGGGGTAAATGATTTTATCCCAAAATTATCTTCTGTGGCCATCCCACGTACTCTATCTTTTGTTCACTCTAACACTCCACTTCGAATAAGCCCCAAACAGGGATAGCCGTCGATACTCTTTAATCTTCCTCCTCACATCATCTTGAGTCCTTTATTCCTGTCAGTAGCATCTAGATTAGGCTCATTCCGCTAGCCAACCCAAGTTAGTCGATCAACCCTTTTGAGTGATCAAATGAGGTCAAGCACTCGGAGCCAACTAAAAACACAAAGCCAGAGTGGATAGATTTTTAGGTCTGTGGTCCGAAATTCAGTGAGAATGACAAAATTCTAGTAAATAGGTTTTCAAGTCTGGGATCCTACAACTGCCGCACCCTCATTTGGCCATGCGTGGCCTCCTCGATCTCTAGAGCAGCCTTTCACCTTCTAATAAAACTCGTTTTTACCTGGCCTGAGGAATTCCACTAGTGCTTCTTATTGCGGTTATAAATATAGCTTCAAGGTCTGGCCGAGATCACATCTGCTCCTACCTTCACATCCACCATCGCACAACTCCTTCCTCTCTGGATTTTAACCGTTCTTCCTCCTCAAGACCATGGCCAACGACAAGCACCCTGCTGGTGATATTTCGGAGAAAGAACTCCCCATGAGCCAACGCATCTACCGTTAGGGGTAAGGCAGATCTCGTCTGCATCTTTTGTTCTTCTCAATGATTGCCTTAACTAACTTCTCTCGGTCTGCATAGCTATATCCCACGCCGGTGCCTGTCGTCATGTGGTGAGGCCTTTTGGCGCTGCCCGAGATGCTGAATCGGTGGTGCCGGCATGATCTTCCAATGACTCCTCCGAATTCTATAATGGAGAGGACACCTGCTGTTATCTCTGTGAGCGGAATGCAGCGATGGATCACTATTTGGAGGTGACTCATGAGAACGGTCGTCTGGAGATTGCCCTGTGCACCTCCCAGACCGCCCTTGCCGCTGCAGAAGGGGAGACCAATGCCGTTCGGGCGCAACTGGCAGCATCCGATGCCAGGGTCGCCGGTAAGTTCTTGAAGATTATCCTATACCTAATTACTTTATTTGTTTGATCTCCTCCTGATGACCTCTCTCTTCTTGTTGTAGCTCTGATGGAGCAACTAGAGGCCCTCTAGTTGGCGTCAAATGATGCGGCCAACACCCTGAACGCCCGGGGTGGCATGTTGGTGGCCCACCTCCAAGACATCCCTATGCGTGCCAGGGTGGTGGCTCTCCACGGCGTCCGTCATTGAGCCGCCGTAGCCCTAGCAATCGCCCAGGTGCGCTCCGGGCATGATCTTCGCCCGCTGTAGCCTGGCTTCCCAGATGGTGAAGACCCTGATGACTACCAGGAGTTGGTGGATGACTTCGAGGGAGCTGCTGATGCCATGGCACACATAACCCCGACCGAAGGAGTCGTCAACCATGTTTTGTTCGGCCCTTAGATTGTAATATGGTTATGTTCAATAAATAAAGTCTCTTTTCGTACCCGTACTTGTGCCTTGGACTTGTGTGAATGTCTTTTTCATAGTTATTGATCTCTTTATTAGTAATTAGCTCCTGAACCGATGATCTCAGGGAATCTGTCAGAAAACTTGAACTCGATTTGTAGTCGATCCAAACCAGCTGATCAGGCTAAATTGACTGACTTTTCAGGGCCGATTCACCCAGGGCTAAGTGAGGACACAAAACCATAGGGAGAAAACTTTTCTAAATCCATGGCCCGGAATTGAGTGACGATTTGCAGAATCCGACGCCACTCGCTTTAGATGCTCCGAATACAGTTCGAGCAATTCTGAACTTGCAAATTTAACTCTCATGCATTTCTAAATTGTGATACTTGATGTGAACATTGAGCCGATACACAAATTCCCATGTTGTTACCGGCTGTCAGTGATCAATTTTCAATGGTTCTTTCTAGCAAGACTTTAAATCTGGAAGGCTAAAGGCCGTTCCATTAATTGCATCTCAATCCAACATGGCTCGATAAACCTACCCACATCAACCTTGGCTACAAATATATATACCCTCAAGGGATAGCCGAGAGATCATATCTGCACTCGCCTTCACTCTCGCCACTGCACAACTTCTCATTTCTGATTTCTAGATCTAAGAATCCATCATGTCAAGAGGAATGGTGGACAGCAAGCGCCCCGCCGGCGAATTTCAAAAAAAATCTCCCCCCGTGCTAGCGCCTCTGCATCCCAAGGTATGTCAGATTACATTCCAAATCTCCCGATGATCCTCTGAACTTGGCGATTCTCTATTTTATAGGAACGCTTCTCGTGCCAGCGTTCAAAATCTATTGGCGAGATTCGAGGCTCAGCTGGCAGCATCGGTGACCTCTTCCAGCTCTCCTCTTACTCATATAATGGAGATGACACTCGGCGTTGTAACAGATCCACCCAATTTATACAAGATCAAGTACGGCTGTCCCCATTTAACACGTTAACATGCACACACTTTCACTTATATAAAACCGGTAGTCCGCCGAGTGTCACGAAGGACCTTGGTAAATCCATGTCACAACCAAGATCGCACGATTAAGCAAATACACATCATATACACAGAGTTGCAGCGAAAATAATGTTTACAAAGAGTTCACAAATAATAATACAAGTTTGGGTTTTAAAACCGATTAGTGAAAACAACATAGCTTTCAAATGATTACAATAATATAAGTTTCAAATACATTGCTAGCATACGTGACATCCTCTGACAAAAGCATATAGATAAAAACACTATATAGAGTCGTCGAGCCCACCGGCGGTTAGCCACCATCTTCAGCAGGCCGAGAACTTCACCTGCAACATGGTGGGATAAACCCTGAGTACTCGAATGTACTTAGCTAGACTTACCTGTCATAAACCAAAAATAAAGTGACACCAAGGATCATGCAAGGCTATATAAGTGGAGCTAGCTTGACACCATTTTGCATAAAAAGACACTAATTAAGCTATACATTTTATAATTTGGTCATCAAGTTAATTATAGCTATTCATCTCTAGATTAGCAACTAACCTATGCCAAACATGTGGTATATCATTAGTGACAGCACAATAATAACCATAGCCATTTATTATCTCATTCTCAGAACCATTCCACTTGCCATTAACATTACGATAGAAGGAAGCTCAGTCAAGTTTCTCATTATCCGGGAGAGACGACAATTTGAATCGATTCCAACCAGCTGATAATTTAATCCTAACACAAACCCAGATATACCTACGCCAAGGTAGTCTTAGGTCACTTTTGGTACAACTCAGGTCCAATTCGTGGGTTCGATCAGCACCGCACAATCAGGGACACTATCGGATGCCAGGTCGATCAGGACTCTAACCTGCCCTTGGCCTCACGCCAGCTCCCCGCACATTCTTACTACCTCCAATGTGCGCACTCTAATAGAACGAGGCCCAGCCTAAGTTGAGATACTCGGCTTTGCGGTCAGAACGAGTTATTTGGCTAGCTAAGTGAGAGGCATGTGTTCAAAATGACTGAGGACCAACAATGATGCGGTCCTTAATCGGCGCAGACGGAATCACATGAGTCAACCTACAACATAGACTCCGTTTGGCCTTGATTTACAACATCCCATGGTTCTTTTACACGATAGCAAATATAGCCAACCGTGGTTCAGTATCCACCTATATCTTGTAGGTGATAGGAAATCACCTGACTTCTATCGAGCTAAGCATGGCTAAGCAGTTATTCGATCCTGGACCTACATAGGATTCAAGGTATATTTCTGGACAAGGTAGTTCTATGCATCAAGTGTTTCCAATCAACTCTTATAACCTAATGCATCAAACATAAATGACTCAAGTGAAATTTGTAAAAACATAGGAGGCTTAGAATGCTCCGGGGCTTGCCTGAGATCCAACACAAAGTTAGTTCAGTTATCTTGCACCGTCTTGGGGAACATCTTTCACTCTAGCCATGCACTCTAGGGGTCCTTCCATCTTTGGGATAGGTCTACCAACACCGTCTTCTGGTTCGACTCCATTATCATGTGCTTCATGTCCATGCGTTGTGCATCTAGCGTTCCTAGATGAGATGAAACAATGCAAGTGCATGAATGCGAAGAATAGTAACATGAGATGCATCATATAACAACATATAAGTATAAGGTTACACCTCAACACATATGCACTTAGAGAGCAAGTCATTTAACTAACTATCACTCATGTCTAGCATAGGGGTAGCAAGCATAACAAGCATGGCACACCAGTTAACTCAAGTCAAACTATTACTAGCATTTAAAAATCAAGAACTAATTAAGTCTAGCATCACATAAGAACTAGGGCTACGGTGAACGACACCAACATAATTAAAGCTCTAGCAAAATATGCATCAAGATCATTTTGTGGCAACATGCATACATGACCATATTAGTTACATGCTTGACCAACATTATATAACACATTTATAAGATACCTCAGGTAGATCAATTTAACTCTAGTAGTGTCATGAACTAAGACTAACAAGCATACAAAGCAATGCAAAGTGAAGCAAACAACTTTAGGTACATGCTCAGATTCTGGGCAGCAGCACAATAGCCACTTATTTTAACCATAACTAGAGATATAGTTATCCAACAAAGGTGATCCTAGACTTTCGGGAAAGCTAATGAAATTGTCTACAACTTTGTTATTCATACCAAAAGCTAATTCACAGGTTAACATGATCCAATATGCCAATATTTTAGGTTTGTACAGAGAAGGACAAAAAACTGACAGTAACTTTAGAGATGCATAACTGGAGTTCTAGACCACAAAAAATAGTGATCTTAGACATTTTAGAAATATTAAGAAAAGCACTACAACTCTCCTATTATCACCAATATATGATTCTATGTTTAAACAAGCCAAATAATATAATCATTCAGATCTGCTTAGAGCACATGCAAAAGCTGACAGCAAACTTGTAAAATCTATAACTCCTAAACCAGCAGGCCTAAAATCATGAAATTTTAGGAAAAGAAGGATAAGGAAATTATCGACAACTTTTTTATTCAACATATCTACAGAAAATATCATTTGCATCACGAAAATATCACCACCACAAAAACTGTACATGCAGCCATAACAGCAGAGATACAACTATATGCATTTACCATTTATGTTGTTAACAACTAACATTTTGTTGCTATATATGCAGCTCCATGCAACTCCTAACTATAACCAAGCCATCATATTACCTAGCACCAATTATTAGAAGTATTACATGGCATAAACACAAGCATCTACTAACAAACTTTCATTAGCTTTTTTATATGTAAAAACCTATATATTAATTATAGGTGACGTTGCAAACATATTATTTGGATCTCAAATTTTTATGAGAGGTAGATGATGACAAAACATGATTACTGTACAAATCTTATATGCTCAGGTTTTATAGATTAATTATTACAAAAAAGACAAACTGCTAATGCAAGAAAACATGTGAGGGCAAGATAAATCTAAAGCACACTATTTTCTGCAAACACATAGCCATATTATATATCAACATGACATAACAACCTCCTACCAAGGTAATGGAACAACATTTTCCATTTTTACACCTTCATAAAAAATTATAACTCATTTAAAACCATTTATCAAGCACTAAATAAGTTAAATCAATAACTCAACCATACTGCATCCAATGAGCATTAAATTTTTACCACAGTACACATATAGCATCAGTAGCCTATTATACAAATTTCATAGCAATTGCAGCATCATAACTTTAGATATGAATTTATTTCTAGAAAACCCTAATTAACATAGATAAATAAAAATAGCAAAAACCTTCTACTAACATATATCATATTATGACTCCACTGCATACATCTACTCTCAAGTATTGCAAAAAGTCTTCATTTGCTATTTTATGATTTTTCTAAGATTTATTATGATTTTCCAAAGTTTCAGCCATAAAAGGAAAACAAATTTGCACCGAGGACCCTGAACTTTCACGAAAACAGATTCCAGCGAAACGGTCCTTCTAGTCACTATTCACATGAGTCACAGACTTTGTACATAGGCCCTTCCCTTTCTTCAAATTCTTACGCGAGGTCCCTCCTCTTCTTCTTCCTGTCAACAACAGAGCAGGCAGGGTACGGCTTAGGGCCGGCCGAAGGAGGACCGGCGGCGGCGAAGAAGGGCTGCACGGCTGCGAGGCGCGCCCGCACACGCTCGCAGCATGGCTCGAGGTGGCCCGCAGCTTGCTGGCCATGGAAGCAGGCGGCAGCAGAGCTGCTGCCTTCAGCGGGCTAGCTAGCCGGCAGCGGAGTAAGGCTCGACACACGCTGGAGTGCCTGGGGGCCCGCGCGCACCCGTGGGTGGCCGAGGACGGCCAGGAGGTGGCTCGTAGAGGCTGGGCCATGTGCACCAGTGTCGGTGATGGGAGCGGCTCAGATGACTGGGCTGCTCCGGCGGTCTCCGCTCGGCCGAGGAGCGCCGATCGGAGAGGAGAAGGAGGCGGAGGCGGTGGTGCACGCGGCTAGGACGGAGAAGGCCTGTAGGATGAGTGAGTGGCGGTAGCCACAGAGCTTGGCTTGCCGGCAATGGCGGCCAGCTCTGCGCGTTCTACCAAAGGCGATGGAGCGTGAGGCGAGGCAAATGGAGAGGTAGAGGGAACGAGTGAGGGAGGGGAGGAGCTTGGCATCCGCATCAGGGAGGCAAGGTATGACCACGTGGCAGGGAGAGGGTGCTCATTTCTCTGCATGGCAGACACATACCAGACATGCGGCATCCTCTGGGGCATTTCTTCGAGCACGTGGAGGGTGACGGTGTGGTCGCTGCGCACGGCGGACACGTACTCAACTTGATAATCAAAATGAAGTCAAACTCATGCCAAATTTTTACATGCTCTTCTCCAAAACATATAGTCCAATTTTTACTTTGGGATCAAGTCAAGTTGCTTAACGAAAACACGAGAATGCGGCATGCCAACCTAATAATGTTGGTTGACATCTCCATGACTTAGAATTATTTCCTAGGCTGAAAAACAGTAGTTGATTCAAATTTGAGGCCACTGTTTGACTTGCTTCCAAGCTGATTTAGGGCTGGGTCTAAAAATAAAGTTTGTTGTACTCCACTCAAACTGAACTTTTATTAAAGGTCAAACTTCACCACTGGTACCGAAATCATTGTTTCATCTTGGTCAAAGCAGCATCTTAAATATGCTTAAATCATCCTTTTTGATCCATTGAAGCATTTTCTATGCATTTGCTCAACATGAACCCTTCATAGCTTTTGTTGTAGGGTCCAATTATTGTAATTTGGGCAAGGTAGCAAGGTTTGGTCGATGTCACATGTTTCCATTTACTGGATAAGGCAATTCAAACAAGGGTAACTTGTCATTTCATGTGACTTCTTGATTCCAAACTTCATGAAACTTTTCCAGTAGTCAATGTAGATGGAAATAGATGTGAGGCACATGAAAAGGGGCACCTTCCACATTACTCAAGTCTACATTTGAAAAGGGTCAACATGTAAGCAAGGTGTATTGTCCAAGTTCAAGTTGGGACTCAATTTCATAGATTTGACCTTAACACCTTCATCACCACTTCAGAGATAAGGAACTAAAGCTCTTGATTATCACTTAACATGCCATGTTTGAGCTCAAACCCACTGCTTAACTGGTGACAAACACCTGGGGTATTATAGGCGTTATCTTCATGAACGGAATGAGGCAATGGGTCATCATTGGGAGGCGACCCTCGAAACTGAGCGCCTGGAGGCTGCTTTGAATGCCTCCCAAGCCACTGTCGTCACCACGGAGGGGAGAGTAGTGCTGCCAGGGCATAATTGGCGGAGTCTGATGCCAGGGTTACGGGTAAGAGTCTCGGGAGAGTTTTGTTTCTTCCTGTTATCTTCATTTCATCGTGCTCGTTCTGATGATCCTTGTTCTTTTTACTATAGCTTTAATAGAGTAGTTGGAGGCCCTCCAACTAGCGGTGAACAACGCTGCTGGGGCTTTGAATGCCTTGGGTGACCTGCTTATGAATTGCCTCCAGGACATCCGAGTGCGTGACAGGGAGATCGCTCTTCATGTTGTCTGCCATGGGGCCGCGGTTGCCCTGACCATCGCCCAGGTGCGCTCTGGGATTGAACTCTGATGGCACTAGCCTAGCTTTGCAAGCGGCGATGATCATCATGATTTGGTGGTGGACATCAAAGGAGTTGATAACGCCGTGGTGGACAACACCTTGGTCGAAGGGATCATGAACAACATTTTCTTTGGCCCTTAGTTTGTACTTAGGATCATGAATGAATAAACGAAGACCCTTATTGATCCATTTATGTTTGAATCTGTGTGAATATCTTTTCAATCATGCTACTGATTCTTCTCTGAATTAATCTGTACACTTTATTTTTTGTGCTATAGGCGATGCGTGCCACATCAACTTCTATCATTCTTAAGCCAAACTAGGATTGTTATTTTTTTGTTCTAAAGGAAATACTCTGTTAGTACCAGCCACCAAATCTCGACGATAATCCAATCTGATTGTCTCTAACAAGAAAATGTCCTTCAAAGTAGCCGATGATAACTTGAAAATAATGCTATCTATCATGAGATATTAAAATCACCGGCTGTGAAATCTTTATGAAACATAATATGTCCTGGTCCAAACCTGATGAAATAGAATGGCTATACTTCCATGAACTAAATTATAAGGACAATGCTTACCGTTCTGCAGCGATCAACCAAAGAACTCATCAAAACAAACTTTCAGAGATGATTGCTTGGACCGGTTGTTGACGTTCATCGTTGATCTTGATAACGTCTCCTTTCCAAACTCTGCCAGAGAAGCATTCACAATCTTCAACCTCCCAATAAGCTAGATCAGTTGTCGCTACGCTTACGGATGTGTCGGCTTGAACCACCTCAACGTTATCTCCCTGCCACTGGATAAGGCATTGGTGCATTGTTGAAGGGATCCAACAATTAGCATGGATCTTGTCACAACCAAGGAGCAAACTATATGTCCCTTTGTCGTCGATGATAAAGAAAGTAGTAGGCAGGGTCTTGCTCCCAATCGTAAATTCAACGTTAACTGCCCCCCGGGTCTTAGATGCGTTACCCCTAAAGTCTTAACATCATGTCAGTTTCAAGCAAATCTTTAGGACCTTTCCCAAGCTTTTGAAACATGGTATAAGGCATCAAATTTACAGCAGCCCCTCCATCAACTAACATCTTGGTCATCGGCTTCCCATCGACAAATCCTTTCATATATAAAGCCTTTAAGTGCCGATGCTAAGATGGTTTGTCAAATATTGCTTGTTGGGATTAGAGGGTTAGATGAGCTACTGCTTCTCCCAATTCTTATTCATCATATTCTTCTTCATCATACTTGGAAGGAGCCCTAAACTCTACGGGTAGGATAAAAACCATATCAATATTAGCCGATGGCTTACCCTTGTTGGCTGTTTGTTTGACACGCCATGCCCGAGGTCTGCTAGATTTCTAAGCTTCTAGTTCTCTGTTCTTTAAGCGTTGAACCCTTCTTTTCTGACTCCTTGTCATACCTCCTGGACACCATTGGCCCTCTTGCCAAACATACTCTTTTTCTTCTCCATCACGACCGGTCCAGTTCTGATCATATCCACGCTTACCTAGCCGATTGTGAACTCCTTCATTTTTTATGCGCCGATCCATGCAGTTAGATTGATAACTTAAACATTCATGGATAGACCGGTGGTTGGCTTAAGATTACCTGAACTCTAAATACTAACTACTGCACTTGGGGCAGTTACATCTTGTAGACAATTTCAAACCTTCATTCCAACAATGTCTGAAGAAAGGACAGTTCCAGTGCAATTCAGCTTGCTCTCATTCATACCTTTCTTCTTCATATTAGCGTCCATATTCTTCTTCTTCAAGCCGGCTCTAGTAGTCCTTCTCCTTCTGACGCTGCCACTTGTTCAATAAATCCTAGAAGTCACACAAGGACGCATAGCACCAGCTCTAGAAGTCTCGCCTTGCTCATATCGGCTCTTTTGTTGATCGCGTTGCTGCTTAACCTTCTTGTACTCATTAGCCGATATTTGAACCTCGGGGTTGACTGACCTATCTTCATTGGCCTTAACTGATGTTAAGACCTTTATCTTCCCTTTAGCCAACTGGAACTCTACCATATGCACCTCTAAAAAAGGATGCTTATCTATGTCCATTGCCGGTTTCTTGGCTGGCTCAAACTTGATCTTTCCTTGCTCAATGGCCTTCTGAATATGTAATCGAAAGATTCTGCACTCATTATTGTTATGATTAGTAGCGTTGTGAAACTTGCAATATTTCTTCCCTTTAAGTTCTCCAGCTGAAGGGATCACATGATTTGCGGGTAACCTCAACTGCTTCTTCTCCAGCAGCAAATCAAAGATCTTATTGGCCTTCTTGATATCAAAATTGTTGACATTTCTTAACATCACTTTTACTTAGTTTTCATCCCTAGCAATGATGCCAGAAATGTTTGTTGGTAATTATTAATGACACTTGTAAATTCAGGAAAGATTATATATGATGAAGTAATCCGCAAGCGCACAGATAATATATCATTGTAGCATTTCATCTAGGAGTATACTAGGTATCATTATTTATATTTTACCACAGGGAGGAGCGATGGCTAGAGATATTGACAAATATGTATACTTATGATGAGATCAGTAACTAAGACATGCTCTGATAGGGGTAAACCAAATGATAAATAAATGATAAGTGTAAGGCATTGATAATAATCTAGAGATATAAATAGATACTCATAAATGTAGTATGGCTAGGCAGGAGATTAATTAAGAGAAAAGATTCTTAAGTCATTTCTTATTTACTAAGTCTTTTGTACACCCTAGCATATATACTTTCATCCATAGCATAATTAACTCTGCATCTAGGCATAAGAAACATTACTAAGGAAGATCAACAATAGACCTTGATTCCCTTCGCAACCAAGTCCTACTTGTCCTACAAACGGGGAGTAGACTACAAAGGACTCAATGAGAGTGTCACACTCGTGATCTACCACATGACCTGAAATGTAGGGTGCATCTATAGGTAAATAGTATTTAAGCACCGTGCTTACATAATGTTGACCACTTAACTCACTTGAGTACTGAGCTAAGCGCTTTGCGAACATATGCATAAATTCATTATCAATCATAGCTACATCAAGCATACTACTAGAGCAAACTAGGAACATAATAAACAGAAACATAGTATTGAATAGCACAAAGTCTAGAAATATAGAGGATACAATGGCTATACCAGCCTCCAGATGATGAATCCAAAATCCTGAACAGTAGCCTAGCTCTACTTGAATCTTGCTAGTTAGCATATACTAGAACTTGAAGAATTGGAGATCTATTCTATTCTCTAGAAACCCTAATTTCTAATCTGAAGATAGATTGCCTCATGGGTGGTAGGGGCTGCTATATATAGGGGGTAGCATCAATTCTGGACCCTCGAATCAAACTGACTTAAAAGAATGGTGTAGATGCAATCCTTAAGGCGGTGGAGAACCGACGTAGCGAGGAGGGGCTGACAGGTGGGACCACATGGCCGGTCGGCCTGCATGTGGGGCTGGCCCGACCTGGCATCCTCTCTAGGTCTGCTTCCGTGGTTTGCCTTTTGGTGTCTTCTAGAGTCTTCTAGAGTTGTTTTCATTGCGGATAAATGCGATTAAAATTGACGTTTGGGTCTACCTTGACGGTTTTTTGGATGAACCCGACTGAAAACATAGATTCACAAAACTCATGGAATTTGTTAGTTTAAACCCCTAAAACTATGTTGGTGGTCATTTTTATGCATTTATATAGCTTTTATTGATGGTTCATGATGGATGATAACTACCGTCAACAAAAATCATAGGCGCCTTTCATTTTCTTCACCCAAGGACAAGATATGGGAGCCTTGCCCTATGTCCACTCGGTGGTTGCAACTTCTAGATCATCTCCATCAGAGTCTGCATCATATGGATCAGTCATAGCAGTAGTACCCTTCAAATACTTCTCTTTGAACATGGTCCGATGCTGGCTCTCAAAAGCAGACACCCTCTGAATTAGGTGGGCCAGACTCTCAAATTCTTGGCCATCAAATTTCTCTCTGAGTATTAGGGACATCCCTTGAAGGGCCAATTCAGCCAAATGGCCATCAGACAGATTTAATGAGTAGCAACGGCTCCTTACTTCTCTGAATCTTTGAATGAACTCAAAGCTTGACTCATTATTCCTCGGCCTCATGCTTGTTGAATCTATGATCTTCTTCTCTCCTATCCCGTTATAGAAGTATGCATGGAATTTGTTCTCTAGATCGGCCCACCCAGTAATCGAGTTTGGTTCTAGCGATAAAAACCAACTGAAGGCCAGTCCGGATAGGGACAAGGGGAAGAATTGAACTTTACGTGCGTCCTCAATAGATGCTTCTCCAAGTTGGACGAGATAGCGGCTGATATGCTCCATGGTTGACATCTCATCTATTCTAGTAAACTTGGAGAAATCAGGGACTCTGTAGTGTGAAAGGGCTACACAATATCGTACCAGGCCAAATACGGACACTAGTACGAGCCAATCTAATTCTTAGGCTTCAACCCAAACTGGCTCTGCATCATAGCTATTATGCTGCTGACTAACTCATCAGCGTTCATGCCAGCAACTTGTTGCCTCGGCTGTCCTTGGATTTGAGCCTAAGAGTCTTGTACCTAAAGCTACTGACCCTGTGCTTGAGACTATTGTCCTTGAACCTGAGATTGTTGTCCTTGGGCCTGAAGCTGCTGAAGTTGTTGTGCGTTATAATTATAAAGATTCTGGTACCTAGGATATGGCAAAAGCTCATATGTGCTGGCTTCAGAAACCAAATGATATCCCTCTATGTAGTCAATCTGAGCATTATAAGTTGTATACCCCAACAATCGACTATTGTAGTAATTTGGATCAACATTCTTGATGATCCTTTGCACTGATGGAGCAATTTTATGGGCTGACTGAGGCGTCTGATATGAAGTATTGAATCTTCCTTGAGCCTACCATTGCACAACCTGCTGAGTGGCTGGTGAGGATGGCTGCTGGACCAAATACACTTGGTTTTGTCTAGTAGGAAGCTGAGTCATCTGTGTGATAGGGGCACTTGGTGGTTGCTGCGATGGTGGTTGCCCCCTGTCATCTGACCCTACCCCCTGCTATGGTAGGGCTTGACCTTGCCACCTGCTGTTGTTTGAGCTTGAGGATCTTGAGCTTGTTCTCCTTGTATTGGTGGCTGCTGAAACTGCCCACCATTCAGCTGCTAACTAGAACTAGGCACACTGCTTCCTACAGCTGAAGGATTATAGCCATTGAAATATGATGGTCCCACTTGATCAACCGGTGCTCCAAAAAAACTTCTTTCGTAACATTGCCAATTGTATTGGCCAACACCTGATTGTGATTTGTAAATGCTTCATGAATAGTCTTGTGGACCATCTGAGCAGCAACTATTGCTCTAGCTTCCTCATTTGGATCGCTCTATCTATGTAAGAGAACTCTTGGCAATGGAATCTTTTGAATGATTGAATCACGTGTCTTACTATAAGACAACAAACACTTCTCTTAGAACTCCTCTATTGCCTTGTCGATGAGTGTTCTCTGATCTTTCGATAGCTCCTCAAAATTAACTTTGAGGATGGCATTGTTGTCCATGTTGACAATTGTTGTCCCAACGGGCGTGCCAAGAATGTGTCGACAGCGAAAAAGTGTGATGGGTCAATCCTCGCCGTTGGGACACACAGCAAGCCAGGAGAAACCACGTGGAGCAAATCCTAAGGTCTCTCCGGGCTTAGGGAAACACCGGACCAGATCGTCGTGACCTAGGGCATGCCAGTCAATTTGACCCTGTAACTGATAAGGAGGAAAGATTGATCAGTAATTTAAGGTAGAACTTGCTGTTGATGGTTGTTAACATGCTTTATAAACCACCAACCAAACTTATATCAATGCATGAAAATGATCACCAAGATAGGTTTAGGGGTTTAAACTAACAAATTCCATGAGTTTTGGGGAATTTGTGTTTTCAACAGGGTTTATCTAGAAAACCGGCAAGGAGGACCTATTTGTCAAAGCAAATCGTGTTTATCCATAGCGAAACCAACATGGGAAGACTCTAGAAGACTCCAGAAGGCAAACCACCAAAGTGGAGGGCATGTGACTGCCATGTGGGGCTGGCCGACCCCACCTACAGGCCTCCTAGGCCCCTGGGCCCACCTGTCAGCCCCTCCTTCGAATGTTGGTTCTCCACCGCCTCCTAGATTGCATCTACACCATTCTTTCAAGTCGGTTTGATCTGAGGGTCCAGAATTGATGCTCTGGCCTATATATACCAGCCCCTGCCCCCCTCCCTAGAACCATCCTGAAATCCTAATTCATATTCTTCGAGTCAGGATCAGAGCCAGCTACCAAGAGAAGATTAGTCCTCTTTAGGATCTAGTCTTGTAAATAATAGTGAGATAGAGAGTGAGGAAAGAGTTTGGAGCATGTGCTGGCCTATCGATGCTCTCTCTACGGCTTGTACCTTGGTAGATCCAAGTTCTATCTGAGCTTGCCTCTAAGCTTTATTCTCTTCCTTGGGGGAGTAAAGTATTAATCATAAGTGTAAGCGTGGTGCTTAGACTTTGGTTAATCCTAGATGCATCCTGCATTCTAGATAGATGGTAGCTCATGAGGGTGACTCTTATAGCCTCGTTGAATCCTCTATAGTCCACCTCCCGTTTGTAAGGGCACGTAGGACGTGGTTGTGAAGGAAAGCATCCTCTACTGGTGTCTTTCCCTAGTAATGTCCGTAGTTGAATAGTGGAAGACATAGCTTACCCAAGTCAGAATTAGAGAACCTTAGTTTTCCTCTCTACGCTCCTATTTATCCTAACCTTGTTGCTACCCTTAGTTAAGTTAGACCGTAGTTAGTCTCACACGTTTCCCTGTGGATACGATACTTGGAATAATTCTGGGTGAAAGCTACAGCTGTATCCGTGCGCTTATGGATTTATCTATGTGTGTTAAAATATACTAACAAGCTTTTCTGGCATCGTTGCTGGGGAAACGGTTGCTGAATTAACTACAAGCCTAGCTTAACTTTTTATCTTTTATTCTTTCTTTTGTTTTACTTTTTCTTTTAGCATGGATTCCACTCCTATCTATCAATATGCTAAACCCACAAGCGCAAGCCTAAAGCCACCAAATTCTTCAGAGCCTGTCATAACACCTGGTTATGAGCTGCGCCTGTATTTAATAAAACTGATTCGAGATAAATTCTTCTCAGGAGAAGGCAACGAAAATCCATACTCACACGTACAAGAGTTTGAACAGATCTGTGCATGCTTGCGTATCGCTGGCATGTCTGATAAGACCTTAAGATCAAAGTTGTTTCCGTTCTCTTTGATGGGAAGAGCTAAACAATGGTATAGTCTAACCATAGGAAGTATGCAAGGAGATTGAGAAACGCTATGCTCTAAATTTTATTTACGTTTCTTTCCCATCTCTAAAGTGGTTAGCCTTTGAAAAGAGTTTCTAAATTTTAGGCAACTAGAAGAACAATCTCTTGGTACATCGTGGGATTGTTTTAATGAACTCATCATCACTGGCCCAGACCTTGCCATTCAAGACCCTGTACTTCTTTAACATTTTTACATGGGTCTTAGCAAGGATTCCATGGAATCCCTTGATGCAGCCTCTAGAGGAGCTTTCCTTCATTTATCTACTAGTGAAGCAAGGGCTATGCTTGATAGAATTAGTAGAAAGACTCCCTGCACTAGCATTCATAATAAACTCCTTGAAGAAGAGAAGGAATCCTCTCTCAAACAAGAAGAGGAAGTTTTGATATCCAAATCACAACCACTTCAATCCTAAGGCTTAGCTATCAATCCCAAACCATCAATACCCCAAAATCCTCGAAGAGAAGAAGGAATTCCACCTTTGGGAATCCCTATTGAAATTAAGGATGATCTTTTTTATGCTGATTTTGGGAAAAGCTTAAATTCTCACCTTCATAAGAGACCTTCGAGCGAATATAATTCAAATCCTCTCAAGAAGAGACCTCTTAGAAAGCATCCTTATTCCCATATAGGACATTGGGAAGAATTCAAGGGAGGCATGTCAAGTAATGCTATAGGAGAGCTGAGTCATTTAGCCAATCCTATCTTCTCCTCTTCTATGACCATATTAGATGTCTTATCTGAATCCTTCTCTCAACCCATCCTTGACCCCGATGATCCCTTTTATGCTCTTTCTCCTAAGTCTCATGATGACCCTAGAAATCCACTAAGACAATCAAAGCATAGGAGTCATGAAGACCAAAAGGATGACCAAGAAATGTGTTGGTGTTTTGAGTTGCCACCGGCTAGTAAATTTCTAATATTGCGCGTCTCGCCCGGATGGTGTGCTAAGAGGACACGAGGTTTCTACTGGTTTGGACAGAATGTCCCTACGTCCAGTTTGTTGCTGCTGCTCATGTTACTAGTACTGAAACTTTGTAGTAGGGGTTACAAATGGTTGAGAGAGGGATAGGTCATAAGTCTCTGATGAGAGGAGCAAATGGGTGCCGAGGGCTCGATCGCTTCTCAGCTGTGTGCTTGTGTGTTCTAATCGATTCAGGGTTTGAGTCTGAATCGGTGTGATGTGTTTTGATGCGATCGATTCGAGTCCCTTTCATGGGACACCCTACTTTCCCTTTTATAGGCTAAGGGAATGCACGGGTTACAGTCGAGGGAAAAGAGGAGAATGAGAAGGAGAAGAAGTCCTCCAGGATCGCCGGGTCCTTTTGCTTCATGCGGGTCCTACCGACACTGTAGACGTCAACAGGGATAGCTCCACACCGCGGCCCTGTCCGTCACTAGTGCCATGCGTAGGCATCATCTCCCAGTCGTGGCGCTCCACTCTGTCCTGGCAGACATCATGGTGAACTGATGGGCCTGTCAATGCCCGTACGAGGGTTAGGCAGAACAACACCGGTACTCCCAACGCTGTTCCTGATGTGAATCCCCAGGTATGGCCCATCACGGCCATGGGGGTTGTGCCGGTCACCTCCCTAGTGTTATAGTTTTGACCCAAGCCTATTCGCTTGGACCTGGAGTGGTTGGTGGCGGTATGGGTCTCCGTCGGGTGAGACGGATCCCCCGGCCTTAGGGTCGGTCAAGGCAGAGTCCCCCCCCCAGAGACTAGGTGAGGTGGAGCGTAGACCTAAGGGTCGGGCAAGGTAGAGCCCACGACCTCAGGGTTGGGTGAGGCAGAGTCCTCCCCTAGAGGCCAGGTGAGGCGCAGCGCAGACCCAAGGGTCGGTCGAGGAGGAGCCCACGGCCTCGGGGTTGGGCAAGGCAGAGTCCTCCCCCAGAGACCAGGTGAGGCAGAGCACAGACCCAAGGATCAGGCAAGGCCAAGCCCATGGCCTTAGGGTCAAACGAGGTGGAGTCCTCCCCCAGTGGCCAAGCGAGGCGAAGCGCAGACCCAAGGGTCAGGCGAGGCGGAGCGCAGGCCCAAGGGTTAGGCAAGGCAGAGCCCACGGCCTTAGGGTCGGGTGAGGCAGAGTCCTCCACCAGAGGCCGAGAGAGGTGGAGCGCAGACCCAAGGGTTGGGTGAGGCAGAGCCCGTGGCCTCGGGGTAGGGCGAGGTGGAGTCCTCCCCTAGAGGCCGGGCAAGGTGAAACCATCCCTCAGAGGTCGGGCGAGGCGAAGCTTGCGCACCTATTGGTCGGTTGGAGCTGTAGTTGTGCCCTTGACTACTCAGATGTATCAATGTTGATGGTTATTAGCTCCTCCTCTTCGGGTACCCTAGTATTGGTCCCTGGCAAAATGCAACAACAATGGATGGAATGTATTAAGAATTCATATGCCATTGCTAAAGAATGGATGGACAAGGATGAAGCCTTATGGGTAGAATCCAAACTTGGCTTAGATCCAAACAGTGAGCTTAAGTCAATCTCCTTAACAAACATGACTCATCCAAGTTTGAAGAAGGCCTTAGACGATATTAATCCGAGAGCCACCAATCCATGGGAAACCTTGGACAATAAAATGTCCAATGAATGTCATAGGCATGAATGATGGAGATAATGCTTCTGCCTATAGATATTCATGAAGAAACACCCTTGGAGCTTGAAAAGAAAGATGACGTCGATGAGCATGGAAGTTATTTCATGAAAACCTCATCAAATCCATGCTCACATGAGAAATCTCCTAAATTAATTAGTCTCTCCAACATTGCCACAGACGAGATCTTCAACACCCTCGTGCTTCCTGTTCAAAAAGACTTTGAAAGGGTGGTTGTAGATGCATATGTTTATTATAAATATTGCAAATCTCATTGGCATAAATCTTGAGACAGGTACACGAAGATTGGTGTTGGAGGGGAAACCACTTCACCAATTAGAAGCGCAATTCGAAGGTTTCCCAAGGATGGCTTCTGTCCTAAAACAAGCACTTTTGGGAGGTAATATGAGTTTTCACCTTCTGTTGTGATACCCTTGTGAAATGAGCATAGAATATAACTGTGAAAATATTCCTTTGAATATTTTTATCACTAACCATTCTAGGTTTGAAACAAAAAGAATGAAGGATGACGACGCAAGGTATGTCCAACCAATTATCATGCCACATTGAATCACAATCACACATGAGAGTTCTATCATCCAAACATTATTCTGCCTTGCAAAATTCAAGTGTTGGGGGATGAACTTCTCTAAAAAATCTTATGCCATGTTGCTAATTTTGGTTGTCTCTACCTTTAAGCCATGCTCAATTTGCTAAATAACAATCGTGTTCTTTCATCTCCGTTTGCGTAAATCTCTATCATGCTTTCATGTTACCTTTGTCTGCCATAGTAAGTTTTGGTTTGGAAGTACTCGACATACTTCCAAAGGCATTTTAAATAAGTGAGGTGTTTAGGTTAAAATGCCTTCCTTAATCAAATTAGACATGGAGTCCAGTTTGGTTATTGAACTAAAAATTGCCTTAAGTAGATATTGGATATTTTGTTGGACTAACCCATGCAGAAAACTCTCAATTCAATTTGGGTAAGTCACGAGATGAATTCAAATCAGAGATGAAGCAAGGCACATGATGAACTCCAATAACATTGCGCAAAGAAGACACAATTCATTCATCATGGATGGAGGAACTATAAGTATCAAAATTCATTCACTTTGTCTTCTGTTGCAAGTTACCTTTGCCTTGAGCCATGCTTGCATAGAACATGATAAACAAAATCTATGCTAAAGTAATCCCAAAACCATCTTTTCATTATCATAGATAAAAACTACAAAATTCTAGAGAAACAACCCGTGTTTCAAAATTGTATATTCCTTTGGGTATATGTTGTCCACTAATCCTTTGCAGGCATAAAATAATGAGTGAGGCGAAAGGTCTAACAGGGTGTCAAAAGATTGAAGAGTAGAAAGATGGCATGACAAATGGATAAGAAAGAAGGAGTGCAACCTAGGAGACAAGAAGCTCATGAACAACTTAAGTTGCGAGGCTAGCCGAACAAGGAAAACCTCAAGCAAAAAGGAAAGGACCATCACGAGTCATTTACCCTTCATCATATGGTGCTACCACGCCCCAATGACAAAGGTAACATCCAAAGATAAATGGCCATTATTTAACAAAGTTTTCCCTTGATTCTGGTAGGCACACAAATAATAAACAAACATGTTTGAGTCACAACTTACTCGATCCAATTTGACTAACTCAACATGTTTAGTTCTTCGAGCTTGTTCCTAGCAGCATTTTCTTGATCTCATAGCCTTAACCAAATGATCTAAAACTTTGCACATCTTATCTCTGGAAGATGATAGTCATAATCATGTAAAGATTTATAGATAGACAATCCTTTTAAGGTTAAGAAACTCAACCCTTTTTGCCAAATGTACATAAATGCTACACTCATGCTCAATCTTTTGATCTTATCACCCATGACATAATTGAACAAAACACGCAACATCAACTTCATCTTGTTCAATGTGCCTAAGGTTAGAGAAGAATAAGTAAAGTTTTCATTCTTTTGGTGTTTTCCTACCAACAGAGCTCATGCACTTGATCTCTACCTTGTTTTATGAGCAGGACACACTTCAAGCAAAGTGTGGGGGAAGACCGTCAATTCCCCAAACTTCTACAAGTGAAGGTCCTGAACCTATCAAACCAAAATCAAAACTCAAAACCAAGATAGGACCGTCCTCATCTTCAGAGCGAACCAAGGTACCTGATCAATGAACTTCACAAGGAGAAGTCCAATTCAAAGGACTTAAGACACCGAACCCTCGCTGAAAGAGCTAGCTTGGGGGGAGAAGCACTCCCATGTATCTAGGTAAGTATTCTTTCTCCTTTGTTTTAGTTTTTAGTTTTTTTATATAGTTAAAAAAATTGATGAATGAAAACAAAATAAAAATTTATCATCATAATAAATATATATAGTTACAGTAATAATATGTGAAAGGTGTGTGTCTAGTTTGCTTTAATTTCTATTTTTAAGAGTTGATTAGCAAATAAAGAGGACTCAGAATGACCTCTTAAATGGAAATGATGAATAGTTGCTCTGTTGTAATTCCTTTTAAGGACCTAGTTTTTAGCCTCGAATTCTCTTGAGTTTTGGATAAGATTGTTTTGATATAAGGATTTACTCTGAACTTGAAACTCATGGGTAGCATATGCTTGATCTAAGTCTAGGTAATTGACGGATATGATATGAGAAGGTCTGGGTTGTTGTTTATCTTATTCTAAGTGATACTAAAGTTCTGGAGATTTATCTTTGAAAAACATAAAAATACTACATGATGAGTTCCTGTATGACAAAGCTTAAATTCCTACTAGAGCCATACATGTTATTTAGGCTAGGAAAACTTCCACATATATGCTGATTGCTTTTGCATTGAGTTTTGTCAAGCTTTGTTGACCCTTATGAGAGGTTTGTCATGCTCTTAAAATCAAGATCATGTACACACCACCCACATATGCCCTACTCCTACACTGGGGGTAGGCGCAAAAACATGCCTTCCATCTAGATTCACCCAAAAATGTTCTACTCCTACACTGGGAGCGAACACCAAAAACATGTTTGTTAGGTTTTCCATCCACCAAATAAATGCTCCAAGTCTTGTAGCTATCTCTCAAAAGTTTTGTTGCAGAAAAGAGGCTTGGGGCTATGCAAAAGTTATTCAAAAAAAGAAGAGTTGAAAAAAATGGACACGAAAGTATCCGATATATTTAAAACTATGGGTACTTAGATGCCCGCCTGAAAAAAATAGATGAATAAGATAGCCCCTGCTCTCTAGCAAATGTTTCCAAGTTTCAAAAGAGAGATATGTTTTCAAGGAGCAAAGTAGAATTAAGTTAGCCACCATATATCCACACACATGCACATCTTGATTTGATTGTATGACTCAACTCTCTTTGGATCCAAGGTTTGACTTTACAATATATGCATTGCAAGTATGCTCTAGCTTTCTCCCTACCCATAAACCCCACATAAGCCTTAGTGGTAGGAAGAGAAAAAGGAATAGCATCTTTATTGCCTTGGTGAGGATTCACAAATACCACATATATTGAGAGACTTGAGAGTGTCATACAATGGAATCTCTAAGTTTTATTTTGAAAATTTATAAAAACTCCAAAACAATGGTTGAACAAAGAATTTGAGACATAGTGCTTATCTTGATTATTTTGTCTTTCAATTGCTCAAGACCCAAGTGAAGGCTAAGAAGCCCCATGGTTGAAGGTAATATGGGTAAGTTTGAAAGTCAGATCAGTTTTTTCTAATCCGGAGGAGAATTCTTGTTTGAACGCATATGTACTTTTGAGGAGTGAAAACATTGATGCAACTCCTGATCCATTGCTGAGTTTGGCTTTACTCAGGGACTAGCAAAGGTAAGTGTGGGGGAGCTTGTTGATGGTCGTTAACATGCTTTATAAACCATCAACATAACGTATATCAATGCATGAAAATGATCACCAAGATAGGTTTAGGGGTTTAAACTAACAAATTCTATGAGTTTTGGTGAATCTGTGTTTTTAGCAGGGTTTATCCAGAAAACTGGCAATGAGGACCTATTCGTCAAAGAAAATCATGTTTATCCGCAATGAAACAGACGTGGGAGGACTCTAGAAGGCAAACCACCGAAGTGGAGGGCAAGTGGCTGCCATGTGGGGCCACCCAGCCCCACCTGCAGGCCGCTCAGCCCCCTAGGCCAAGCTGTCAGCTCCTCCTTCGAATATCGATTCTCCACCGCCTCCTAGATTGCATCTACGCCGTTCTTTCAAGTCGGTTTGATCCGATGGTCTAGAATTGATGCTCTGACCTATATATACCAGCCCCTGTCCCCTCCCTAGAGCCATCCTAAAACCCTAATTCATATTCTCCTCGTTGGGATCAGAGCCAGCTATCAAGAGAAGATTAGCCCTCTTTAGTATATAGTCTTGTAAATAATAGTGAGATAGAGAGTGAGGGAAGAGTGAGGGAAGAGTTTGGAGGAGGTGCCGACCTGTCGGTGCTCTCTCTATGGCTTGTACCTTGGCGGATCCAAGTTCTATCTGAGCTTACCTCTAAGATTTCTCTAGTAATCAACTTTTGATCCAAGTAAGGATCTTGTTTATATTGTTCATCAGGTTTGCGACTCTTTTGAGTGCTTTATTCTCTTCCTAGGGGGTGTAAAGTATTAATCATAAGTGTAAGCATGGTGCTTAGACTTAGGTTAATCATAGATGCATCCTGCATTCTGAATCGATGGTAGCTCATGAGGGTGACTCTTAAAGCCTCACTGAATCCTCTGTAGTCCACCTCCCATTTGTAAGGGCACGTAGGATGTGGTTGCGAAGGAAAGCATCCTCTGCTGGTGTCTTTCCCTAGTAATTTAATGGGAATGGGGATCCCAATCTTCTGTTAGGTAGTGGTAACTATCATTGTGGTGGAGAATGACACACCGATCTGGCTTTAGATCGAAAGATCAAACCCTACAATCTTAGCACCACAACTTCTCTAGTTATCAACCAAGACATGGATCTGGTTGACCTCGCCAAGATGGCTAATCCCAGCCTGCGCAATGAAGAACACAAGCAAGAACAAGAAAGAAAGCAACTAAATTGCAGAAGAATGATTAATCTCATGAAGTTGGGGTCTCACAAACCGATAAACGGTGAAACTGTTCTTGACAGAATAATCTAAGCAAAAACCCCAAAACCAAATAACGGTGGCGGTGTATGATTATAAAGGTCTTAGGGTCATCGCATACCCTGGACGCGCCCCCTAATGGGCCCAAACACGATACACGGTCCAACAGACCAAAAGACGGTGTCGTAGCACCCTGACAGATTCTGGATGCTGACTTGTTTGGATTATTCCCATTGATTCTAAAGGTCTTTTGACGTGAGACCACTCGGATTGTCTTCCTTATCAAATTAGCTTTCCAACCATATGTGGATCAATGAAAATAGAGTCCGGATATGTCCTGGGTGACTAGTTTAAGGCAGACTGGTCCTGGAGGCCGAGGCAGACTCGAAATCATGTTGGACCAGGCCTTCGGTTTCTATTGGACGTCCTTGCTGGTCATCATCGCCTCCACCTCTTCCTCTAAGTCCCTCTTGACACTCTCCAATATTCCTAGTTAATATAACATCATTAGGTAGCAATCTATTCTCAAAAGTATGAAAAGGATCACTTAAGAACGAGCTCACCTCTAAATTAAGTTGTCGCCGACGGTGGAGCAGCACCCTGACAGATTCTAGATGTCCACTTGTTTCTACGATTCCTGTTGACTCTGATTGAATTTTAAGTTGGGACTAGTTCCATTGGAAGCTCCATGAAATTATCTTTCCATCCATATAAAGAATGCCCAAAATGGACACTGTATGCGACCTGGGCATTATTTTTAGTACGTGCTGCTCCTGGACTCCAAGACGGGCTCGAACTTTAGTTGCTTTGGGCCTCCACCTCGGAGACTCGAACCGAATTAGCCTCGGTCCTCCTTCTTGACTTGGACACCCTTGCTGGCCTCCTATCCCTCCATACCATGCGCCAAACATGGTCATATGCATGGGTGTCATATCCTCATCATCCCCCCCTTCTTGATGAAAAGACGTCCTCGACGTCGATTGTGCGTGAAACTGATCCTGCACAACATAAAGGAGAACGGGGTTGCAAAGACAAAGGGAACTGAAATAATTGTGAGAAGAAACATGACTATGTTTCTAAGTTTCTAGCATGTCATCTCGCATAAAAATTTCAGCAAGCATGTAGACTCCATGATCCGAATGCACAGGATGTATGTCAACACTATCCTACAAAAGATTAGAACTAACCAAAGACAATGCAGGAATAGATGGTCTAGTAGACATAGGTAGCAACCAACAATGCTCCCCTTCTTGGAAGTGAACTTGTTTCTTTAAGGAACATGAGAAAATATTTGTATTATTATGGCTGTCCTCTAAACGATCATAATCTTGTACAACAAAAGGAGAATTCATATTACTATGAACGTATACTTGATGTATCCTATATTGTCCTTTGTTGTTATATTTGCCAATAACATGATATGTGTGTTTAGAAAACCAAGGCAAATCAGCATATTTAAAAAGGCTCTCCTCCAAACAATCTAGGTTACACAAAACATCAAATTAAATATAACCCAAAGTATATAAAGAAGACAACAGTTTGAGCTCATCAGTTTTAGTAGCAATATGAATAACATGTTTATTTTTAGCACAAGTGACTGGTTCCAAAACATGTAAAACTGAAGTATCATCAACCAATTCATCTTTATCACAAGGAACATCAAGCAAATTATCATGGGACAAAGATAAATCAAGAGAGGATTCCACTAACAATTGCTCTATGATAGCATGGTTTGTGAAAAAATTTAGTATATTAAGACAATTTTCACCTTCTGTGAGTGTAGCACCATGGGCATTACCTATGTTCTCAGCAGGAGTAATAGGTGCATTGTGAAGTGATGGTTCTGAATTTGCATATGAGGTTGTGAGATCCTCATTTTCCTCCATGTCATCCTCTTGCTTATGTACATTATCCTACATAAGGTTAGTCATAGCAAGAGGAATAACAACAGACTCTTCCTCTAAATGGTGCACCTCATCATATGAAGTCAAAATATGAGGTGGATTAACAAAGGTTTCTCGCATAAGGAGTTTCATATCATTCCAAGTTTGAGGTTTATTAGAACGATCTAAAGACTCCCACCAAGATAAAGCAAAATGTCACAAAACACTAGCTGCATTTTTTACATTCCTCCTTGGACACATAAAGCGAGTAGCAAATATGTTATCTATGGCAATTTCCCACTCCATGTACTCAGCAACACCTATACCATCATAAGTCGGTGGATACGAACAACCTGTCATTGTTAGAAGACAGCAAAAGACAACACAAAAAGTATTATCCCTATCAAATGACTACGTGGTTGCAGTGGTGTCACTTTTCACAGCAAGTGGACGCGTCTTAGCAAGCTCTTACAAAGTTCTTACCAACGCAAGCAGTGGACGAAACAACCGGCGGCTGGTTCATGATACCTGTGAGGCAGTGGTACCGAGATTGCAAGGGCCTTTATCTGTACTGATCTGAAGTATATATGTGGAGCTTGGGAGGCTTAAAATATGGTAGCAAGGAATAGCAATAATTTAATTCAGAAATTACAAGATTGAAAAGTAGTCCCAAGTTAGTCTATGTTGTCGGCCTAAACTCGTCCCAGACCTAGTTCAAGAAAGCAACAGTAGAGCTCGGCACAAAAACTCAAAGGATGCAAGCACTTCTAAATTGTTTTTTTTACTTTCTTTTTTTTTCTTGCTCTTTTTTTCTCTTTTTTTAGGGTGCGGCTTTTTTTGCACCTTTGCCTTTTTATTCTTTTTTTCAACCAGAGAACCCAAACTGCAGCAATATATTACAACTCAACCTGACAACAAACTGCACTCTACAGGCGAGGAACAGTTAGAAGATTTTATGCAATAGGACAGGTTGAACTACGCTGCTCAAACACAAGGTTATAGGCAGTCCAAAGCTTCCAAAGACCTTGAATGTAGAGTTTCTTGGGCAATCGTGAGGCGAGGCTCCCCGCTATGCTTTTTCTGAAAACGCCTCCTTGTTTTTGATTAGTGCATTAGCAGATTGGAAACTTCAACGTAGAGTCAAAAAAATTATAGGACTCTCTAACCAAGTGTTACTTTCATCGAATAAACAATATGCATATATATATGAAGCTTCAGCTAATAGGACAAACCAACTAGTCTCAACTAGTATAGTACGCAATTCAGCTTCTTGTGTCACTCGGTGTCCGTTTCCTTTTTGACAAAGTGACAGCCCTATTGTAGGTTAGCCGTAAACTTCTTTTGTAAAAAAATACGCTGACCAGCAAACTCAAAGCGTGAACCAGGAACCAGATATGAACGAGACCTAAACACGGCGAAACGATGACACGTGAGGGACGACCGTTCAATAAAGCAAACTGAAATTAAAATATTGTAACGGCACAACGGGTGATAGGATAGAAAAAAACAAAGATTAACACAAATATTTTTGTGGGGCAATTTTCTGGATTTATAGGACAAAGACAAAAGAAAACTAGGGTAATGATAAACCTGACGGTAATACCTGAAGCTCTGATACCACTTAATGGGAATGGGGATCTCGATCTTCCGTTAGGTAGTGGTAACTATCGTTGTGGCGGAGAATGACACATCGATCCGGCTTTAGATCAAAAGATCGAACCCTGCAATCTTAGCACCACAACTCGTCTGGTTATCAACCAAGACACGGATCTGGCTGACCTCACCAAGAAGGCTAATCCCTGCCTGCACAATGAAGAACAGAAGCAAGAACGCCCAAAACGAACACTGTATGCGACCTGGGCATTATTTTTAGTACGTGCTGCTCTGGACTCTGAGACGGGCTCGAACTTTAGTTGCTTTGGGTCTCCACCTCGAAGACTCGAACCGAATTAGCCTTGGGCCTCCTTCTTGACTTGGACACCCTTGCTGGCCTCCTATCCCTCCATACCATGCACCAAACATGGTCATATGCATGGGTGTCATGTTCTCATCATAATGTCCCCAGTTAAATAGTAGAAGACATAGCTTAACTAAGTCAGAATTAGAGAACCTTAGTTTTCCTCTCTACGCTCCTATTTATCCTAACCTTGTTGCTACCCTTAGTTAAGTTAGACCATAGTTAGTCTCACATGTTTTCCTATGGATACGATACTTGGAATACTTTTGGGTGAAAGCTACAATGGTATCCGTGCGCTTGCAGATTTATCTGTGTGCGTTAAAATATACCAAGACTTGCCGTTGTTATTCCAGACAGTTCTAAATGTGTGGCTGAGTAGCCGATGAGATAAGGCTATCGACTAAAGAGTCGATATCCAGCATGTTCATGATGCATAGCGAATAAAATAAGCATGTCGGCAATTATCAGATATTCAAGTGTATAAATCTTAATCAGCCAATGATCATGAGAGCATGTAAAGGTGTGATGGATAAGCATGAAAGCATCTATATTAATTGAGAAACACACTAGCTTTTAACCAAGATAAGAACAAGTATGAACATATGAATAGCCAGTATATTCTCAATAAACGGGCTATCGGCTAAAATAGCCGATTCCAGTGAAAGTAAGCTCATAACATGCAAACACTCAATCATTAAACATGGACATATCCATAAACCTATCAGATCTAACCTATTATCTCTAACAGTGAGTTTTGATTGGATCGATGGCAACCATAATAAAGATAACAGATTAAACCTTCAAAGAATACGAGTCTGTTCACACAACAGAATCGTGGAAGTATGTTACGATCGTGAAAGTGCGGGCGATCGGCTAAATAGCCAATGCAAACATAGCATGTAGCCAGAGACTATGTTTGACCAGAGGCAAGATTTATTACTCGATGATTTTTGATCTATAGTGCTAACGGTGGGGGTTGACCAGATCGATGGCAGCCATAATAGCCGTTCTAGACCAAATTTCATCAACTAACGAGCTTACTTAGGGTCAAACATGCCTTGATGATATGCTATCTTCGATCAAGATTGAGACAAAACGACTAATCTAGCCAAAACCATCGTCAAAGTAGGATGTGAGCAGGATAGAGCCACAAGACGATAGCTTAAAAGATATAAAGCCGATCCGTTTCAATCTTAATCGGGCAAGGGGTGATGTTGTTACAAATATTAAGAATACTAATTATAACAAGATCCATAACTAGCAAATCTACTAAAAATAGCAAGGAAACCCTACCAATCTTAATAGATTTAACCGATAACTAATTCATATCAAAATTTATATGAGATCGAGCCAGACCGATGCAACCTTATAAATTTTGATAAGAATCGAAGGGTAACTTGTATCGGGAATTGTACGAGATCGAGCCGGACCGATGCAACCTTACAATTACTGATAAAAGTTGATAACTAACTTATACAAAGCATACAAGAGGTCAGACCTAACCGATGCAGCCTTATAAACAAGGTATAAGTCATGATGGATACTCACAAATAAACCGAAGGTCGGACCTAACCGATGCAGCCCTGCTTGCCCGAAGAACTCATCGAGATCTACTCTACTCCTACTCCTACTCCTACTCCTAAGGGGTGGCGTAAGCCGAAAAGTAAAGGCACGGGTTTTTGATTGATCGTAGAGATGTCTATTACAATAGTCGAGGTCCAATATTTATACCCGTGGCTTGACTACGAGTACTGGTCGAACAAGACTGGTTACAAAACTTGGAAAAGAAAACAAAATATCTTAAATTAAGATAACTTAGACTCCAAACTTCCCTTTCTATGAAGTCCATCGTATCTTCTCGCTTCAGGCCATTGCTATTCCCCATCGTCAAGGCCCATTCTTGGAATAATGACGTCATGCCACCCAACTGATCTCGATGGTAGCTTACTTAGTCGATTCTATGATTTTTTTGGCTTCCTTCAATGGATTTAAAAATCCAGGGTTCTCACATATACTGGTCAAAATTTGGTGTCAACAGCGTGCTGTGACCAAGGGGCGACACGGAGTGGGGGTCCTCGGACCCGGTAGCGCAACGGCGTTGGACCTAGAATTTGGAGTCTTGTTGCGCGTGTGGGGAAGCGAAGGGGCGACATGGCTGCTACGAGATCCACTAAAGGAGAGTCCGAACCCTAGGAGTTGGTCCAGAAGTTAGGTCCAGACCGGGTTCGAATCCATTTTACCTCTCTAGAACCTCTCTATGTAGATCCAGACCTAGAGTTGAGATGGTCTGGATCAGGGTCCGGTTGTAGGGTCTGGTTCCACGCAGACAGCACGGTTCTTTTGTTACCGATGGAATCTAACGGGCACATTTGAACGTGGGGACATGTGGTGAGATCTGGGTGTTTGGACCTTCACTATAGATGGTCCAGACCATGGGTCTGGAGCCTGGGTCTGGACCTCCCCAAAGCCTATTTTTGTGTAACAGCTCTTTTCACCCTTAGGGCTATAAGTAGTGACCTTGGCCAGCCTTGGGCTGGTAGCTGAGCACCCCTGAGCCTTGGTGGCTTGTGTAGGTGTGCTTGGGAGCCCTCTAACTCACATATGCTTGATAGTGATCATCCGATTGTGTGAGTGAGCGATTTCTAGTGCATTGCATTACGAGATTGCATCGAGTGGCACTAGGTGTTCGTGTTGCAAGCCAGTGGTGCTTGTTACTCTTGGAGGCTGCCACCTCCTAGATGGCTTGGTGGCGTGATCTCTGTTGAAGCACGCAAAGAAGCTTGTGCGGTGCTCCGAAGAATTTTGTGAGGGGTGTCGTGCTCGCCCCATGGGAGCCGTGAATAGTTGAGCGAGACGCGAAGGGTGACAAGTGGTCTGGCCATGTCAAGTGCTAGAGCTTGTGGTAAGCACTCCACATGGGAGAGTGTGACTTGCGGGTCACCACTAGCAAGAGGATTGGAGGCAACCTTAGAGCTTGTCTCAATGGGGACTAGCGTGTTGGCAAGCACGTGAACCTCAGGATAAAAATCATCGTGTCAACCTTGTCATCATGTTGGTTTGCATTCCCGTCACACAAGCTTGTATTTACTTTCATATACATTGTGCTTGTGTAGTTGTTCTTGTAATTAGTTAGCTAGTGTAGCTTGCTAGTTACCTTCTTGCTTGTGTAGCATAGAAGTAGCTCCCTTGCGTAGCTAATTTGGTTTCTTAGTTACATTGCTTAGTTTGTGTAGCTAAGTAGTTTGCGCTCTCTAATTTGGCATTAGTTGCCTTGTTATTGAGTATTGCTTGTGAGCTTAGACTTTGTGCTTTTGCATACTAGTTGTGTAGGAGCTCCCCCGTGCTTAAAGTACTAGTTGCATAGGTTTGTGTGACCTTGCTTCTAGAATTAGTTAGGTGAGATCTAGCTAGCCCGGCACCTTAGTTGCATAAGTAGTATCTTTGTAAGGTGCTTGAGAACTTAGATAGAGGGGTGTAGTTTTGGCTAGACCATTAGTATTAATTCCACATTTGTTTTGGTTAGGAAGTGCGATTAATTTTAGAAAGGACTATTCACTCCCCTCTAGTCCGCCATCTCGACCCTACAAGTGGTATCAGAGCTTGGTCTCTCATTTGTGGTCTTCACCGACCCAAGAGGATGGCGACTTATGGACTAGATGTTGATTGTCCACATATTTTTGATGGCACACACTTTGTACGGTGAAAAAATTGGACGATATGCAATTTTAAGTTTATTTGCCCTCAAATGTGGTGGATGGTAGATGTATGCTTTTCTCATGTGTTGGATAAAAATAATCTAACTAAAGCACAAGAGAAATGTCTAGATCTCGACACCCAAGCTATTGACATCATGTATAGATCTTTGGATGATAGCATATTCGGAGATATCATTGACATGTAGACCGCTCATGAGATTTGGAGTTATCTCAATGAGAAATATGGGACGGTCTTCGACGATGAGGATGAGCCTGAGGAGGAGGCGCATGAGTGTGTTGAGCATGACCATGATTTGGTGATTGTGGAAGATTGCTCCACCTCATGCTCAAGTGATGATGATGATGACAATTCTACCACAAGATCACTTGACAAGATTGATGATGGATCATGCTCGGGTTATGAGAGTGATGTTTCCTCAATCTCTCCAACTACATCACATTGCTTCATGTCACAAGGTGACACTAAGGTATCTAATGCAAATGTGATTGATCTTGATTCATATGAGAAGCTTCTAGATAGATATGGTTGCATGATCAAAGCTTTAGAAAAAGAGATGGCTAAAACTGAGAAATTGAAAAATGAAAACTCTTTTCTAAAGAACACATGTGAACAACAAAAACATCTACTTTATGTTACTACTTGTTCACATGAGGGGCTAAAATTGGCTCATGAGGAACTTAGTGTTACTCATGATCACTTGGTACAAGACTATGCTTTTCTCACTAATAAGCTTTCCAATGAAGAAATTAAAACTAGTGAGAGCTCATCACATGGGTCAAATGATCAATCACATAATGTTGCTAACCCTTGTGATGTAGGCAAGAAGCATGTATCCACCTCTTACTATGATTTGCTAGATATGCCATGTTCTTCACAAATAGATCCTTGTTCTATTTCTATGTCTTATGAGACTAACCTTTTGAAGGAGAACAATGAGCTCAATGAACAAGTGAAGAATTTGAGTAACAAGTTAGAGAGGTGCTACAACTCTAAAGTCACCTTTGAGCATATGTTGAAGACTCAAAGAAACTTTGGTGACATGAGTGGCATTGGCTTCAACAAGAGCAAGATCAAAGGCAAGAGATGTGGCAAGAAAAGATATGAAAGAGAGATGAAGAAGCAAGAACAAGAGATGCTCTCTCATTTCATGTGCTTCAAGTGCCATGAAGTGGGACATCTTGCAAATGGTTGCCCCAATGAAGAAAAGCTTAAGTTGAAGAAAGAAGAAGAGAGGCTAAAGCATGTCAAGTGCTTCAAGTGCCGCACATGGGGTCATCTCACCTCTATGTGCCCAACCAAGCTATGGGTGAAGCAACAAGTGAAGCCTCTATCAAAGCCACAAGATGAGCAAGAAAAGAAGACCCAAGTTCAAATCAAGATCAACCATGAAGATGGTGGTGATTTGGTGATGAAGAAGAAGATAACAAGAAGTGGTGGAAAATCAAGAGAAAGGGCAATGCGTACAAGAATGAATCAAGACGCAAAGATAGTGAGCAAGAACCAAGAAGAAAAGATGAAGATGATTGCTCACATCAAGTGCCATAGTTGTGACATATTGGGCCACCTAGCTTCGGGTTTTCCAAACAAGATTGAGAAGAAGGCTCAAGCAAACAAGAAGAAGCAAGACAATGAGAAGCACCACATGAGGAAGGAAGAGAAGGGTCAATTAAAGAGAAAGTGCTACTCATGCCGGGAAAGGGGACACATGGCTAATTCATGTCCCCCTAGGTAACACTCTTAAGCCTATTTCAATTTATAATGATTCTATGCTTACGAAGGATGGCAATAGTACCTCATTGGTTGCAATTGCAAAACATCCCGCTATTCATACTAAGGCTATGCCTAGGTATGTTGCCCCTAACTTGAGAGGACCTAAACTAGTTTGGGTACCATCAAAAAGTGGATGATTGATTGTTGGTACCATTGGCATTAGAGGCTTGATTCAATTGGTTTCATATTATTCATCATGAGTTGAGTCAAGTTATGAAGCTTATTGCATATCCCATCCCAATGCCAAGTCAAAACAAGTGAACTGCTACAACATTCAAATGCAATATTCATATTGTGGATGATTTATTGGATATACTTCATGGCTTGCAAATATATGAGTTGAAGCTTGCTAGTTGAAAGGTCATGAGCTACCAATGTATGTCTCTAGTTGATCTAATTTATTTGGGTGCATATGAGTTGATTGAATTGGATGTATATGCATATGTTGCTTGCTATGAGATGATTGAATGGATTAATTGCTTAGTAATCAAATTTGAGTTGGTTTGAATAGATAAGTTCATAAGATGACTTCTAGTAAGTGGATTGAATCGATATATGTTTTGTGAAAATATTCAAACAAGTTGAGTTCAAGTTTGGTTCAAAATTGAAGATAGATAGCTCAATATGTTGAAATCTGTCATTTATTGAAAATCTGAGCTAGCTGAGATCAAGTCTAAATTTGAGTGATCAAATCTTATTGGTTTGGCTTTAAATTTGGTATGCACTTATGGTGTTAGTTGCCATATAAATTTCATGAGAATTGGATAAGAAGTGCTTCGGTTTTGGAGTGGATCTTGTCAGCTATAGTGCAGCAGTTTTCAGCATGTAGCAATGTGAGAAGATATGAAATCTGGTAGAAATCTAGAAGTCAAATGAAGCTAAAATTTTTACAGCTACTAGAAGACTTAGTGAGTCACATCTTCACCAAATTTTGTGGTATTTGGATATGTATATTGGGAGTTATAGATAATTCTTTGAAGGGTACAGAATCTGCCAGAAAAGTGACATTTATTGGATTGATCAAGAGTCACTTTGATTGAAAGGTCCTGTCGGTGTTTCATAAACCAGACTAGTAAATTTATATGATTGCCTCGCTGCTCTAGGAAGACGATGGTAGCATCCAATAGACACGAGGATTTATACTGGTTCAGGCCGGAGCCCTACGTCCAGTCTCAGAGAAGATCGAGTGCATGTTCCTCGCTTGAATGCTCTGAAGTTCTTATAATGGGGGGTGCAAGAATGGTGAACGAGGTTATAGAACCTATGCTAGATGAGGGGAAGTCAGAAGAGAAGCTCTAGGAGCCCTACTGCTATGGATGGAATGGTAGAGGATGAAGAATGTCCCAATCTCCTGAGATGGGAGCCCTGGCTGCCCTTATATAGAGTTCGGGGCCAGGGCTCGTTACAAAGAGAAGGTTCCCCCGACCGAAGGGTCGAGAGCCTGAGGGAGGTCCTGGCTATGCAAGCTATGCCATCTTCTGATGCTTGCCCGGGTGTGGCTGTCGTCATGGTCTTGTGGCCACGTCGTGGCAGGGTCTGACGTTGTGCTACTGTGTTGGCCGTGGCAGCACTATAGCCATGGTGATAGTTTGTCAGCTATCCTATGCAATGTGGCATCCGTCATGGTCTTCGCCGTCGTCTCCAGGTTCCCTAGGGCACCATACCTGTAGTAGGTAGCCGCCCTAGGTCGTTGTTTGCCTGGTCGCTTCGTGTGGCTAAGGGCCACAACCCCGATCGTTGGGGTCGGGGCACTCCATATGCCAAGGAGGTCTCTAGGTTGAGGCCCTTGTCATGGATCCCATCTCGTAGTGGGTGGGATCATATGCGTGTCATATCGATCTGTATTCGGAATGTGGGTTTTGTATCCATTGCCACCGCTGTGTGGTGTTGTCTCGTTGATGTGGTATGGCGCTGGGTTGGCGCCTGATCGGACTAAGGTGACTGCTGTCATATCGGTCCTTGCGAGATCAGCGCGGCAAGCTTGCCTTCATCAGAACAGACATGTCATGAGGGGCTCGACCTCTCCCTATCTTTCCTAGGGGTCATGATGGGGAAGAGGCCACGTATTTGAGCATCAAGCGGCTCATGCTAGAGGAAGGGATCATGATTGCCCCCGACCCTAGCGCATGGTCTGCTTTGCTTTGCTTTTGTTGGGCCTTTGCTAGCTGCTGGGTTGCGGACCATGCGGCCCACTAACTAATTGGTGCCCTAAGATGCCCCGAGGTTATGAACCCGACAGTAGCCCCCGAGCATTTTTGTGATCATGAAGTGATCGTGAAAGCACTAATATGTGTGTGCTGGAGCGCGAGCTCATAGTCATGGTTCTTTCGAGCTTCGCCACTTGACCACTTGCGAGCTTGGTTCATTCAGAATGGTAGTTGGACGTTGCACCCCGTCCCATCCTATCATAGTGATACGTGATCGTTGAACCTTGCCATGTCAGCGTGCAGCTCATCGGGGTCCGTGTGGTCTCATCGACGCTGCATCGGCCCTGCCTTTGGGGAGGTTTTGATTTTCCTGACCTTGTGCGAGCATCTGGTGTTGGTTGTGGCTTTCGTGGCCCTCTCTTAGGCCTATAAGTTCTGGTCCCCTACCGTTTGAACCATACATCGCTGTGTTTATGAGTCTTCTCCCACCTTCTTGCTGAGAGAGAGTAAATGGGAGAGAAAAGCTTAGGGGGGGACTGTGTGGTTCCCATCGGGTGTTCCTTTCGGGGTCTCCTATGGTGGCTGGAGCCGGCGTCGCCCTTCCAACAACTGATGCTAGAAGGGAATTTGTGAGCAAGGAAGGACTGGGGCGGCGCTCAGGTTTACCATAGGGTCTCGTTACTCAAGCGCTTACCCAGACCCATAAGTCTCAGGTTGATAGAGCACGAGCACCAAGGACAACTTCCAGTTTCTCCCCATACTTGTGGATGGCTTTGGAATGCCGCCTTAAGTTCGGGGGAGGCGTTGTCATCCCATGGTGTCCCCTTCATGCTTTTTGAAGCATGATAGTGGTGGCCTGAGGGCTTGTTCCCGCCCCATTCTTCCATCCCTACGCTCCCCTGCCTGTAAGGCTAGGGTGCTATGGCGAGGAGCGAGAGGCGATTTCTCGCCTCTTTTCCTCCCACACCTATAGCAAGCGCCTCTAGGGCCCTCAACAATGCTGCCTTGGCAATGGCATCGTGGTTCAGTGTGTCTTAAGCGGCTCAACCACTCTTATACTACCTAGAGTTGGGTGAAAAGAATGACCCTTTCTGTACGTTCCCTTTGCGCCCGGGGTGAGCCCCTGGGTCGCGAGATCAGGGTCGTGGTTTTTGGCTCGATGCGAGAAAGCATTTTCTCAACCTTTTCCTTCGTGGTCTTAAGTTTTTTGCGACCGTCCGTTTGGCTCATAGGTCTTGGACCTTCTGTCTCTTCCACATGGCCGAGCCATGATCACGTTTTGGGTTCCGCATTGCGCGTCACCCTGGCTTCTCGCTTCTTTGATCTCTCCCGAAGAGATCGTGGACCCCTGACGGTTTATGAGTCTCTAGAGCAGGCCTTAGGTCAGAGACCTAGGACGCATGGAGGAGTTAGTAGTGGCTTGGCCCTAACTTCTTTTGGGGTCATGGGGACCCAACTCTATTTTTCCCTGGCATCCTTGCAGACCCTGAGAGGTCATGTTGCCTTCTTATAGGCGGGTTTGGTTTTGCCCCACGCGGCGAGAGGCATGTCCACCATAACCAAGTGGTCGGAGCAGTGCACCTCATCAGGGTCCATGGGTAATTCGAGTGGGACCTGATATCCTCCCCAATCGACATGGAGTTCAGTTGTGCCTCACATGAGACATCCCATAAATCATTGGTCATTAATCCAGTTGGTCCCCAGCCGCCTCCGCAGTGGCCAGAGGGCAAGATGCCTCCCCCCAGAGGGGGTCAACCCGGGAGACTTCGAAGGGGATGACTCGAACACATGGAGAGATGGTCATGTGGCTCCGCACCACCGATTAGAGCCATGGGGGGCCCATCTCCTCCCTGCCCCTATACCTTTTGTGGCCTCGAGCCCTTCTAAGGACCAGCCTGATAGAGAGTTTCCTAAGCTCGACGCTGGGTCATGGATGTGGAGGGTTGCTCAGCATGTGAACCTGGGGGTTGTTGACCTCCCCTGGCCACATTGCATCTTGGCGGTGCCCTCTTGTAACTGGTCATGCGTCGTAAATTGTGGGCGCATGAATCAAAAGATAATGAAGGCGAAACGTTCGAGGCTTACTCAGGATATGTTGTCGTGCTGGTGCCCACTGCTCAATCTTTTGCCTAGCCACCTCCCCTACACTACGAGAAGATGGTTAGTAGTTGGCGGATCAAACACACGCATTTGATGTACCTCCTGCGGCCGTTGCTGGGTACTGTGTCGCTTAGGAGGTTGAACCGCCGTGTCTTCTGCCTCTTGAATGTGAGTGCGTCATGGGGTTTGCACCCGTCTTGAATGTCGACCGCCGCCTTCTCCACCTTCGTCTTCATGCCGCCTATTTAAGTCGAGGGAGAGGAGGGTAGTGCGCCTCAACCCCACTTCTCCCTTGTCTTCCAAGTTTTCCCCGACGTCCAATCCGAGTGAGAGAACGGCTGTCTCCATCGGGAGATCCAGCTCTGCCGTACCACGCCGATGTTCGTCCTCCATAGGTGTTAGAGGGAGTTCCACAAAGATGGAGAGGAATGTTTCCATAGGGGGCTTGGGCCACTGGGTTCCCCCATTGTTGGCGGGTACATGGCTCCTAGCTCTAGGTCTGGGAGCATTCGAGCATCGACTCGGTGGACCATTCGCTGGCTCGTCACCGAGCGTTCCTCCCCTGCTCTCTTGGAAGCATAGGTGGGGTGGTTTCTAGTGGGCTCCTCTTCCTCAGAGGTTAGAGGAAGCTCCACGAGGTGGTTGTCCCTGAGGCTTCTTTCGACAGTCCTCTCATGCTCATGGTACAGCTCTGAAGGCTAGAGACACCTTGTACCGGTCTTTCCACTTCATGAGATGTCCATCACGAGCGGGAGGAGATCTGAGGATTATTGTAACCTCAGGTCCATCTAGTCCTATAATGCGCTAGACTAGGTGTCTTTGTTCGCGGCTTTAGAAGATGGTGATCTTAACGTCTTAGGACAGTGTTATAATCGGCAAACGCATGAGTCCTTGAGGCTCCGATGTATGCGTTGCTTTTTCAGATTTCCCTCTTGTCATTGCCAATGTCAATTTTCTCTCAGTGATCCTTGGCGTGAAGGGTTTTTGCCCAAGTTATTTGCTCTTTGTGTGGTCGATTCTCGTGGATCGTTCCATCCAGCTAGGCTCATCGTGGAGCCGTTGTCGGACTGTGGGAACTCATGTTTGCACACCGTGGCATGCTCCATCACAATCGAGAGGGGTGACGCGTTTGTCATTCCCCGCTAGGCCTTCTTTCGGAGGAGCGGTTGCTGCAGACCTAGATGAGGTGGCCTTGGTAGACCGTTCGAGTCTGCGCCGAGGCGCTCGGCGGTCCTAAGTGGGTCGTAATTCTTGGAGACTCAAGGAGTTCTTGATGGTTTCATTTGACTAGATGACGCATCCGCCATGGTCATTCGGGCAAGCACAAATGCTCCGCAGGTGAATCACGTCTACTAACTTGGGCCTTGTCGAGTTGTCATGCGGGGTTTGCTCTTGCCGAGGTCATTTGCTCGGTCTTCTTGTCTTGAATGTGTGGGGTTGGCCGCGAGCGACTGTATGCTTCTGGCTCGGGGTGGGCTGGCTTACTCGAGCGCTACATGCGCTGAGGGTTGCTCGGTTGTTGCGGTGCTTGCCGCCTCCGCATGTGATGTTGCAAGCATGTGATCCCACCTTGTCGCGTTGCCACCTGTGTCCCTCTTGTTCAGGTTGGAATGTGCTCCTTCTCCGTTAGCATTGTGAACACGGGTGCATGTTCTAGCCTGGGGCTGGCCCATGGAGCTAAACGTTATGTGGCCCGACGTTGCAATCGGGGCGTCGGGGTTAGGTCACCGATCTGGTTTGATGTAAGGGGAAAAGCGTGCGGAGGGCGTAGGCCTCAATTTTCCCCATTCCACCTGCTCTGGCAGAGCGGCGCTCTGTTTCCTTTCGCTCCCTATCCGCGTGAGTGCCCGACTTTGCCCTGAAGCTGGCCCGGGAGGCTTGGTCTGAGAGGCATCTCATTGCAGTGAGGAGCTTGGGAAATAGTTCATCATTCCATCCTGCCACGGGTATACATGGTGAAGCTCAAAGCAGGTCCTCGTTTGATGACGGATGGAGCTTGGGGTCTTTGCACCTAGAGTGCAATTGGCGTATTTGCTTGTCATTCTGTCGTTCTTTTCACTTACTTTCCGTTCGAATTGGAATGTGCTTCATCCCCTTAGATATGTGCCCATGGATACATACGTTAACCTAGGGGTTGGCCCATGGAACTAAAATGTGCACCATCTGTTGGAGCGACAGAAAGGCAAAGGATGATCGCAGATCCGGTGCGATGCAGGAACAAAGCGAGAAAATGACATGAGTCCTTCCTTTCTCTCCCCTGGTCCTGAGCGAATGGGTTTGCTATTTCCTCTCAGGCTCATGCGTGGGTGCCTAGTCTTTCCTAGGAGCTAGTCCGTTGGGTTGGTTGGGGCGTCCTGAGCGAGAGGTTAGGACGCGGCTTACCAGCTCATCGCGGCATGGGGAGCGATCAGAAGATGCTCGAGAAAGGGGTCACTAGGACGATGACAAGTAGTGCTACATCGTGGGACACATATATGTGTCCTCACACATGTCCTTCGTGGGTGACTCACGTTCGGCCGCTGGTGCGAGCCAGAGCGGGCCGCTCGGGGATCTAAGCGACTCCTGGACGGAGTGCTCGAGCGTGCTATTCCGTGGTTTGCTCCACGAGTTGGTCATGGTTTTTTGAAGCTAGGGGTGATCCTACATGTGTATGTGGACGTGTTTGGGTAGAGCAGCTAAAGCCAGAGATAATGTTACTGACCGATGTGTCGAAAGCCATCGATGACCTGGTTGCCGGAGCTCGAGGCACGCCAAGCCCCCGAGCGTTTGCTTGTGGTGGAGCTGTCATAGTCCCCGGGCTATGAGCTGATGGGGTCACTTCTCCACCACTCTAAGCGGTCATAGCCAGCGAGGGCTGACCCCTCGGGCAGCCTTGGGTTGTTCCTTGTTGGCTCGATATCCTCGATGGGCCCATGAGCCCCCGAGGATGGCTTTTCTATGTTTGGCTTGTTGTAGCTTTTGGCCGAGAGGGCTCATGCATACTAGTGCCTGAGTCCTCCTAGCACGATGACATCATGGTCACCGTGTGTCCATCTTCGTGCATGGTTGCCGCTCCCAACAGGGGGTTATTACGACCTGTTGCTATGGGAGTTGGCTTCGAGCGCAGCTGGATTCGGTCCATTCGTTGCGGCACACGACGCTCTCAGGGAGCCCACTTCCTTGGACGCACGCGCCTCTGGGCAATAGCTGACTGCTTACTAAGGTGCGATGGGTGGTGTATCTGCCTTGTGGGGTGGAATCCTGGTTTCGGGCTTGACCTTGTGTGTCACGATGCTGGTTAGCCGCTTGACTACTAACGGCGATGCCGCATGGTGGCGGGTAATTCTGTCATTCGTGCGCGCCCTGGTTCATTGCATTTCGCTGGTAGTGATGTTGCCTGGGCGTGATTTCATCGTAGGGTCTAGTTTTGCTGCACGACGAGTCTGGACATGGTATGAGCAGAAGACGGGCATTGCCCCATCGGTTCGGACAATCTCGTGGTTCTCGAGAAGGATGTGGCCACCGCGGGCCATTCCTTGGGTAAGATCGCCATGAGCCATGGCTGTTCGGTTTTTGGGGTGGAAAGCCTGGCTATGGCCAGTGGTGAGAGAGGGCCCTAGGCACGCTACGTAGGTGAACTCTGGGATGCAGCCCCCGTGGATAGTTTCGAGAGTGCGCTCGCCATAGGCCGTGGGACCCAGATTCCCAAGGTGGAGGTCTGGGCCATGGCCAAGGGCAGACGCAGGCGCCAACCCTTTGGTGTGGTTAACCACGTGGTTCCCTAGAAGGATGTGGCCAGTCGAGGCCATTCCTCGGGCGAGTTTGTCATGAGCCGTTGTCCTTTGGTTTCTCAGACGAGAAACTTGGCAACGGCCTGCGATGAGCGAGGGTACTAGCCCCTCTGGGTTGGTAAACTCTGAGATGCAGGCCCATGGGCAGTTCTAGGAGTGTGTCCACCGTGAGCCATGGGACCCAGATTTCCAAGGTGGAGGTCTAGACGGTGGCTGATGGCGGACGTGGGCGCTGGCCCTTTGGCGCCGATGAACCCATAGTTTTCACGGTGGATGTTACCACCGTAGGCCATCCCACCAGTGAGTCCACCAGTGGTGCAAGGAGCCATTGCTTCCTTCCTCAATAATCGAAAGTGTGCGACTGTCCCCTACCCAGCGCGCCAACTGTCGGTGTTTCATAAACCGGACTAGTAAATTTATACGATTGCCGCGCTGCTCTAGGAAGACGATGGTAGCATCCAATAGACATGAGGATTTATATTGGTTCAGACCAGAGACCTATGTCCAGTCTTAGAGAAGATCGAGTGAGTGTTCCTCACTTGAATGAACTAAAGTTCTTACAATGGTAGTGCAAGAATGGTGAAAGAGGTGGTAGAACCTATGCTAGACGAGGGCTAGCCCGAAGAGAAGCTCCAGGAGCCCTACTGCTATGGATGGAATGGTAGAGATTGAAGAATGTCCTGATCTCTAGAGATGGGAGCCCTGGCCACCCTTATATAGAGTTCGAGGCCAAGGCTTGTTACAAAGAGAAGGTTCCCCCGACTGAAGGGTCCAGAGCCAGAGGGAGGTCCTAGCTAACTCGGCTTATAAGCTACATCATCTTCTGATGCTTGCCCGGACGTGGCTGTCGTCATGGTCTTGTGGCCATGTCGTGGCAGGGTCTGACATGGTGCTAGTGTGCTGGCCGTGGCAGCACTGTAGCCATGGTGATAGTTCATCAGCTATCATGTGCAATGTGGCATCCATCATGGTCTTCGATGTCGTCTCCAGGTTCCCCGAGGCACCGTACCCATAATAGGTAGCCGCCCTGGGTTGTTGTTTACCTAGTTGCTTCGTGGGACTGAGGACCATGACCCCGATCATTGGGGTTGGGGCACTCCATGAGCCAGGGAGGTCTCTAGGTCGAGGCCCTTGTCATGGATCACATCCCGTAGTGGGTGGGATCATATTTGTGTCCTATCGGTCCATATTTGGACGGTGGGTTTCATATCCATTGCCACCATTATGTGGTGTTGTCTCGTTGATGCGATATGACATAGGGTTGGCGCCTGATCGGACCGAGGTGACTGCATGTCACGCGGGGCTCGGCCTCTCCTTGTCTCTCCTAGGGGTCATGACAGGGAAGAGGTCACGTATTTGAGCATCAAGCGGCTAATGCTGGAGGAAGGGATCATGATTGCCCCTGGCCTTAGCACCTGGCCTGCTCTACTCTGCTTTTGTTGGGCCTCAGTCGCTGGGGCCTTTACTAGCTGTTGGGTTGTGGACCATGCGGTTTGCTAACTAATCGGTGCCCTGAGACGCCCTGAGGTTATGACCCCGATAGGTACTCAAGATGGAAACATGTTTATAAGTGATTGAGGCACCTAAGTTTGGTTTTGGATTGATCTAGAAGCATGACAAGCAAAGAGTACAAGGCCATTTGATTATGGAGTGTACTTGATACATATTTGGTACTCAAACTGGAAGATCAAGATCAAACTCAAGGTGAAGATGAAGTTTAAGTTCTAGTGATTATTGAAGATATTTTGGTAGAAAGAAAAAGACTTAAACAAGTAGAAAGAAAAGGACTTAAAGAAGGTTTCAAGGTTATTCATCAAATTAAGTCCATCACTTGGATCAATCAATCAACTCATTTCAAGTGAGTGTCAAGAATGGTTCTTTGGAGAGAGGTCACTTCTCCCTAGTGTAGGGACTTACCACCCAATGTGTGGGTAAACCAAGCGTGGTGCTTGGAAGGCTAAAATGGAAGTGGTGACCTAAGAGACATTTGAGATGCTTAGTTGGAGCAAATCAAAAGCATTGATCTAGAAAGCAAGCAACACCCAAAAAGAGAACTAGTCTTGGTATTTTAAGTGGTATTCTAAATAGTTCTCTCATGCAAGCATTGATCAAAGGATGAAGTAAGCCAACCATGACAACAAGATAGTGCAAATGATCATATAAGTGGTTTTCAAATCATATGGGTGAAGAATGGATTTCATTAATGATGATTGGTCTTCACCAAGCTTATAATTGGACTTCACATTGCTATTGCGGAGTTTAATTGGAATCTAATGACTATCCTCAACTCCAAGATAGCAAAGGTATCATTATGATGTGCATGATCATTTCATCTCTTACTAGTATGCGGTTAGTGCATATAGTACATGCTTAATAGGATCATGCATTACAAATAAAATGTTTAAATTCATAGCCTACCACTATTGTTTGAATGGTTAATTGATCTAGTGATAGTATATGAGTTTGTTCATGAGCTAGTGAATCAAGTACTTGATCCATTTCGAATTGCCAACAAGTGAACAAGTACAACCTTGATAAGATAACCTCAAAATGAGTGTGAAGAAGCTTAGAAAGGGTTCAAACCGGACTTGGAAGCTTAGGCAAATCAATTTAGTTCAAGTCAATATGAGAAGCTCATGATAATGATAAGAGTACAAGAAAAAGACAACAATGCAAATGGATATCTAGTTTGTTTGTTTCAAGTGGTATCTAGACTCAATTGATTCTTTAAGTGGTATTTTCAAGTGGTGTCTAGATCAACTTACAAGTGATATCCTACAAGTGGTTCCATGATAATTGCTACAAGTAGTATGTCTAGATTATCACCTAGTTACAAGTGGTATCTAGTACATCAAATGGTGGTTCCACAAGTGACCCTCAACTTTAGGTGATCATCAATGAAGCAAGTTCCCTCATATACAAAAGCTCAAGTTTATCAAGTGGATGACCCATACTATGACATAGGGAGAGGAGCCCCACCAATTGGTATCAAGGTCAAAGATCCTACATGAGGTATCTCAAGGGCTACAAGTGGTGTCATTCCAATTTTTAGAAGTGTCCATAAAAAATGCAAGATTCAAGTATCAACCATCTACCCCAATGCAATCCTTTGTATCAATAAGAAACACACCTTTTATGGAAATTGATGACAAAGGGGGAGAAGTTGGTGCAAAGATATGTAAATGCATCATGGGAGAAGTAGAAGTTGGACATGGACAAAGAGAGAGCAACATTGCAGAATGGAGGATCAAAATTCTTGGACAAGAGAAGCACACAAGTAGGGGGAGCAAGCTCATGAACTTTAATTGGTTGCATTTGATCTATGCATATTCATGTGCTTGCTTGCATTGCATAAGTTTCAAATTTGATATGCATGCTTGTGTGGTGTATGCTTGTTGTAGAACTTGATTGATGAAATGAAAACTAGCATGCATAGGATGATAGCTAGACACTTGGTTTGTTTTCAAAGTATTACTAGTACCTTGCTTTTAATGTTGATCTCACGGGGTATCTGGTGTTTTTGTTTCCAAGTGATATCTAGCTAACCATGGTGCTAAGGATGAACTTAAAGGTGCAACTCCGACTGGTATCATGGTTCAAAGGTTTATTCTATACACCTTAGCATCATTTGGTAGTAATTACTCTCTCATAATTCCAATCTATACATATGTGCAAGCTTTAAACCAAACAATCTAGCACATAGGTAGGGAGAGCTAATACTACCAATTCGGGTTTGTGGTACTTGTCCAAAATCATTTACACATGGTAAAATTGCTTGGGCAAGCAACTCAAATCCATTTGAGCTTAATTTTCATATCTTTGTAGAGTTGTCATCAATTACCAAAAAGAGGAAGATTGAAAGGTCCTTGTTTAGTTTTGCTAATTGAGTGACAACCAAGGTGGACTAATATGTGTTTATGAGAAATACACAGGAGATTAGTCCATAGGTGAACATGTGATGAAGGAACTCATTGCATATGAGACATGACATGGAGTCATGTGACTAAGGTGGAGAAGATCGAGATAAGACTTAGCTTGACGGACCGGTTGCAAATATGAAGGGCAAGTTGAGTGATGACTTGGCGCCGATGGACCGAAGCAATAGTTAAGAGCAAGTGATGTCAAGATCGATGAACCGATGCGGTCACGTGATGATATGAAGTGGATCATGGCCCCGTTCGGCTGGAGGGTTTTTGGAGGAAAGTGGATGAAAACGTTGTTCCGGATGAAAAAAGAAGCGGATCAAGCCAGGTTCAAGGGCAGGCGAACGGGGCCCATATCATTTGGTGATATGGTTGGTGCATACTTTGCATCAACATCAGAGGAGATGGAATAGAATGCGTAAGGCAAAGGTATAACCTAGGGCATTTTATTTCGTCGGTCATAGGTGTGTAGAGAAGTTTATTACCGGGTTTAGGAAAGATGGCCGTACTATCAAGAGGGGCAAATTTTTTTGCATATCGACCATCTAGTGCTACTCAAGTGATCTAACTTTGCATCATTGCTAGGATCAAGTGGCGTGGCAAGTTGAGTGATTAACCCTTGAAAAATGTTTGGAAAATGCTAATACATGTGCACTATACTAAGACACTTTGTTGTTAGCAATTTGGAATAAGGGTGGCGTAGTTGAGTTATTAGAAAAAGAGAAAAGGGAAAGGAGTAGAGGACCGGACCCTGCTCTGTTAGGACTGGACCCTGGAGGAGGGTGAGTCCGGTCCTCAGCAGATTGGTGTAGGCGCTCAGCTAGGGGTTCAGACCCTGGCACGTGGTCTTTCTAGACCAAGTCCTATGGGCCGGCTCTAGTGTATGTAGCGCTCGGCCTCATGGGTTTGATGTTTGTTTAACGGGTTCGATAGGCCCGCTTGGCAAGGGAGTCACGGGGTGTCGCAGCTTCGGGCGCTAAGGCACCATGGCCTCGGTCTAAAGTGGCGTGGGTCTAGCTTCCTTGGCGCACTACTATGGCAGCGGCAGGAAATAGCGAGCGTGGCGCCGAGTTCGCTCGTGGCCCGGCAGGGAAGGGCGCTTAGCGTACGGGGTCTTCGGACCCAGGAGCGTAGTAGCATGGCTCAACGGGCTGTGCGGGTCCGACACGAGCGTAGCCTGCAGTGGCATCGCGACATTGCCTGGCACGCGCGTGGGTGAGCGGTAGAGGCAAGCGCGTGGACGGTGGCTTCGAACCGTAGGTGGCACGGGTCTACCCCTGAGAGACCGCGGGTCCAATCTTGTGCGTTAGCGGGCCGAGGCGTCATAGCGGGGCTCTTCATTTGCGGCGTGGTGGCCTTCGAACCCTGCGTGGATTCTCAGCATCGGACCTGGTCCTTCGAGTCTGCTCCCACGCGTAGCAGTGGAAGATAGGGTCGCGGTGCCTCGGACCCAGCATGTGAGGCCTCTGGACCCAAGGGATCATGGTCCAGCTGTGCTCACGTGCTGTGGCCCAAGGGCGACACAGAGTGTGGGTCCTTCGAACCCGGTAGGGCAACGGCGTCGGAGGTAGGACTTGGAGTCCGGTTGCGCATGTGGGGAAGCGAAGGAGTGACATGGCCGCTATGGGATCGACTGAAGGAGAGTCCGAACCCTAGGAGTTGGTCTAGAAGTTAGGTCCAGACTGGGTCTGGATCCATTTTACCTCTATAGAACCTCTTTGTGTAGATCCGGACCTAGAGTTGAGATGGTCCGAATCAGGGTCCGGTTGTAGGGTCTGGTTCCACACAGACAACACAGTTCTTTTGTTAACATTGGAATCTAATGGGCGTGATTGAACGTGGGGACACGTGACAAGATCTGGGGGTCCGAACCTTACTGTAGATGGTCTGGACCATGGGTCCGGAGCCTGGGTCTGGACCTCCCTAAAGCCTATTTTTGTGTAATGGCACTTTTAGCCCTTGGGGTTATAAGTAGTGACCTTGGCCAGCCTTGGACTGGTAGCTGAGCACCCCTGAGCGTTGGTGGCTTGTGTAGGTGTGCTTGAGAGCGCTCTAACTCACATATGCTTGATAGTGATCATCCGATTGTGTGAGTGAGCGATTTCTAGTGCGTTGCATTGTGAGATTGCATCGAGTGGCACTAGGTGTTCGTGTTGCACGCCGGTGGTGCTTGTTACTCTTGGAGGTTGCCACCTCCTAGATGGCTTGGTGGCGTGATCTCCGTCGAAGCACACAAAGAAGCTGGTGCGGTGATCCAGAGAAGTTAGTGAGGGGTGTTGTGCTCGCCCCGTGGGAGCCATGAAGAGCAACTCTAGTTGAGTGAGACACGAAGGGTGACAAGTGGTCTGGCCGTGTCAAGTGCTAAAGCTTGTGGTAAGCACTCTACATGGGAGAGTGTGACTTGCGGGTCACCACTAGCAAGAGGACCGGCGGCAACCTTGGAGCTTGTCTCAACGAGGATTAGCGTGTTGGTAAGCACGTGAACCTTGGGATAAAAATCATCGTGTCAACCTTGTAATCCCGTTGGTTTGCATTCCCGTCACACAAGCTTGTATTTACTTTCATATACATTGTGCTTGTGTAGTTGTTCTTATAATTAGTTACCAGTGTAGCTTGCTAGTTATCTTCTTGCTTATGTAGCATAGAAGTAGCTCCCTTGCGTAGCTAATTTGATTTTAGTAACCTTGTTAGTTACATTGCTTAGTTTGTATAGCTAAGTAGTTTGTGATCTCTAATTTGGCATTAGTTCCCCTGTTATTGAGTATTGCTAGTGAGCTTAGGCTTTGTGCTTTTGCATACTAGTTGTGTAGGAGCTCCCCCGTGCTTAAAGTACTAGTTGCATAGGTTTATGTGACATTGCTTCTATAATTGGTTAGGTGAGCTCTAGCTAGCCCGGCACCTTAGTTGCTTAAGTAGTATCTTTGTAAGGTGCTAGAGAACTTAGATAGAGGGGTATAGTTTTGGCTAGACCGTTAGCATTAATTCCGCATTTTTCAGTTAGCTGGTGCGATTAATTTTAGAAAGGACTATTCACCCCCCCCCCTCTAGTCCGCCATCTTGACCCTACAAAAAGGCCACCTCCGGCCTCCACTGACACACCTACGCTCTCAGTTTGGCTGATACAACGTCAACATCCATTGGGCTCACAATTGCATCATGAACACCACCTCGCATGAGCCCAACATGAACGTCATTGCAAGCCTCCATGCACAGCCTCACCTATGGCGGTCAACCCGCTCCACCCATGAACACTGAGGAAATCAATCTGTCGCTTGCACATTTGTGCTGCAGTGAGCAACGACAACATCACCGCTGCAGAAAGAGGCCAGAAATAGATGCTACACTAACGAAAGAAGTCGCATCAGCCGCACGGCGCGCCTGCCACCTGGGACCCCCGCAGGCACCGTTCGCCAACCTTGTCTGTAGCCACCCACACTACTACAGAACTGATTTTTAGCAACAGTTTTTTTGGCAGAGGCAGCTCCTGATTGGGCCGCCTCTGTAGTGGCCTCTGAATGAATCCGCCTCTGAAGAAGCATTTATAGTGGTGGCTCAATCAGTAGCCGCCTCTACAATCAAGCAATGTATAAGTAGCAGCCCCCTTCTTCCACCTCAGGATTTCTACTCGAGGAGGAAGGAGGGGGCGGCTTGGGCTACCTCCCAAAAATTGCAAATCTAAGGGAGGAAGGTTCTGATTTTGAATCCTTTGGTGGAGGAGGATTTAAAAGGTAAGTATATGCTAATTCAAACCTTTTTTTGAAGTTTTAGTGGTAGATTAGTGGGAAATTGGGGTTTCCATTTTCTCTCTCTTCCATGGCGGTTGAGGCATTTATGAGTGCATTTATATAAAATCTTTGAATGTGATTGGATAATTAGGTAGGGGAACAAGATTCTATCATAATTTAGCGGCCATGTCTTCATTTTAGTGGACATTTAATAATTTTAGTGAGATTAGTTTGCATCTAGATCTAGAACTAGGGTTTGTGATTAATTTTTTTTTATTTTAGACATTCATATTATTTTTTATTTAGTATGAGGGATTAAGTTTACATGTATGAACAACAATGAGTGGAATATTAATTTGTGCTCATTATTTTCTATAAACTCATTTATTTCAATTAACAATAGTAAAAAAATATTAGTTTAATGCTACATTAGTTTGTTAACTAGGCTGTTTTAATCTCTTGCAAAGGCAAATGTGTAATGTATATTTTTGGACAACAATGTGATGAAAAAGTTGAACAATATTATATCTGATTTTAAATAAGAATGACCCGTTAATTAGAGCAACTCCAGCCGGAGCACTCAAATCAAAGCCCCTACTTTTAATTTGGGTACTCCTACTTTTGTTGGCCCGATTTTTTTTACTTCAACACCAGCAGTAGCACCCAAATCTGAGTCCCTAAATCTATTCTGGCAGAGGATGACAGATGGGACCCACTCGTCAGTGTGTCTTTCTTCTTCCTCCCAAATTTGGCCGTGCGAACACGGAGGGAGCACGTGAAGCCGCTCCCATCAGCGGGAGAGGGAGGCGGGCTAGGCTCTTCAGGGCCCAAGCTCGACGCCCCTGTGGAAGCTCGTGGCCGGCCTCCGACATGACGCTCGAGGCCATCGCAACGCTTGTGCTCGAGGCTGTCGTGACGTACCGGTGACTTCCGTTGCCAGACGACTTCACCGTCGTGTTGCGGGGCCACCTCCGCACCGCTGCGTTGCGGGGCCACCGCCGTTGGCCTCCTGTTCGTGATTTGGCGGTGAGGGGCCCGATGCAGCGCACGATGAGGGAGGGAGGGGGAGTCGGCTGGTGAGAATGGGAGGGAGCAGGGCAGCCGCGCCAGCTCGAGGAAGGAGAAGGGTGAAAGCTCTAGTTTGGTTTTGGTGAATTGATAAAACCCTAAGTGCTAACCTAGTTTATCAAGTGATCATGACATAGGTAGCACATTCCAAGTGGCGAAGCAAATGAAGATCATGACATGATGATGGTGATGCCATGGTGACGATCAAGTGCTTGGACTTGAAAAGAAGAAAGATAAAAACAAAAGGCTCAAGGCAAAGGTATAAATGGTAGGAGCCATTTTTGTTTTGGTGATCGAGACACTTAGTGTCGGGGACCTAATACCAGGGTACCCAAGGAGGTGGAACTAATAACCATCGAACGTTAAAAACTCTCATACGGACAAGAGCACTACTGCGCTTCTTGCCCAAATGACGGGAGTTTGGTTCCGCCTCGCCCGACGCCCGTGGGCCAGCTCTGCCTCACCCGACGACTGGGGGATGGCTCTGCCTCGCCCGAGGGCTGAGGGCACGGCTCTGCCTCACCCGAGGGCTGAGGGCTAGACTCCACCTCGCCCGACCCCTGAGGTATAGACTCCACATCGCCCGACCCCGAGGGAAGAGCTCCGCCTCAGCCGACCCCTGAGGGCTGGGCTCCGTCTCGCCCGATGGATAAAGGCTAGGCTCTGCCTCGCCCGACGCCCGAGGACGGACCTCGCCTCACCCAATGTCCAAAGGCTGGCTCCGCCTCGCTTGACAACCGCACCCCGCTCCTTCATGATGGTAGGCACAGGGTAAGACAAGATGTTTGGGTCAACCACGGCATCGAGGACCATGCCCTGCGCCCCTACAGGAAAGTACCGTCAGGGCGTGACGGGACGGGCGCTTAGACCCTTCTAGGCGTAGCAGGGCCTGAATAGTGTTGCAGGCGCGTGCTCTTCACCCTACAGGGTTGTAGGCGCCGCCTTCAGCCCTCGGGCGAAGAATCCAACACAGACATACGACAACCACTACGTTCCAAGGGGGGACTCCCGTCCTCTATAGTGGCGAACGAGTAGTCACCGCGCCATCCGCTCCCCACAGGGTCAGAGATCGACGCCCCTGTCCAACACGCCGCCCACGGAGGTGGGATGGGATGCACCCACTTGCTAAATGAAGCTAGGGCATGGCCTATGAAGATCAACAAACACGCCACTTCTGACACGGTCTGCCATGTTATGCAAGGCAGACGCGGGAAGAAAGGAAGACTCGGGTCCTTCGAAGGACCTTCTATACCCTTGGTATTTTCCTCTTTCTCTCATCTGTAACCCCTGCTCCCCCCTTAGTCTATAAAAGGGAGGGCAGGGCTCCCCACTAAGGGGACAGACTTTTGACGGACAACTCACACATAGACGAACTCATAGAGAGTTCAGTTCGACACATCACGCACACAGCCAGGCCACCACCAGGCTCTTGGCATCCTTTCAACCCTTTCATCAGAGACCTAGGACCAGTCCCTCTCTTGACCATTTGTACCCCCTACTATGAACCTTTTCCGGTGCTAATAACACAAGCAGCAATAGACTAGACGTAGGGACATTTAGCCCAAACCAGTATAAACCTTGTGTCCTTTAGCGCACCATCCGAGCCTAACGCGCATCAATTATAAATTTACTAGCCGATGCTTGTTCGAAACACCGACATTTGGCACGCCAGGTAGGGGCCTTTGCGCATTCCAAACTAGGCCACGGATGGCTAACCACAATGTTAGCTAGGTCCCAGGCACACATGTGCGCTTTAGGAGCCTAGATTTGGTCATCACGGTGGAAGGAGAGTTGGTACGGGCGCACACTGTCATCCAACCTCTCCCCTCCATCGACCTCGACCACGAGAGGCTTGGGCACCGGCTCGGCGTCTCCCTTAGACCCCAGCAGTCCAGGGAGAGCCAGCGCCGCCTCACCCTTTCCAATGATGATGACATGGCACGACCTTCCAGAGAGGGGCACCTCTCTCCAGAACGCCACATGCGGAACGCCCCGACAGCGTTTTCGTTCGGTCTCCGCAACGCCGCGGCGACCGCTGGCCACCTTGTGGCACTACGCATGGTTCAGCCGCCTGCGGACAATGAGTTTGTGGGGGTAATTGAACACGACGCGGAGTCTCTCCACAGGCTCCTCACCGAGGAGCCAGGATCCTCCTCTAGCTCTGACTCCAGCAGGGGGAGCCATCACCCTTCCCTGGAATGCTTCATGGCGGAAAACCCCGAGGGGCGCGTCGAGAGCGTCTCCAGGGATGAGGCTACCCTGACAGGCAACCCTGACGGCAGGACTAGAGGGGAGGCAGTGGCCCCATCTCGTGTGAGGATGGAGCAGCTGAGAGCCCGGAAGCTAGAGATCGATGAGGCCGAACAAGGGCTCGTGCGGGAGTACGCAGAGATCAATCGCGAGATCGAACGCCGTGGAAGCAGTGGGCGCGCACGCGCCACGGCCCGTGATGTACACCAAAGGATCCTCACCGATGACGGGACCCTCCCTCACTTCGCTCGGGCAAGCCAAAACATCGCCGCTGCGACGGCCTTGCTTCACGGCCTTCCAGAGGCCGCGATGTCCAAGGATCGTCCGGCCTGCCGAGAAATTCGCACGTTGCTCGAGCGTGCGGCGCCGCAGCAGGCGGAAAGCTTGTTGTCTCAGCGACGCGAGCTCGACACCAGCCAGCGCACGCCCTCGGTGCGCCCTGCCAAGGACGCGTCGGTTCACCAGACACTCCCAGGCTGCAGGCGGCACACCGCTATCCTGGTGCATCAACGCCTCGGCCACAACCGCGACACAGGCAGCACCATCGACGCCCGCAAACGTACCTACAACGACTCGAGAGAAGGAGCCAAACGCAGCTACCACCCTCAGCGCAGCGGATGGTACGACAGCGGCGAGGACTAGAGCCCGAGCCCTGGCCTACCGAGCCCTCAGGCCTTCAGTCGGCACGTCCTCAACGCTACTTTCCCACCAAGGTATCGACCACCTACCAGCATCCCTAAGTACTCCGGGGAGACAAACACCGGACTTTGGCTTGAAGACTATCGGCTTGCCTATCAAGCCAGTGGTGCGAATGATGACGATTTCATTATTCGCAATCTCCCGCTATTCTTAGCCGATTCGGCATGAGCGTGGTTGGAGCACTTACCGTCCAACGCCATTCAGAGTTGGGCGGATCTAAGGGAAATCTTCGTGGGGAACTTCCAAGTCACATACAAGCACCCTGGGAATCCATGGGACCTCAAGAACTGCTGCCAGAAGGTCAAAGAAACCCTTCGCGGCTACATCCGGTGCTTCTCCCGGCAGTGCAACGAGCTCCCTAACGTCGCCGACGCCGACGTGATAGGAGCCTTCCTATCCGGGACCACCTACGAGTCTTTGGTTCATAAGCTGGGACGCAAGGGACCACGGACCACCAAGGAACTCCTAGACATCGCCACCATCCACGCCTCAGGAGAGCAGGTGGTCAAAGCGATCTTCGACCGTTCCGACGGCAAGGCGAGGCGGGACGAGGGCGTTGGCGAAGGCGCCTCCAACCGTTCCACCAAAAGAAAGAAAAAGAAGCAACGGCGCAATGACTTGCTTGTGGCCGCTGCCGACCACAAGGGTGGCCGGAAGCCCACGGAGGGCACTCCGAACCACTTCGAAAAAATGCTCGAGGGACCATGCCCAAACCATGCTTTTCTGGCCAAGCATCTGTACAAGGATTGTGGCCTCATGCGAAAGTTCTTGCTTGGAAGTGCCAATAAAGGGGAGTAGGGGAAGGAACCTGCCCCCACCGCAGACGACGCCGAGGAGAAGGACGACGCCTTCCCGACGCCAAACGGCGCCCTTACGATCTTCGAAGGATCAATGGCCTACGACTCCAAATGACGCCAGAAGGTCATGCGCCGCGAGGTCTATAAGACCGGACCGGCCACGCCTGCCTTCCCTCGGTGGTAGGAATCCACCATAACCTTCGACCGGACCGACCATTCGGATGTCGTCCCACACCCGGGAAGGTACCCGCTTGTAGTCGACCCGATTGTCGGCCCAAAGCGACTCATGAAAGTACTGATGGACGGAGGCAGCGGCCTTAACATCATGTACGCCAAGACGCTCGACGAGATGGGCGTCGACCGGACGAACCTCCGCCCGATCCAAGAGCCTTTCCATGGCATCGTGAATGGTAAGTAGGCCGTGACACTGGGGCAGATCGATCTACCCGTCACCTTCGGGGATCAGTCCAATTATAGGACTGAGACCCTCACCTTCGACGTGGTGGGGTTCCCCGGAACCTTCCACGCCATCCTAGGACGACCGTGCTACGCGAAGTTCATGGCTGTCCCCAACTATATATACCTCAAGCTAAAGATGTCGGGTCCCCGCGGGGTCACCACCGTCGGCACCTCCTTCCAGCGCGCTTACGAATGCGAAGTCGAATGCTGCGGCCACGCTGCCGCAGTCGTCGCCTCTAGGGAACTCACCGCCCTCAATGAGGAGGTTGCCGAAAAGCGTCCGACGCAAGGAAATCAACCGGGTCGTTCGAATCGGCAGAGGGCTCCAAGGAGGTCCTCATAGACCCCAACAGCTATGTAACACCCTAAAATTTGCCTCTTTTGAAATAGAGCTAAAATAATTTATTTATGAATTTTTGTGCACATAAAATATAGGAAAATAAAAAAATTATTAAATTAAAATTCATCATAAGGTAGCAACATGTTTGAGCATACATGCCATTGCATTGGTTTCTATTGGTTGAGTGGTTTTAATTGAACAGTCAAAATAGTTAAAATGCTTTTGAAATGAAATTAAAAATGGCTTTGAAATAAAAGAAAAGAACGAAAAGAAAATTAGAAAAATAAAAGTATTTTTAAAGTTTATCTTGGGAAGCCTAACAAAATTGTCTATTTTTATTTGAATAGGAAAGTATATTTGAAAACATACTTGAATTTGATTTGAATTTGGCTTAGATTTGAAAACTAGAAATAGAAAAGAATTTGGTTTGGAAAAAAAGTCTTCCTTCCTACCTTTTCAGCCCAGCCAGGAATCGGCCCAGCCTCCTCTTCCTTTCTTCCCGCGCTGGCCCGCTGGCGGCCCAGCCGCGCCTCTCCTTCCTCCTTTCTATTGCTCCCGCGTGGCCCTTTCTACTTCTCCCGCGTCGACCTGTTGCTCTAGCCCACACGGCGGCCTGCCCCGCACGCCAGCGCGTGGCCCGCATCGGCACCACGGCCTGCACAGCCCACGCTCGTCCGCTCTCTTTCTCCCTTCACTCACTACGCGGGTGGCCCACCTGTCAGCGCCCTTGTTTCCCTTTCCTTTCTTCTTCCCCGTGTTTCCTTTCTTCCCCGGCGCTTTCCTTCTCCGGTCGCTGCCGATGGCGCGGCCATGCACGGAATGCCACCGCTGTCGCCCGCATATGGCAGGTGACCCATCCCGCTTGCTCCCCTTCCTTTTTCCCCTCACCATCCGGCCTATAAAGCCCCGTGACCCCTTCTTCCTCCCCCATCCTCTATTCGCCGCTCGAAGCTCGCCACCGCCGTCGTAGCCCCGCTGCTCTGGTGCTGAATCAACGTCGTCGACGAGCCTCGAAGGTCCATAGTGTTCTCCCGCAGCCCTAGGTACATTCAATTCGCCGTTCTAGCCTTGATTTGCTCGGATTCCACTCACCCGCGCGCTTCTCTCTCTCTCTCTCTCCAGCCATCGCCGCCGTCGTCGGCCCGCTTTAGAGCCTCTCCGGACGCCGCGCTCCGTTCCAATCAAATCACGGTGAGCTACTCGTCCTCCCAATGCCCTCCGTTCACCAATTAGTGCGCTAGAACGCCGCATCCGCAAGCTTCTAGGCACGCCGGCCATGGCGCCGCCGTGGAACCAATACCCGCCGCGTTCCCTCGCCTTGGTAGCACCTCCACCGTGTTCGCCATGTTCTGTAGATCATCCCTGTGCTCTTTGTTTCGATCGTGGTAGTCCCGAACACCATCCCGGCGTCCACCGCCGAGCTCGGCTCACCGCCGGCCATGGAGGACTCGCCGACGGGACTGCGTAGCCGGTGGAGATCCTCCCAAGCAATCCAGCGCCGTTAGATCTTGTGTGGACGGCCTTAAATAGATCATACCGGTTCGGTCCACCCCGGCCATGGACTCGGTCCACCATACCATGTCAGCGCGCGCCCACGCCGCATGGTGCACCGCGCTAACCAACGGCCGCCACATGGCGCCCACTTAGCAGCCACGAGTCAAACCGCAGTCAACATCCGGTCAGCCGCGCGTATTTTGCAGAATAGCCCCTCGGTTTCTTTGAAATAGAACCCGCAGTCCATTACGTATTCTCAGCTTACGCTTTCTCCTTTTAAAAGCGTATTTTGCTCGGTTGGTTCCAAAAATACGTTTTAGTTATTTACATTTTTGCCATTCGATTTATTTAGGCTATAACTTTTGCGTTTTAAGTTCGATTTAACCCGTTCGAATTGCGTTAGGATCGTATTTACGTTTTCTACGTCTTTAAACAACTGTTAGGCATGTTTTCCATATTTAAAATTCATGGGTAGATTTAATCTATTATTTAATTAAAGGAAAATTTGTTAAGTCGTAACTTATTCATTTTAACTCTGAAATAGTCCGTTCAAGTTGCGTTTGTTTCATAACGACGAGATCTATGCATTAGTAATAGTGTTTACTATATAGTTATTTCTAAAATAATATAGTTTAAATCATATCTTGATTAATGATTATGCAACTGGATTTTATAAATAAAATATGATTTGTTTTACTTTTGTTTTATAATTTAAATCTAAAGTTGACTTAATTTAATCTATATTAATTATAAAATATCTTTTATATTTGAATTCATATGGTTAACATAAACGAAGCCTATAGTTTTCTTTTCCATGTATTAAGCAAACCTCTCAGTAGTTGTAACTTTTCAACCGTAGCTCTGATTAGCGTGCCTCTCGCGACTGTGTGTTCGTAGCGATGCGTAGAATCATGTTTCAAACTCTTTTACTTATTTTCTATGATTGGTGTACTGTTCTAATATAGATGCAATTGTATGCTATGCATGTATGTGTATGGATGTTTGTGTAATGTTCTACGAATTACGTCCAGTCGGTGAGATATACGTGGTGATCCAAGAAGAAGAAGAAGGACGTGAAGATTAAAGCTTACCGAAGGATCGGTGTGTAAGGCAAGTATAGCATGGGACCATCCTTGTTACCTATTCACATTTAATCACTAAATTCATATTGCATGTGTCTCCCTTGTTGCCAGTAAGGATACCCTAGATATTTGATATCTTGTACCTTGAAACCTTTGGGATAATGCATTGGTTAGTTTTTGCTAGTGCTTAACTAAACCATGATCTTGTAACTTGATTAATGGTATATGCAATAAACATTAAAACATGACTTTTTAGCAATATGGAAACAGGGGGCTGGAGTGTTTAGCTACTTTCTAAATGCTCTAGATTCCTCTCCCTAAGGACTTATCTGTAAGCGATCATCCGGGACTTATAGTACAGCTGTGAGGGCTATATGGCTCTGGCTTTAGCTCAGTATGAGGACATTTTCTAGCTTGTTAGTGGTTACCTTTACGGCGCATAAAGGTATGTTTCCTTTTCTGCTAGGGTGTGTGTACCATGCTATGATGCCCACGCGTGCCACTCCTAGAGATGGGCCACATACGCCTAGCGGCCCTAACTTGTTAGATGAACCTTTGAAAGGCTTCATAGTGAACTCTGCCGACCTTCCTTGGAAGTGGGTCAAGAGATTAGCTACCTCGGGCGAAAGGGTAAATCATGACTCACAGTGAAAGTGTACAACCTCTGCAGAGTGTAAAACTGTTATAACAGCCGTGCTCACGGACACGAGCGGCCTTGGACCCTTATGGAATAGAGATGGATAATGGTACTAATGATTAATTGTTTATGCTATACATTATTCATGTTTACTTGATCATGTGTTTATGGAAATGATAAATTCTTTGCCACTCAATTACTTAAAAAGATGACCTATTAAAGCTAATCGCAGTAAACCAGTGTCAGCCTTTTGAGCCTCATGAACCCCACGATATAATTGTTAAGTACGACATATACTTACGCATGCTTTATTTTTCTATACTTTGGATAAAAATCCTGGATGGGTACCAGATTGCTGGTTTTGGAAAAGTTAGGCTTGTGGTCAACCAGTCAGTCGTCCCTGTGGATTTGGAGTCTTTGCCTGAAGATCGGAGTCGACTTTCCTCTGTCTATACTCTGAGGTTATTTTCCTTTTTACTAATACGTTATGTAATAAGTATTGTCTCTTGATATTACTTTTATTTGTGGCTATATGTGAGATTTTCCTGGGCTCACGTATTATTTTCCTGGGCTCACGTATTATAGCGCGCTTGTCGACTTCCTCTGCGATAACAAAAACATCTTTGCGTGGAAACCCTCGAATTTGCTAGGCATCCCAAGGGAGGCCGCCGAGCATACCTTGAAAATCCACTCAGGCTCCAAGCCGGTGAAGCAACGCCTACGCCGCTTCAATGAGGAAACACACAGGGCCATTGGTGAAGAAATAGCAAGACTGTTGGCCGCCGGATTCATCAGGGAAGTACACCACCCAGAGTGGTTAGCAAATCCCGTTCTTATACGAAAGAAAAGCGGGAAATGGAGGATGTGTGTCGAATACACGGGTCTCAACAAGGCGTGCCCAAAGGACCCGTTTCCTTTGCCACGCATAGACCAAATAGTCAATTCTACCTTAGGGTGCGAAACCCTCTACTTCCTTGACACATACTCCGGCTACCACCAAATCGCGATGAAAGAGTCCGACCAGCTTGAGACGTCTTTTATCACCCCCTTTGGATCGTTCTGCTACATCTCAATGTCGTTCGGTCTGAAGAACGCCAGGGCAACTTACCAGCGTTGTATGCTCAACTGCTTCGGGGACCTCATCGGGTGGACCGTTGAGGCCTACGTCGACGACATCGTAGTTAAGTCCAAACGGGCTGACCACCTTGTCGCCGATCTTGAACAAACCTTTGCTAAACTCTAGGCAAATGGCATCAAACTCAATCCCAAGAAATGTATTTTCGGGGTCCTGAGGGGCATGCTGCTCGGCTTTATCGTCTCCGAGCATGGCATCGAGGCCAACTCGGAGAAAATCTCAGCCATCGCAAAGATGGCCCCGGTCCAGAACATAAAGGGGGTTCAGCGGATCACAGGGTGCCTCACCGCCCTCAGCCGATTCATCTCGCGCCTCGCCGAATGAGGACTCCCCCTTTATCAACTCCTGAAGAAAGCCGACCGCTTCGAGTGGACAGCCGAGGCCGAGGAGGTGCTTGACATGGTCAAGCTACTTCTAACAAAACCCCCGGTCCTAGTTCCTCCAAGCAACAGAGAATCCCTCCTGCTATACATAGCGGCCACCACGCAAGTGGTCAGCGCCGCCCTGGTAGTAGAGCGGGAAGAAGAGGGGCATGCCTTCAAGGTGCAGTGCCCTGTGTATTTCATCAGCGAGGTACTATCCGACTCCAAAACCCGCTACTCCCAAATCTAGAAACTCCTATACACCGTACTCTTCACTAAGAGGAAGTTATGCCACTACTTCGAGTCACACACCATGACAGTCATGACGTCGTTCCCCCTCGGTGAGGTCGTCCATAGCCAGGACGCCACGGGGAGAACCGCAAAATGGGCACTCGAGCTGATGGACCAAGGCATCGCGTATGCACCCCGAATGGCAATCAAGTCCCAGGTGTTCACTGACTTCATCGCGGAATGGACCGAGGTCTAGATGCCATCGGCGGTCATCGATCAAGAGTACTGGACGATGTACTTCGATGGGTCACTGATGAAAAAGGGCACCGGCGCGGGGCAGGTCTTCATATCACCCCTCGGGGTCCACATGAGGTACATGGTTCAGCTCCATTTCCCCTCATCAAATAATGTCACCGAATACGAAGCGCTCATCAACGGCCTATGAATCGCCATCGAGTTGGGCATCCAATGCCTCGACATCAGGGGCGACTCCCAGCTGGTCATCAACCAAGTCATGAAGGAGTCGAGCTGCCATGACGCCAAGATGGCGGCATACTGCCAGGAAGTCCGACGGTTGGAGGACAGATTCGATGGCCTCAAACTCAATCACATCCCAAGGCACCTCAACGAAGCAGTCGACGCACTCGTGAAAGCAGCGTCCGACCGAGAGACAGTGCCGACGGGCGTCTTTGCTAGTGATCAACACAAGCCCTCAGTGCACTACGAGGGGTCGGAACGGGCCGACAATGGCCCATCTGATCCAGCCCCAAGGGCCGACCCGCCGACTGCTCCGTCCGACCCTGAGGTCATGGAGCTTGAAGAGGATCCAGCAGCAGAGCCCGACCCTCTGAACGACTGGAGAACGCTTTACCACGACTACCTCCTCCGCGACACACTACCGACGGACAAGATGGAAGCTCGATGGCTCGCATATCGCGCCAAGTCCTTCGTTCTTGTAGGGGCGAACTCTACAAACGGAGCCACGCCGGGATCCTGCAGCTCTGTATCCCCAGCGAACAGGGCAGACTTCTTCTGAGCGACATCCACGGTGGGGTCTGCGGTCACCATGCCACGCCGAGGACCTTGGTTGGAAACGCATTCCAATAGGGCTTCTACTGGCCCACTGCGGTAGCCGACACCGAGCAAATCGTACGCACCTGCGAAGGGTGTCAGTACTACGCTCGGCAAACTCACCTCCCGGCCTAGGCACTCCAGATGATTCCCATCATGTGGCCCTTCGTGGTCTGGGGGCTCAACCTGGTTGGGCCATTCAAAAAGGCACCTGGGAGCTTCACCCACCTACTTGTCACCATAGACAAGTTTACAAAAAGGATTGAAGCTCGGCCGATCTCCACAATCAAATCTGAGCAGGCTGCGCTGTTCTTCCTTGACATCATCCATCGTTTTGGAGTACCAAACTCCATCTTCACAGACAACGGCACGTAGTTCACTGGCAGGAAATTCATTCAATTCTGCGACGAACAACACATCCGGATCGATTGGGCGGCCGTCGTGCACCCCCGGACGAACGGGCAGGTCGAGCGCGCAAATGGCATGCTGGGTCACCGAGCTCCCCGCATTACTCTAGAGCCTGAGAACAACTCCCAGCCGGGCCACCGGCTACACGCCTTTCTTCATGGTCTACAGTGCCAAGGCTGTCCTCCCGACGGACCTCGACTACGGAGCGCCAAGAATCAGAGCATACAATGAACAGGGAGCCAAGGCATCCCACCAAGACACCAAGGACCAACTAGATGAAGCCCGCGACATCGCCCTCCACCGTTCAGCCAAGTACCAGCAGGCGCTACGGCGGTACCACGGCCGAAGGGTGTGGGACCGAGCCTTCAACGTCGGGGACCTTGTTCTCCGCCTCGTACAGAGCAACAAGGACCGCCACAAGCTCTCCCCACCCTGGGAAGTGTCGTATGTCATCGCGAAAGTACTCCGTCCAGGTGCCTATAAGTTGAAAACCATCAACGGCATGGTCTTCACCAACGCCTGGAACATCGAACAGCTATGCCGTTTTTACCCTTAAATAAATGCATACTTTTCCTTATTAGTTTCTGTCTTTACAAATCTCCGATCTTTAGTGACATCCGACCCCTGCAAATTGCGAGGGGTCAGACCTCACTCGAGAGCTGATACAAATGATATAAGTACATTTATTTTGCAAACACTTCATGTGTTATCTTTGCAAACATTCTCTAAGTTTTCCGTTCTTCTCATAACAAGTCCTAAGGACTAAGATTTCGGGAACAAATTCTGAGTACAACTGGTAGGACCGCGGGAGACCCATGCCCCAGCGGCTACAACCTCTTTGCTCACTAGCGTGATCAGAATTATTTCACCTGCACTCCTAGTTTCTTACAACTTGAACCATGGGAAGGGTCGGAGGGCACCAAAACCTCTTCTACAAAAAGAGGAAGCTGAAAAGCTGTTTGCCGTAAAAAAAGATGAAAATTTGTTCATTCTTTGCACAAATTCACCACTTACATAGTGATTTCATAACGAAAAGGACTAATGTACTCTTAAATTCAAAAGACTGTTTACTCAAGGGCTCCCCCATAAACTTATTCAATTACAGACTCTGCCTATCTTTACTACAAGTACTACTACGGTCTCCGCGCCACGCTCTCCATCGGCAACGTCCTGGCATGTACATGGGCCAGTTCATCTACTGCGGCCACCGCGCCACGCTCTCCATTGGCGACGTCCCGCCGCTCCATAGGATCCTCGAAGGCGCCGTCATCTACAACGTCGAGCACCACGCCGACGACTGTGGTGCCCCTCCGCCGGGGCATCTGGGGACTACGCCATCGTCATCAGCCGCAACCCTAACAATGGCACCTCCACCGGGGCATCCAGGGACTACGCCATCGTCATCAGCTGCAACCCTGACAACAGCGTCTAAACGGGGGGCGCCTGTCGCCGAAGGAAGAACGCAATGAACGACAGCGAGGCCAACGACGCTCGGCACCCTCTAGTGCCCCTTCTCCTTCGCAGCAGCAACCCCTTCTCGGCAAAGGCGACCCACACCATCTCATCTATGTTGGATGACCTCTAGCTCAACATCACACCTAGATTCATGAGCGGATCTATGAGTTCTTCTCTCCCTGGCATTACCCTCTCCTACTTAGGAATCGCTGCATTCGGTGGAAAGGAAGGAGAAGTGGCGGCATAGAGGCTGGCAAGGAAGTGGGACAAGAACTCCCCTCCCCCCTATTTAAAGAAGGGGCTCAGCAGCTGAGGAAAGGCGAAAGATTGGGACAAAAAACTCTCTGCCTTCCCCTATTCAATGCAAATGCAAAATCAATGCTGACAGAAAGCCAAGGGGACGTGACGGAACCGGCGGGACACGCTCTAGTCGACAAGATGTCGCCTGGTCAAACAGGAGGTTGCCTAGGCATGGCCCGCCACTAATGCGTCCTGGGCGCGAGAACCAGGGCAGACCCGCATGCAGGCGACTCTCCGCTTCCCTAGGCAGGATCGTGGAATGACCCAACGACGGAACCCCTGTCCAAAGGGAGCCCAGCGGGCCTCTTGGGCTGATCAGGTGGCCTAGGTAAAACAACGAACGGACGACCGCTAAAAAGATAAGTAGCTCTGTTTACTTACTTTAGGCGAAAATTTATTCACCGAGCCGCCGACCCCAGCAACAGCAAGGGCGCGGACATTGCTCGGGGGCTGCCGAGGGTGTCTATTCGTTTAAACACCCTCTTCACCTAACGCCTCCTTACGTTTGAAACCGGAAGCATGGTGTGTGGGTATAAAACTTTGAATACAACTGGACAAACTGCCAGACCCTACGCCTTGACGGCTATGGTGTTTTTTGTGCACCAGCATAATCGTGCTCACAGTTCCCCCACACCACAAACCTCAGCTCCCGCCTTCCTAAGAAGGGTTCAGAAGGGTCCCCCTATAGAGCCTCCATCAAAGAGAAGCTGTCAGGTCGACTAAATCAATCGTGCGGCTCGGATCGCCGCCGCGAGACAAAAACAAAAATAGCAATGCTTATGCAGGTTACGCCGACCCCACCGTGAACAGCAGGATCTGAGGTAACGTTGCCGACCCCCACTTTCATTTTAATTAAGTGATACGCTAAATCCATACATCCAAACATTACATATGCAAATCCCTGCATCTCAACGCTTCGTGTCGCGTCACGAAGCGGGACCCGCCTCATTCAAATATGAGCGGTGATCGACCGAGGTTCGAAGGCCGGCTCGTGAAGGGCTCGAGGCCGCCTTGCATCAAACAGAGCCAGGGAGAAATAACTGAGATGAGCCCTAGCGGCCCTGCCCGACCCCGCTCAGAAGCGGATAGGGGCGTCTCGACCATTTCTCGTTCGATTCTAACCCCGAGCCAAACCCACAGAATCTCCACCGAGGAGAGGCCAGCGGGCCACCCTAGCCTATCGAATGGCTCGGGCATCTACTGGGAGGCGGGTTAAGAAGTAGTGGAGTGCCACCTGAGGGCTCTGCCGACCCCGTCAGCAAATGACGGACCCGGATTCCACACGAACGTACCCGTTAGCGAGTTCATTGAGCGCGGCACTCGAGTCGTTGAGGCAAGTGTCGTCAACTCAGCCCCTCCGGTTGCGAAAACCGAGGACGGGGTAACGCGCGAAAACACGGCCGACCCCCATCAGACCCTAACAGGGCTCGGGGGCTCGAGCCGCTCGATCCAAGATCGAAAGACCGAGGTTCGAAGGCTGACCCGCAAAAGGTCCGAGGCCGCCTCACGTCGAACAAGAGCTAGGGGAGAAAAACATAGATGAGCCTCAGCGGCCTTTGCCCAACCCGCATCGAGGCGGATAGGGTCATCTCAACCTTCTAGTTCAAACCAGCCCCTAGCCGAGCCCATAGAAACCCCATTGAGGGGGAATCCGTTGGAAGGCGGGGCAGGGAGCAACGGAATGCCACCCGAGGGTTTTGCCGACTCTATCGCAAAGCAATGGGATCTGATTCCGCCCGAACACCTCTGTTAGTGAGCTCATCAGGCACGTCATTCGAGCCACCGAGGCAAATGACACCGCCCCAATCCCTCCAAATTGCGAAAAATTGTGGATGGGACGAACGTTACGAGACAGGCCGGCCCTCGGCCAAATCCCCACCATGCGCGGGGGCTCGAGGAAGGCCGAGACAGCGGTAAAAACCAAACACACGGTCACAAAGTGATCGTCGAAATCCTAAGTAAGGGGTACGAGCGAATACAAAACGTAAGTTCACTTCCCTCGCTCCGGTCTCTAGTAACATCTGACCCCAGCAACCACAAGGGGTCGGATCTCACTTTAAATGATAAAGGTACAGATACCTCCTTTCTTTTTTTTGTAACGGTCATTACAACAGACCTTTCCTCACATCAAGACTGATGGCAAGGTTCGGGGGAACGGATAGGTAAGACTGCAAGAAACCCACGCCCAGACGGCTACGATAATTTTTGCTCACCAGCATAATCAAAACTCTCCTACACACCTCGGTCCTTACAATCTGAAACAAGCGGAAGGATCGGATCACATAAACTTATTTTCATCACAAAAAGGGAAGAAGATAAGACCGAACAAACGAAACGAAAATTATGAAATGAATCCATGAAACCGTTTCTAGGACACGAAAGTACCGACACTTGTTCACATGTTATGAATAAATGTTTATCAAAAATAGATTCAACTAACTACTTCCGCGGAGGGAGAACCGCCTCTTTCAGCCTGTTCGCTAGGTTCTACGCAAGTGGAGTCACCACCTTCTCCATCTCGTCCAGCTCAACATCTTCATAGACAGGCGTGAAGCCTTGGCTCATTACCTCCAGGTTGATCTCCCGATCATAATGGGAACGGGCGACGGCGAAGCCTTGGGTGATCCCGGCGTGAAAGGCGACCTCCTCAAGTTGGCCCACCCGCGCCGTGATACCCGCGGCATGAGCCACGAGCGAGCTGGTTTCCACCGGCTGCGCCACCCTCAGGGCATCGATGACCACCCCGATAGTGGCTTGCAGAAGGTCGTGCTCATCACTCTCAGTCTGAAGGATCCCTTGCACTTCGGTAAGCTCCTTGTCCAACCTGGTAGTGGTGCTCTCGACATCCAACCTTCGGTTCACCGCGGCTTCGAGATCCACCCAGAGGGAGTCGACCACCCGACGCTCCTCGTCACGCTCGCAGATGGCCCGGTCACGATCCTCAAGGGCTGTACTGCGCTCCGAGCAAAGTCTTTCCTCAGTCTGGCGTAGCTCGTCTTGCTCCCTACGCAACCGGGCGATCACCTCGGCGTCCTGGTCCACCCTCTGCTGCAACGCCGTGGACCTCTCCTCAGCCTTTAGCTTGAGGTCCCGCTCTATCTCCAGCTTCGCTAGGAGCTCGCCGGCCCGCTCACTAGCCACGGCATCCTTCTGTAGCAACTCGTTCCGCTCCTTTCGAAGACTGGCGGTCGCCTCCTCGTCCACCTTCACCCTCGCCGATAGGTCCTTGAACATCCTGTGGAACTCCTCCGCATCCCGACACGCCTCAACCTCCCGCTGTTGGGCGACAGCAAGCTACGTGCCCACGTCTCCTCGTAGTCGGGCCTCCCCAGTAAGGCGGTCCCACTCTGCCTTTTGCTCGTGGAGGAACCAGGATTTATTCCGGCTATGAGCAACGATACACTGAAAACAAGACCGGTATCAAAAATACGAAAACACAAAAACACATGAAGAGGGAAGATTAAGCGGGTACCTGGCCAGAAGGAATGAGGATCTCGCACAGGGCACCACTGGCCTGGCTCAAGGTGTCCATCACAGCCAAGAACCCGATGTCAAGATTCTCCCGCTCCATGCTCTCGGAAGCATCGTCAAGCGGGAAAAGAACCGACGTTGGGTCCTGAGCGGCCATCCACTGGAGCGGCGGCTCACCCCGCGTGGGGGAGCGGCTGCCTCCCGACAATAGGGCTGGGCACGACCTTCTGCGGGTCCTCTCCACCACTGCCATGACGCCCGGAGACCCTCCGACCATGTCCCCCTCCATCCGGCCTGCCCCGGGTGCCGCGGCATGGGCCGCCGATGGCGTGGATTGCGCCACCCCCTCGGATGCCACCATGGCAGTGTCCAACCCCGCTGGGCGTGTCGCGGTCGTGACCACCTCCGTTTGGGCCTCCGGTGGCACGGACTGCGCTGCTCCCTCAGATGCCATCGCGGCTGCGTCCGGCTGCTCCTGGCTTGGCGCGGTCACGACCACCTGCTTGGCAACCACCGAGGGCACGAGCGCCACCACGGGCGCCGCCGGACCGGCCAACGAGGCCGCAACGTCAACGCCGCTCCTGCTCAAAACAAGGGCGACGTCGGGCAGCCCCATCCGTCCCGCCTAAAGGGCAAATCTCTTCTTGGGCGCCGGCCCTAGAGGGTGGCCCCGACGTAAGAATCTGCAAAAGAGAAAAAGGCATAAGGTCGAAACAGAAAAATAAAGGAAAAAACGAGGGGAATCGGTGACATACTCTGGCGCTTTTGGGTGGCGGGTGCGTTTCGGGGATGAACCCCCAGACCCCTGCTCCAACTCATGTGGGCAGGACCGTTTCGATCCTACCGCCTGCTCCGAAGCAGGGGGGGCACGCCTCCCTTGTCTCCAAGGGTGTGGCAACAGGGCCGCTCCCCTCCATCGACTCATGGGGCGTGGCAATAGGGCCGCTCCCCTCCATCGGCTCATGGGGCACGGCAACAGGGCCGCTCCCCTCCATCGGCTCATGGGGCGCAGCAACAAGGCCGCTCCCCTCCATTGGCTCATGGGGCATGGCAACAGTGCCGCGCCTCTCCATTGGCTCATGGGGCGCGGCGACAGGGCCGCTCCCCTCCATCAGCTCTTGGGGCACGGCGATAGAGCCACCACCCTCCATCAGCTCATGGGGCGCGGCACCAGAGCCACCCCCCTCCATCAGCACCTCAGGGGCGGCCATGGATCCATCCCCTCCCATCCACTGATCCTCCGCCGACACCCCGAGGGTGACAGCGAATCCATCGGCTTCCATAGGACCCAGGGGTAGGCCCGGCTCTACTGTCCTCGCAGCCTCGCTTCCTCCCACGTGGAACAGGAAGGGTCCCTGCATGGATAGCGAATCCTTGTCCTCTAGCTCACCCCAATCCACACCGGCTGCTACCTCGTCAGACTCATCGTCATCGTCATCGTCTTCACTGCCAGTCTCCTCTCCTCGATCTTGAGCTTGCTGCTTCCATATAGCCTTTTTCTTTGTGAGCTCCCTCATCTCCTTGTCCCAACCGGCCATGGCGTGGTTCGCTGCCGTCCAGGTTGGGTCCTTCGACAGCGGAGCTAGGATGTCCTTGAAGAACAGTCCCCCCGGCTGATCCCGTTATCCTGAGGTTAGCATCAGGGGGTCAGAAATTCAAGTGAAAAGAGGAGCAAGGGGAAAGAAAACTTACGAATTCAACAAACCCCGGTTTCGGCTGCATCGGGGGATGCCCCGGCACCGAATACACAAAGTCAAGGACGGCGCCAATGGAGTCCTTTATAGGCTCCATCGCCTCCTTGATGCGCTACGCCACTTCAGAGGGGGGAGCGCTTCGTCGGCAAGCACCGTCCCTTCGAACAGCACCCCGGACACCATCTGGTACAGGGGAAGCGCGCGCCATCAGTGGCGCAACCCTCCTCGTGTGGTAGGTGCCGATAATCCCCGACCCCTTCACGCCCCTCTCCTTCAGAGTTCGGGGGGCGGCGAGAAGGCCGTTGAGATGCTTCTTTCCCTTGGCCATGACACCCCACCCCCATGACTCCGGGGCCTCCAAGATGTAGCACCCAGTGAAAGCTAGCAAGGGGGCGGCGGCGTCATTCTTGACACAGACCATTGCGAATGCCACCCCTTGTTGGAGGTGGACATACGCATTAGCGGGTATGCTCCTACCCGGTGGTGGCTGAGGTGGATGCCGGCGCACCCCACCGGCGCGTGCAGCTCTTGCTTCCCGGCCCGCCTCTTTAGAAGATTGACAGCGAAGAGATACCACCACAGATCAAAGTGGGTACTGATCCCCAAGAACCCCTCGCACAGGGCGACAAAGGAACGAATGGGCGGGCATGGCGAATCCCCGCTCGTGGAAGTGGGCAAAAGACACGACGTACCCTTCAGGTGGCTGTGGCTCGTCCTCTTCACCGGGCAGCCGCCACTCCACAGCGGTGGTCAATGTGCGAAGGAGGCCTCGGTGGACGAGGCCCTCTAAGCGCTGAGGGGAGATGTTGGATTTGTACCTCGGGTCCATTGCGACGGCGGGAGCAGCACCGGGAAGAAGGCAGCAGTGAGTTTGACGGTGGGAGCAGTACAGGTGCGAGAAGCTCAGGCGATTCGTGACAGAGGTTGAGAATGCGAGGGCAAGGAGGCAAAGTATGGAACCCTGGGGGCGAACCCCGTGGTTTTATAGGGGCGACGGATGTGAGAAGGGCAATGGTCCACCTCGATCTCCAAGCCCGCCACGACACAACGTCGCGTCACATCACGGGACACGCGCACACAATCCCTATCCCTTCCCGCAAAAGTCACGCCAGGCGGTTCGCCTTCCCCAGGCGGACTAGGACTCTCTTCCCACCGAGGGAACACGGGTCGCAAAGCCTTTCTCTCTGGCCCACCTAGGGCCCCGGAGCCCAAGGGCTGTCCCAATGAAGGATGGGCCCGCAAATAACCAGGACTCAAGGACGCAAGCATCACCAGGGCCTCGATCCGCAGTCGAGCCTTGGCCAGGCCGGCCCTGAATGAAATCCCCACGAACGGGATACCACGATTCCCTTAAAAATATCCAGTTGACGAAAAACCAAGTCTTATGGCCTTACCCACGGAGGGTCCGATACTACCCCCGGGCGATTCTACTCGAATCACCCGGGGGCTCGGGGGCTACACTCACCAGGTGCGCTCGCGCGCACCCTCTGGCGAATTGACTCCGACAAAATCAAAACACCCCCCAGGGCGATTCTACTCGAATCACCCGGGGGCTCGGGGGCTACACCCACCGGTTGCGCTCGCGCGCACCCTCTAGTGAATTAACCTCGATGAAATTGAAACACCCCCCGGGCGATTCTACTCGAATCTCCTGGGGGCTCGGGGGCTACACCCACCGGGTGCGCTCGCGCGCACCCTCTGGCGAAATTAACTTCGATGAAATCAAAACACCCCCCCGGGCGATTCTGTCCGATTCACCCGGGGGCTCGGGGGCTACTATCGGGGACCTAATAAAAGGGTACCCAAGGAGGTGGAACTAACAACCATCGAACGTTAAAAACTCCCAGATGGACAAGAGCACTACTGCGCTTCTTGCCCGAACGACGGGAGTTTGGTTCCGCCTCGCCTAACGCCCGTGGGCTAGCTCCGCCACACCCGACGACTAGGGGACGGCTCTGCCTTGCCCGAGGGCTGAGGGCACGGATCCACCTCGCCCGAGGGCGGAGGGCTAGACTCCGCCTTAGCCGACCCCCGAGGGCTGGGCTCCGTCTTGCCCGATGGATAAAGGCTAGGCTCTGCCTCGCCCGACGCCCGAGGACGGACCTCGCCTCGCCCGATGTCCAAAGACTGGCTCCGCCTTGCCTGACAACCGCACCTCGCTCCTTCATGATGGTAGGCATAGGGTAAGACAAGATGTTCGGGTCAACCGTGGCATCGAGGACCATGCCTTGCGCCCCTACAGGAAAGTACCATCAGGGCATGACGGGACGGGCGCTTAGACCCTTCCAGGCATAGCAGGGCCTGAATAGTGTTGCAGGCGTGTGCTCTTCACCCTATAGGGTTGTAGGCATCACCTTCAGCCCTCGGGCGAAGAACCTGACACAGACATACGACAACCACTACGTTCCAAGGGGGGATTCTCATCCTCTACAATGGCGAACGAGCAGTCACCGCGCCATTCGCTCCCCACGGGGTCGAAGATCGACGCCCTTGTCCGACACGCCGCTCGCGGAGGCGAGATAGGATGCACCCACTTGCTAAATGAAGCCAGGGCATGGCCTACGAAGATCAACAAACACGCCACTTCTGACACGGTCTGCCATGTTATGCAGGGTAGACGCAGGAAGAAAGGAAGACCTAGGTCCTTCGAAGGACCTTCTATACCCTTGGTATTTTCCTCTTTCTCCCATCTGTAACCCCTGCTCCCCCTTAGTCTATAAAAGGGAGGGCGGGGCTCCCCACTAAGGGGACAGACTTTTGACGAACAACTCACACACAGACGAACTCATAGAGAGTTCGGTTCAACACATCACGCACACAGCCAGGCCGCCACCAGGCTCTTGGCATCCTTTCAACCCTTCCATCAGAGACCTGGGACTAGTCCCTCTCTCGACCGTTTGTACCCCCTACTATGAACCTTTTCTGGTGCTAATAACATGAGCAGCAACAGACTGGACGTAGGGACATTCAGCCCAAACTAGTATAAACCTTGTGTCCTTTAGCGCACCATCCAGGCCTAACGCGCCTCAATTATAAATTTACTAGCCGGTGCTTGTTCAAAACACCGACACTTAGTGAGTGTGATCGCATTTAGGATCGATGGCCATACTATTAAGAGGGGTGAAACTTGTATCAAAATACGGTTATCAAAGTGCCACTAGATGCTCTAACTCACTGCATATGTATTTAGGATCTAGTGGAGTGCTAACACCCTTGAAAATGTTTGTGAAAATATGCTAACACATGTGCACAAGGTGATACACTTGGTGGTTGGCACATTTGAGCAAGGGTAGAAAACTTCACCGGCGGATGCGGACAGTCCGACGGTGCCACTGGCGCCCTAGACAGAAAAGACAGAGGTTGCTGCAAGTGACCGGACGCTGGTCTCGTTAGGACCGGCGTGTCCGGTCAGATGGAGCATGAAGACGCCGGCGTTGGTCTCTGACCGGACGCTGGGTCACTTAGTGACCAGACTCTAGAGGGGTGCGTCAGTCCTGCTGACGTGGCAGCACACAGGGGAGTCGTCGTGTGATCAGACGCTGGGTGTGTCCGGTCAAGCATGACCGGACACGTTCGGTCATGAAAAGTTGTCTCTGGATGCTTACTGGAAACGACCGGACGTTGGGGCTCAGCGTCCAGTCGCTTTGAGCTGCTGCATCCGGTCATCACTTGACCATTGACATCGAGCAATCAACATTTGAAGAGAGGGGACACGTGGCACGCATCGCTTGACCGGACGCTGAGGTTCAGCGTCCGGTCAATATGATCGGAGCGTCCGGTCACCCTGTGTTGTGCCCAGTGAAGGGGTACAACGGCTCTATTTCGTGGGGGCTTCTATTTAAGCCCCATGGCCAGCTCAAGCTCACTCTCCTGGCCATTTGCATTGACATAGCAACCTTGTGAGCTTAGCCAAAGCCCTCCCATTTATCTCCATCATTGATTCATCATCTTTGTGAGATTGGGAGAGAATCCAAGTGCATTGCTTGAGTGTTTGCATCTAGAGGCACTTGGTGTTCTGGTGTTCGTGGTTCCCTACAGGATTTGCTTGTTACTCTTGGTGGTTGCCGCCACCTAGATGGCTTGGAGCAGCGAGGATCGTCGAGCGGAGGTTGGTGATTGTCTCCGGCTCCGATCGTGGTGATTGTGAGGGGTTCTTGACCTTTCCCCGGCGGAGAGCCAAAAGGTACTCTAGTGGATTGCTCGTGGCTTGTGTTATCCTCATCTTGTGTTGGTTGTGCGGCACCCTATTGAGGGTTTGGCGTGTGAAGCCAATTAGCACGTGAACCTCCAAGTGAGTGAATCGCCACAACGAGGAGTAGCTTGCCGGCAAGCAAGTGAACCTCGGTAAAAAATTATTATGTTCATCATTTGATTCCGAGGTGATTGGCTTTCATTGATATTCATTCTTGTGATTGATTGGCTCCTTCCTCGACACGGCAGTATAAACAAATTGCTCACTCTCTTTACATTACCGCAAACTAGTTGCCAAGCTCTTTAGTGTAGCTAGTTGTGAGAGCATGTTAGTTTGGTTAGTGTGGCTCTTTAGTTAGCCTTTGAGAGCACACTAACTTAGTGTGGTGACATAGCTATTGTGTGAATAGAAACTATATAAACTAGAATTGTGATAGGTGGCTTGCATTTTTAGTAGGCTAGCGCAACACTTGCTTCGCCTCATAATTATCTAACCGGTTTGTTAAGTGTTGTTGTAGAAATTTTTAATAGGCTATTCACCCCCCCCCCCTCTAGCCATAAGGACCTTTCAAGTGGTATCAGAGACGAGGTCACCATGATTTGAGGCTTAACAACCTTCGGTGTAAAAATGGCTCAAATCAACAACACCAAGAAGCCACCCCAATTTGATGGCACAAATTATCCTTATTGGAAGTCAAAGATGACCACACATATCAAGTCAATCAATAGAAAGGTGTGGAAGGTGGTAGAAACCAAAATTGAGATTGAAGATCCGGAGAATCCCACCGTGGCCGAAGAAGTGCTTCTCCAAAATAATGACATTGCTCTAAGTGTCATTCATGATGTAATTGATGAGAGAACATTTGAGCAAATCAAGAATATTGAGATGGCTCATGAGGCTTGGAAGAAGTTGGAAGAATCATTTGAGGGCACTCAAGCCGTGAAGGGTGCAAAGGCATACATTCTCAAAGAGAAGTTTGCAGGCTTCAAGATGAAGGAGGATGAGAGTGTGCCGGAGATGTTCCATAGGCTTTAAGTGCTTGTCAATGATCTCAAAGCACTTGCAGAAGAGGTGAAGGATAAGGACTTCTCCCACAAGTTCTGGAGATGCTTGCCTTCAAGATTTGGCACATTGGTCACTATTCTAGTAAGGAGTGGTTTGGACACCATGACACCAAACCAAGTGTTGGGAGATATCATGACTGATGATACATATAGAGATGATGATGAGAAGGAAGAAAAGAAGGAGAAGAAAGAGGAGAAGAAGGATGAGAAGAAGAAGAGAGTGGCATTCAAGGCCACATCATACAAGGGCAAGGCAAAGCAAGATACATCAAGTGAAGATGATGGCCCATGGGATGATGATGATGATGAGAAGATGGCTCTCTTTGTCAAGAAATTTGGCAAGTTCATGATGAAGAAAGGGTACCGTGCTAGAAGAAAGAAATCTTCATCCAAGAACAAGAAAGAGTCAAGAAGGTGCTTCAAATGTGGAAGCAAAGATCATCTTGTTGCTCAATGTCCATACAATAGCGACAATGATGATGACAACAACAAGAACAAGAAGAAGGACAAGAAGGAAAAGAAAGAGAAGAAGGACAAGATGACCTTCAAGAAGAAAAAGGGTGATTCATATGTGGTCACTTGGGATAGTGATGCTTCCTCAAGTGATGATGATGATGATAGTGATGATGACAAGACCACCAAGAAGAAGGCACTTGCAAGCATTGCTATCAATGAGAAGCCTTCTCTCTTTGACACTCCATCATGCTTTATGGCTAAGGCCACTAAGGTACAAACTTGTGATGATGGAAGTGATGATGAACATGATAATGAAAATGATAGTGATAGTGATGATGATGAACCTACTAAAGATGAATTACATGACATGCTAGAAGATGCTAAAGAACACTTTGACATTAAGAGAAGGGAATGCAAGAGCTTGAATAAGGAGGTAAAAGCCCTTAAGAAAGCCCTTGATGAGCTCAAAGCAACTCATGAGAGGCTAGAGGAAGCCCATAAGAAGCTTGGCAAGGCTCACAAAAAGCTAGAAAAGGATCATTCCTCTTTGCCTGATGAGCAAAATAAAAAGAAGCATGTTGAAACTTGCAATGTAGGCTTAACTTGTGATATAATTGATGAATCATTATCTATGCCTATCATTGTTGCTCCCGCTAACCCTTCTTGTAGTACTTCTACTTCCACCTCATCTAGTAGTGATGGTCTCACTTGTGATGCCTCACTAATGGTTGAGAATGAGAACCTCAAGAAGGAGGTCAATAAGCTCACTCACACCTTGGCTAAGGCCTATGGTGGTGAGGACCGCTTACTTATGTGCTTGGGTAGCCAAAGAGCTTCTCTCTATAAAGAGGGTTTGGGCTATACCCCCAAGAAAGGCAAGGCGGCCTTTGCTCCTCACAAGACTAGTTTTGTGAAGAACAATGGTCGGTTTTACACTAGTTGCAAGCAAGTTGGTCATGTAGAGCAAAAGTGCATGAACAAGAAGTCACAAGCTAATGTATCCTCCATTAAGCTTGATTCTTTCTATGTACTTACCAAGGGTGCAAATGGTGTAAAGGCTAAGTTCATTGGTAAACCATGTATGGGCTCAAAGAAGAAAGCCATTTGGGTACCAAAGAGCTTAGTGACTAACCTTCAAGGACCCAAGTAAGTTTTAGTACCTAAAAAGAATTGATCTTCTTTTGTAGGTTAATTACAAAGCCAGAGGAAGGCACTGGGTTCTTGATAGTGGGTGCACTCAACACATGACCGGTGATGCAAGAATGTTCAACTCAATCAACACCAATGGCAATGATGGTTATGATAGTATCACATTTGGTGACAATGGCAAAGGCAAGGTCAAGGGGCTTGGTAAGATTGCAATATCCAATGACATGAGCATTTCCAATGTGTTGCTAGTAGAGAGCTTGAACTTCAATTTGCTATCCGTGGCTCAATTGTGTGATCTTGGATTCAAATGCATATTTGGGGTAGATGATGTAGAGATCATAAGTGTAGATGGCTCTAATTTGATCTTCAAAGGTTTTAGATATGAGAATCTATACTTGGTTGATTTTAATGCTAGTGAAGCTAGATTATCTACATGCTTGTTCACTAAGTCTAGCATGGGTTGGTTATGGCATAGAAGGCTTGGTCATGTTGGAATGAAACAATTGAATAGATTGGTTAAGCATGACTTGGTTAGAGGCTTGAAAGATATTGTGTTTGAGAAGGATAAGCTTTGTAGCTCTTGTCAAGCCGGCAAACAAGTTGGAAACTCCCATCCTAAGAAAAGCATGATGAGCACTAGTAAATCATTTGAGTTATTGCACATGGATTTGTTTGGGCCAACACAATACACTAGCATTGGTGGTAACAAATATGGCTTTGTGATAGTGGATGATTATACTAGATACACATGGGTATTCTTTCTAGTGGACAAAAGTGATGTATTTGCAACATTCAAATCATTTGTCAAGGGCGTTCACAATGAGTTTGAAACAACCATCAAGAGAGTTAGAAGTGACAATGGTAGTGAGTTCAAGAACACTAGAATTAATGAGTTATGTGATGAATTTAGAATTAGACATCAATTCTCAGCCAAGTACACTCCACAATCAAATGGCCTTGTTGAGAGAAAGAATAGAACACTCATTGATATGGCAAGGTCTATGCTTAGTGAGTACAATGTGAGTCAATCTTTTTGGGCCGAAGCTATCAACACGGCTTGCTATTGTAGCAACTGCCTCTATTGTCACCTATTGAAAGAGAAGACACCATATGAGCTCTTGAATGGTAGAAAGCCCAACATTGTATATTTTCGGGTATTTAGTTGCAAATGCTATATCTTAAAGAAAGGCACTAGATTGGGCAAGTTTGACAAGAAATATGATGAAGGATTCCTACTTGGTTACTCCACTACAAGCAAAGCATATAGAGTTTGAAATTTGGATTGTGGTACTCTTGAGGAAGTTTATGATGTTGAATTTGATGAAACCAAGAGTTCACAAGTAGAGAATGAGAACTTGGAAGATGTTAGAGGCATTCAACTTTCAAATGCCATGAAGAACATGGATGTTGGTGAATTGAGGCCTAGGCAAGTGAATGATGATGAAGATGATCAAGTGCAAGTGCTCTCTAACTCAAATGTGCAAGATGATATAAATCAAGCTAGCATAAGTGGCTCTCATGACAATGAACAAGATCAAGTGGCTAGTACATCATCTCAACCCAATGATCAAGCAAGTGCAAGCAATCAAGTTCCAATGCTCCAACCAACCAATATTGCAAGGGGTCATCCATTGGACACTATAATTGGTGATATTTCTAGAGGTGTACAAATAAGATCAAGATTGACATCATTTTTTGAACATTTCTCATTTGTGTCATTCATTGAACCAAAAAAGATAGATGAAGCATTTAAGGATGTTGATTGGGTGAATGCTATGCATGAAGAGTTGAATAATTTCACAAGAAATCAAGTATGGGAATTAGTAGAGAGACCAAAGGGACACAATGTGATTGGAACCAAATGGGTCTTTAGAAACAAGCAAGATCAAGATGGGATAGTAGTAAGGAATAAAGCAAGATTAGTAGCACAAGGATATACACAAGTTGAAGGTCTTGACTTTAGAGAAACATATTGCCTGGTTGCTAGATTGGAAGCAATTAGAATCTTGCTAGCCTATGCTTGTGCCCACAACATCAAGCTCTATCAAATGGATGTTAAGAGTGCATTTCTCAATGGTTACATCAATGAAGAAGTATATGTTGAGCAACCTCCCGGTTTTGAAGATGACAAGAAGCTTGACCATGTGTACAAGTTGAAGAAGGCATTGTATGGCTTGAAGCAAGCACCTAGAGCATGGTATGAAGATTGAGGGACTTCCTACTCTCTAAAAGGTTCATAATGGACAAGGTTGACACCACTCTTTTCATCAAGAAGATTGGAAAAGATTTGTTTGTGTTGCAAATCTATGTTGATGACATCATATTTGGATCAACAAATTAAGACTTTTGTGATGAGTTTGGAAAGATGATGGTTAATGAGTTTGAGATGTCCATGATTGGAGAGTTGAGTTACTTGGTCTTCAAATCAAGCAATTGAAGAATGGTACTTTTGTGAGTCAAGGCAAGTATATCAAGGACATGATCAAGAAGTTTGGCATGAGTGATAGTAAAGCCATTAGCACACCAATGGAAACAAATGGCAACTTGGATAGTGATGCAAGTGGAAATATGGTAGATCAAAAATTGTATCGGTCTATGATTGAAAGCCTACTCTATGTGACCGCATCAAGGCCGGATGTCATGTTTAGTGTATGCATGTGTGCAAAATTTCAAGCCTCACCAAGAGAAAGTCATTTGAAAGCTACAAAGAGAATATTGAGGTACTTGAAGCATACACCAAATGTTGGTTTGTGGTATCTCAAAGGAGCAAAGTTTGAGCTAGTTGGTTATTCCGACTCGGATTATGCGGGATGCAAGGTTGAAAGGAAGAGCACCTCGAGCACATGTCAATTGTTGGGAAGATCACTTGTTTCATGGTCATCAAAGAAGCAAAATAGTGTTGCATTATCAACCGCCGAAGCCGAATACATATCCGCCGGTAGTTGTTGTGCACAAATACTTTGGATGAAGGCCACTTTGAGTGACTTTGGAATCAAGTTCAAGGAAGTGCCATTGTTATGTGGCAATGAGAGTGCAATCAAGCTAACCAATAATCCGGTTCAACATGCAAGAACAAAGCATATTGATGTACGCCACCATTTCATAAGAGATCTCCAATAAAAAGGGGACATTTGCATTGAGAGTGTAGATACCGAAGATCAACTTGCCGATATATTCATCAAGCCATTAGATGAGAAAAGGTTTTGCAGGCTAAGGAATGAGTTGAACATATTGGATTTCTCAAATATGTGTTGATGCACCCCCCCCCACTTATATGACATGCCTCTCCTTCAAGCAATCCAAGATAAAAGTTGATTGGCATACATCCTTGCTAAGGACATGTTTAGTGCATCTAGTCATTTTTCACATTTAATAGGCTCATTCATGAAAATCAAATGAATTTGATGATTATATGGTACCACTATTGCTTCTATGCTTATTTTGATCTAGTGGTAGCATATGACATGTTTGTGGGCTTGTAAACCTAGTGTTTGATCTAGAAAATGAGCTCTAAGTGTTTAACTCAATATGATACAAGATAACCCTTATTTAGAGGTGTGAAAAAAATTGTCCTTGGATCAAACCGAGTTAAATATCTTTGGCAAATGATCTAGATTGAACCAATTTTAGAAAAATGATCCTCACCCCATTGATTGGCATTGATAATCTCAACCTATCTACTTTTTAAATATTTGTGGTCATTGATGACAAAGGAGGAGAAATAGTGCACAAAGATAGTGAAAAGACAACAAAGGAGAGAGAAATAAAGATATAAGGTGATAGGGGGAGAACTTGACATAAGGGGAGAAATATGATAAAGGAAAGGGAACAATTAAAATTTTGAGCACACAAGTAGGGGGAGCAAGCTCATGAACTTGTATGGTGCATTTGAATGTGCATTTCATATGTTTGCTTGTATGGCACAAGTTTTAAATTTCAACATACATGCTTGTGTGGTGTATGCTAGTTGTAGGTTTGAATGATGAAATGAAAATCTAGCATGCATAAGTTTATCTAGTGATTTTATTTCTAAATGTTTCCAAGTGGTATCAAGCTAACCATGGTGCTAAGGATGGTATAATGGTGCACTCTGATTGGTATCACGCTTCAAAGGTCCATTTTTTATATCTTGGCATCATTTGGTAGACATTGTCTCCTATATTTTCTATCTAAGCATATGTGCAAGCTACAATCTAAACTCTTAGCACATATGTAGAGGGGGCAATTGCTACCATATGGAGTTCATAAAACTTGTCCATATCCTTTTACACATAGTAAATATGCTTGACAAGCAACATGGATTCAATTGAATTTCAATTCATATCTTTGTGAAAGGGTTGTCATCAATTACCAAAAAGGGGGAGATTGAAAGCTCTAGTTTGGTTTTGGTGAATTGATGAAACCCTAAGTGTTAACTTAGTTTATCAAGTGATCATGACATAGGTAGCACATTTCAAGTGGCGAAGCAAATGAAGATCATGACATGATGATGGTGATGCCATGGTGATGATCAAGTGCTTGGACTTGAAAAGAAGAAAGAGAAAAACAAGAGGCTCAAGGTAAAGGTATAAATGGTAGGAGCCATTTTGTTTTGGTGATCGAGACACTTAGTGAGGGTGATCACATTTAAAATCAATAGCCGTACTATTAAGAGGGATGAAACTCATATCGAAATGCGGTTATCAAAGTGCCACTAGATGCTCTAACTCATTGCATATGCATTTATGATCTAGTGGAGTGCTAACACCCTTGAAAATGTTTGTGAAAATATGCTAACACATGTGCACAAGGTGATACACTTGGTGGTTGGCACATTTGAGCAAAGGTAGCAAATTTCATCGACGGAGTGTCCGCCCGTAGAGTGCAGACAGTCCGACGGTGCCACCGGCGCCCTAGACAGAAAAGACGGAGGTCACTGTAAGTGACCGGACGCTGGTCTCGTTAGGACCGACGCGTCCAGTCAGATGGAGCATGAAGACGTCGGCGTTGGTCTCTGATCGGACGCTGGGTCAATTAGTGACCAGACGCTGGAGGGGTGCGTCGATCCTACTGACGTGGCAGCACACAGGGGAGTCGTCGTGTGACCGGACACTAGGTGTGTCCGGTCTTAAAAAGTCATCTCTGGATGCTTACTGGAAATGACCGGACGCTGGGGTTCAGCATCCGGTCACTTTGAGCTGCTGCGTTCGGTCATCACTTGACCGTTGAGATCGGGCGATCAACATTTGAAGAGAGGGGACACGTGGTATGCATCGCTTGACCGGACACTGAGGTCCAGCGTCCAGTCAATACGACCGGAGCGTCCGGTCACCCTGCGTTGTGCCCAGTGAAGGGATACAACGGCTCTATTTCGTGGGGGCTTCTATTTAAACCCCATGGTCGGCTCAAGCTCACTCTCTTGGCCATTTGCATTGACATAGCAACCTTGTGAGCTTAGCCAAAGCCCTCCCACTCATCTCCATCATTGATTCATCATATTTGTGAGATTAGGAGAGAATCCAAGTGCATTGCTTGAGTGTTTGCATCTAGAGGCACTTGGTGTTCTGGTGTTCGTGTTTCGCTGCGGGATTCGTTTGTTACTATTAGTGGTTGCCGCCACCTAGACGGCTTGGAGCAGCGAGGATCGTCGAGCGGAGGTTGGTGATTGTCTCCGGCTCCGATCGTGGTGATTGTGAGGGGTTCTTGACCTTTTCCCAGCGGAGAGCCAAAAGGTACTCTAGTGGATTGCTCGTGGCTTGTGTGATCCTCATCTTGTGTTGGTTGTGCGGCACCCTATTGAGGGTTTGGCGTGTGAAGCCAATTAGCGCGTGAACCTCCAAGTGAGTGAATCGCCACAACGAGGAGTAGCTTGCCGGCAAGCAAGTGAACCTCGGTAAAAAATCATTGTGTTTATCATTTGATTCTGATATGATTGGTCTTCATTGGTATTCATTCTTGTGATTGATTGGCTCCTTCCTCGACACGGCGGTATAAACAAATTGCTCACTCTCTTTACATTACCGCAAACTAATTGTCAAGCTATCTAGTGTAGCTAGTTGTGAGAGCTTATTAGTTTGGTTAGTGTGACTTTTTAGTTAGCCTTTGAGAGCATACTAACTTAGTGTGGTGACATAGCTATTGTGTGAATAGAAAATATAAACTAGAATTATGGTAAGTGGCTTGCATTTTTAGTAGGCTAGCGTAACACTTGCTTCGCCTCATAATTGTCTAACCGGTTTGTTAAGTGTTGTTGTAGAAATTTTTAATAGGCTATTCACCCCCCCTCTCTAGCCATTAGGACCTTTCAAAGGGCTGGGACATCGGCCCCGTTAGGCTTACCCCATATCCGGCTTGTTCGGCTTCTTTTTTCAGCCGCAACAGTGTTTTTCTCTCACAACAATTTAGCCAGAACGGTGTTTTCAGCCAGTTTCAGCCAAAATTCAGCGAACCGAACGGGGCCATCGTAGAGGAGGAAGACAGAGGCGAAGTGTCGAGGGAGACGGAGTTCGGCCTTGTTCCATACGAGCGCGGGGAAGCGACAGAGGAGGCAACAACAGGATGGGGTCATGGACAGAGCTCCCATTCTCCCACAGGAATAGGGTCTTGAGGATGAATTTGGATGTTCACTTTAAATTAGGGGCTTGAGTAGAGGCCCTGTTGAAGCATGTTTTTTTTATCTAAGTCCCTCATATTCAACTATGGGAGCTCAAATAGGACCTGCTCGAGTTGCTCTTATGCACTACACAACGCCAGCATCGCGTGGGGGACACTGTGGGCCTTACGTCTTACACCTAGCAATGTGTTGCTCCGCGGGCCATAATGTGCACACACCGTTTGTTTTGGGTCGAAGCCTGCTGCCCATGGATCTCTGTCCAGCGTCTTGCGGCACAAGACGTACGGCCCATGTATTCCCGATACTCCAAGAGTCGAGCAAAGCACTAGTGCTCGTAATCTCTCGTTCCTTCGCCGCCTCCGCTCGAGAGAAATGCGAAAGTCCCTACTTCGCGGAGTCCCGAGGTCGGCGCTCGGCGGCGCCGCCGCTGCCCCCAGGGGACGTCTCCGTCTCCGCCCGTCTTGTCTCACCGCTCTTCGGTCCCGCTTCTCCTCCGCCTACCCGACCGCGGCAGGGACGACAGGCCAGACGCCGCCGGATTCCCGCGCCGAGACCCGCCCCGGCGGCCCCGCCTCGGCTCGCGAGAGAGATGCGCACGATCTCGCTTCGCCACTGGTTCGGAGGTCCTCCCCCAAACTTTGGCAGCATCGTTGACGCGCCAGGGCGCGAGAAGCACCCCGACGCCATCGAGCTCGCGCGGTTCGCCGTCGCCGAGCACAACAGCAAGACGGTACAGTACGGCGAGACGCGCCCATATCGGTCCTCTCCCCTCCCCGGACATCGACCCGATCGCGAATGCCTCTGTTTGCCTACATGATTGACGTCCTTGCCTTGTGAATTGTGATCGTCGTGCTGTTGCACGTACGTATCTGACGCGTGTGTTGCGTGCGTGCAGAACGAGGCGCTGGAGTTTGTGAGGCTCGTGAAGGTGAGGACGCAGCTGGTGGCCGGACGCATGTACTACTTCACCGTCGAGGTGAGGGAGGTCGACGGTGGCGCCAACAAGCTGTATGAGGCGAAGGTGTGGCTTAGGCCATGGGAAAACTCTAAGGGGCTCCACCCTATGGCCTCGTTCGGTTACAATAATTCCTGGCTAGATCTATTCCTGTCCTTTCCGTTTATTCAGGGCTCGTTCGTTTAGGGTGGTTCTGGACAGGAATAGATCCTGGTTAAGAGTAGTGTATATAAATTAGATAAGTGATCCTGGCCAGAACAGTTCCTGACCTCGGAACCCCAGGAACCGAACAGGCCCTCAGTATTTTCTATAGCTCGGGAACTGTTCCTGCTCAGCAAAGACCAGGAACGGCATAACCGAACGGGCCCTGAGGTAAAACGAAGATCTGCACAGGACCTCAGTCTGTTTATCTAGTAGCTAGGAATGTATCAGCACTGAGCGTGGGTTCAGTTTGCGTCTGCTCCTGTAATTGCCAGCGACAAACGCCAAATTGCCTGAAACTTATGATAAAGTTTGTACTACAGTACTTATTCGAGATGAACAGTTGTGCAAATTGCCAGCGACCATAGCCACTGCTTGCGTCACCGTTAAACGTAATGTTCCATAGCGAGCAAGCCATTGCCATATGTCGCTACAGGGCACTGCTAGTAGTTGTTGTTGTCGTCGTCGTGGCGTTGTTGCCACTTATGTCGTATGCCAACGCTATCCTACACCGGACTAACCACCACTAGGGATGTCAACGAGGAATTCTCTGTAGGAGATAGCTCCCCAACCCCATCCTCACAGGGATAAAAATTTTGTCCCTGCCCCCGAGCGGGGGAGCTTTTCCTCCCATCCAAGGGTGGATCTAGGATGGGTGCAAAGGGGCTAAACAATAAAGATTTATAGCTAGAGTTACAAATTATTTCTCTAGAAAATCATGCTCACGAGGGGGGTTGCAGCCCCCCCTTACCCGTGCACCTATCCCCATTACAAAAATGCAATATTTGGAGAGCAAGCAAATTCATGGTGTAAAATGAATATTATTGAACAAGCAATATTTCATATTACACATATTACAAGGGACATCTACGACATGGTTTAATTTGCTATTTATACTATGGCTATGTGTTGAGTTTTTGGTAGAATTTTAACATGCCAAGGGGCTATTTTAGAATAAAAGCGAGTTCACGGGATATTTCTTGTCTTTTAGAAGAAGCCAAAAGAAAACTTTGTGCTTTGACAGACAAAAAGAGTCCCACATCCATTTGCAAACTGTGTACCGGAGTGATTTCCATTATTTTCCTGTAAACTTTTGTCGAAGAGTATAGACTTGAGTTTGCGGAAAGCCTCCAAATATCCATGTTTCAGATAGGTTTAGGGAGATCAACTCACCCGAAAGATTTTGCAACTGCCCATAGGCCACTTCAGATAGAGGCAGATGAAAGAGAGTTGTGAGCTGGCCTTGTTCAATTGCTTTGGCTACTAAAATTGACTTGTTCTTTGCAAAGGAGAAAAATTCAGGTAGTGTACTTGATAGTGGCTTAGATTTCCAGCTGTCCTTCCAAAATAGACAAGTTTTTCTATTTTGTAGGTTCACTTGCATTAATTAATTGTATGTGATTTCAGAACGTCTCTCCACCAGAAAGAAACCTTTCTTTGTATGGCTTGGTAATTTTTCATTGTTGTAATGCTTTTCCCATCTAGTTGAACCCAGGGTATGTCTCCCATTTGATCATATGTTATTTCTTTTTATTTCCCACTCCTTACCGAAAGCATTTCCCCTCTAGCAAGTCAAATCTCTGGTGAGTTCCTTCGTGTAGCCAATAGAAACCCATAGTATAAACAGGAATGCTTTTTTTCGCGAGCGGGTTCTCACCCGTATACACAGGAATGCTAGTGAGGCTTGTGTTAATAATCAAGATAGATCTCCCCCCATATAACAAGTGTCCACATTTCCAGGTCACTAGTCTTCTCTCTATTTCCCCCGCTTACTCAATTCAGCCTTAGTTAATCTTCTGTCATTTGCCGTGTGCAATTGAAAGCATCAGCTATATTCTGACTTTCCCTGTCATTGAGACCTACGGTAAACACAATACTCTTTGAGTGTTTATCGTCGTTCCAGATATCTCTTCATAACAAAACAACAAAAAATTCATGTGTTCATGATCTCTTGCTCTGAGTAGTGCAGGACCAGAATTGCGTCGTCTGCTCACTGTAAATGAGTGAGACCTCCCTCCACTAACTCAGGTAGAAGACCCTTTTAACACTCCCTTCTCACCGGCCATACCTTGGTGTGAACTGAAACGATATATTCGATTCGATCGCACAATTTCTTCCCTAATAAGCTCTAGGCAGAGAATCATTTCACTCCGCGTCAAAAAAACTCAAAACAGGTGACGGGACCCGGCCGTCCACGGAGCCAAAGCATACCGACGGCTCCACAGCATTCCTTCGCCGCACCGCTTTGCTTCCTCGCAAAGCATCGGATCAGAGTCGCGTCGCCATCAACGACGCAGTACCGTTACCGCGGCATCCTTCGCCCCGCCCGCGTCCCAACGCCGACGTCCCCATCACCGTATTCGCATCGTCCGGCAAACGGCGACCAGCGCAAACACACACGCCATTGCTTTTAGTTTGTTCCCTCTCGCTATAAATCCTGTCCCCTTCTCCACTCCAGACGTATGCTTCCTCTCCCTCCCGCAGCACATCCGCAAACCGTCACCAGACCGCGTCAGCGATGGCCGACACACACAACGAGCGGCGCGTGGGGATGGTGGGCGACGTCCGGGACGCGCCGGCGGGCCACGAGAACGACCTCGAGGCCATCGAGCTCGCGCGCTTCGCCGTCGCCGAGCACAACAGCAAGACCGTAAGACACGTTCCTTTGCACCTTTTTTAAGTTTTGTTCGGAGATCGGAGCCGTCTATTTCTATCACATGTATGTATAACACACGTGCAGAACGCGATGCTGGAGTTCGAGAGGCTGGTGAAGGTGAGGCACCAGGTGGTGGCCGGGACCATGCACCACTTCACCGTCCAGGTGAAGGAGGCCGGCGGCGGCAAGAAGCTGTACGAGGCCAAGGTGTGGGAGAAGGTGTGGGAGAACTTCAAGCAGCTGCAGAGCTTCCAGCCGGTCGGGGACGCCGCGGCCGCCTGAGGTACAGGATCTTTCTACAGGGACTAGCACAAGAAATGCGTAGAAGGGAATAAAGACTAAAATGGTTCGTTCTGTAGAACCTGGTATTAGCAAGCTGCGATCACTGTTTAAAGCTCTCCCTTGTGCTTGGATAACCATATTTCAGGTAGTAAAGGTATCATCTTCCAGTGCCATGATGTGTTTTCCCCTCAAGGCTCACAAGCTTTTCGCTGGAGGCTGGATCACAACAATGAAAGAATTTAGCTGTCGGACATGAAATACATCCCACTGGAAAAGTATAATATTTATGATGAATAAACCAGCATCTTACCACATGTATTGTATCCTGTATGATATATTGACTCCTGTAATGGAATGAGCTGTGCTAAGAAATCTGAAAGCCTTCTTGCTTTTTATATGTTGCCATACATCATACATCAACCAAGAGATTTCTCAACTATCCAAGGAAGCAAAAGCATAATAATTAACATTAAACTGGAGAGCAACTGGAATGTGCAACTGGTACTTTAACATTAAACTGGAGAGCAACTGGAATGTACAACTGGTACTATCTGCAGAAGCACTAGCTGTTGAGGGAATCTAACTTTAGAACATTACAGTCAACTAGTCGAGCGACCTTAACCTCTGGAACATTGTAAGCTACATCAGCAGCTTCGGCGGCTATGATACAAATGATACATGAAAACTGCTACAGAGTTAAGTTGAACCTACAGTTGTCTTGCTATTCCTACTTACCAACTCTGAAGCTATAAAGGCGGAGCTTAGTTTTCATTGTCATAATCCTCATCCTCCTCCAATCTATGGTTTGTTGACAAAGCAAACTGGATAGGGTCCATCTCCATCTTGTTCATGTCAGGCAGTTCCCAAGCACCAAGAAAGTCCTTGAGTTTTGCTCCTTCCTTTGACCGTGGAACAGATGGTCCAGCAGATGGTCCAGGTCCTGCAGTGGCTGCGACGGAACTAGTTGCTGGAGCTGGCAGCTGGGCTTGGGGTGGCACTGTAACCTCATCCTCTTCAGCAGTTGGATCCAAATTCAAGTCAATGTTCCTTAAGGAAGCCCTGGCATTGCTCACTGGTGTAGTAGCCGCTTTTGCTTCAGTTGCATTCGGGACCTCATCTGCTACCTCCACCTTTAGGCTGGCAAGCTTGCTAGATTGGTTCTCCGCGAATTGTTCATGAGTTGTGAAAACCTCCCGCCAAGCTCCACATCCACGGCGGCCTCTCCCACGGCCTCTGCCATTGCTTGTATAGCTTTCTGCCTCCTGCACAAAAGCAACTCATTCAGCAAAATGAACTCAGAAAGTCTAAGGCTCAATAGAAAATGGGATTCTCATATTTGATAATATGAAGTGAAGTGAAACCGAAAAGACACATAACAGCAGGAAATTAAGTTCTGGCAGATACTTTAGATTAATATTAGTCGAAAAAATAGACCACTTTGTCCATCCTTGGGACTTTCAAACCGACCAATCTAGTCACTAAGCTCTCTTTTTTGGCTCCAATATATCCTTACTCCAACATGGCATGCCTAGCCAGTGTTGGTCATCCTTTGTTGAGCAATCGCGGAAGAGAAGTCTCTTTTACACTTGTTTTGCTACATTACCAAAGGAATGTACGATGTAATCTCCAACCAATGACTAATCCGCTACCTTGGCAGCTATAAAAGGTTGTCTACAGATATATTATGTGATAAGTGAGAGTACAATTAACCATAATCCAACAAGGAAAGAAAGGGCATTGAAGGAGACAGTGAAGTAACATATCAGTAAAGAAACAAAAAGGGTAAAAAATAGTTAAGGATGCTCATAGTCAATTGGACTGGGGTATTGTTGCATCCATTCCCTTAGTAATTGAGCATAACAAGAACAAAAGAGACATTTCATGTGTGATGAAACAGCAACGGATGTCCATGGGTGACAAGGCATGTAATGTGGCATGCCATATGGGAGCAAGGACAGGTTTGAGCCCCCAAAAGAGACAGTTATAGAATTGAAATGGCCAATCCAAAAGTTCAGGGACAAAATTGAGCCTCTAGTAAAATTTGAGGGGTAAAATTGGTTATTTTGCCAAATTTTCTGAAAGATGTATGAGAGCTGTGAAATATACAACATCCACAAAGAGTTATTATGGTCTTATGGATAATAGCGACTTACATTTCTTGTCCTCTTTAATTCCTCCTCACTTCCATCTTCTTCAGCTTTCCTGATGACAATTCGACATCTATTAACACTTTGTAGAAGATGATTGGGACATGTAAGAACCTTGTTAACTACAAGATAGATAAATTACCTCCTTTTGCCAAGCTTATCATCAGCAATAACATCAGAAGGACCAATGTCTGGAACTTTGCTGACTACTTCAGTCAAGAAGTCATAGACGTTGTATGTTTGTATGCACTGCTTCCTGAACACATTAAGCAAAAAAACTTAATGAGTTAAAGAAATGATGAATTAAAAACATGCAAAAAAATGATACTACAATCTAGAAAATAAGTTCATTTTCTCTCCATACAATGACATAACACAACCTATACCCCACCCCCATGCCTCGCCAGCACCTGTCTACATTTTTTTCCAATCACTCAACAGGCCATGCAACACACACTTAATTTTTCTTTCTCACAAGACTAGGATCATTATAAATATCAGCAAAGAAAGAATTTACAGGATTCGAACACAACTAATGTGGACCCTAAACAGCAGTTAGTACACAGGATCACCATATAATATAACTCAGAACAGTTTAGCTTGAAAAGGAATGCCTATACAGAACCTATGCTCCTGCCAAGCCAAAGCAAGGCCTTCCTTGCCAATACCAATATATACTGAAGTTTATTGCTTGCTTGTAGAATAGCCTACATGCGACATGTAAAATCAACGTGCAACAAAGGAAAGACTAAAATGTAAAGCAGATAAATACTACTAAGCTTCTTTTTTATGATAATCAAGTAGGGCTATGCACTCATATATTTTCTATAACTTGCTCCTCCCTCTTCATTGATCAAACGAAAAAATATACCCAAACTCCGTACGACAAGAAGATGGGTCAAGTATACTTACAAATGGGAAGAACCCACAGTCTTGACCCCCTTTCGAATTGTAATATCATATGTCCTATCACATAAAAGGACGCACCAAGGCAGAAGAGCTCCCGCGCCTGCATGGGTCCGGGAAGAAGGCGTCATGGCAAGCCTTACCCTCGCATGTGCAATGCGAGGAGACTGCGACTCGAACCCGAGACCTTCCGGTCACAGGCGGTAAGACTCTACCGCTTGCACCAGGCCCGCCCTTCATATGTCCTATCACATAAATCTTGCAGAAATAGCTCCAATGCTTTGGCTACAAATCAAGGACATTCAAGACATGGATGTTAGATAATTTGAACAAAATGTGGACAATGCTAAAAGAAATTATATTGATATTGAAAAACAGACTACAAAAATATAATAGGCTAGTTAAAACGGCAAGACAAATTTGGAGTTACTTTGCACAGTATGCAGACATATCATCTCAAACGCTGGAAGGCAATTCAATTTAAATAAAGAAAAGTGCACGTATCACCAGCGGAAGACAAAGCGGCAATTAGAGTACAGATATCAACATATGATTTAAAGCATACTTTGCATTTTGCAACTGATAAATAATCCGCACTATTTAAAACAGTAGTCCTGTTTAATTTTCTACATCCACTGCCAAATGGAATTATGGACCAATTTAATCTTGCTACTACATTACTTAACTTTCTCTAAATAATATGTTGTAATGATTGATGAAGATTGTGATAACTATAATATGCTGCATCATACTTCGTCAAAACAATTACAGAAACAATAGAGAGCTATCACATTTTGCTTATGGTAATACTTATAAGTGCCTAAGTTTTCCAAAGAGAACGCCTGACATTACATAACAATATTTTGGCACCAATATCAAAACCAGAGAACCAATTAAAACATTCTATTTCTGATAAAGTAATACATCGACAAGCATGGGAAGTACACGCTTTACATGAAAATATAGTTTAGTTGCATGTGATTTTATCCTTTTGGTCTCCTAAATTAAATCCTAATCAATTCTTGGATAACAGAATCATAACATGGCGGGAAAAAAAGATTCATTCTGCAGTGATTACTGATTAGTGAAAGAACTATATGGCTAAAATTGATATAGTAGGATGCCAAACAGCTATCTAGGTAAATGGTAACAAAAAAAAAATAGTAGATTGACTTACACACTAGAACAGGTACAGCTAAAGCAATCTTGCCCACATCTTCATCTGCTTGCATGATCTTCTTAATCCGAGGCTGTATGTTAAAACACAATAAGTCGACATTAGATCAACACAAGGGTATAGTCAAGAAATTACTTGAAGCAATGTTCGTAATTATGATTATCCCATACTAAACATCAACTGCCTTTCCATTCCACAACTTGAGTAAAAAATGAAAGTGGTATGTAATTAATTTTGTCTACTTGCTTTGCTACATGAGGTGACAAACATCAATCCTAGCATATGTAGAAACATAATTTCAGAGCAAATGATAGTGAAGATTGCATCCCAAATGACTATGCACCACATATGGGATTCCATGTGAAACAGACTTTTGCAGCCTAAATATTTAAATCTACAAATGCATACCACACCGATAAAATACCATTGCAAAATAACTGATGAGTACACGATTTCTTTTTAATAGAAATTACACCAGATGATTATATCATGCTTGGGATCAGATGGTATCACAAAACTGGCATTCTCACAAAACTAAGCTGATAATCCAGTAACCACACTATCAACCACCATCACAAAACTAAGCTGATAATCCAGTAACCACACTATCAACCACAATAGGTCTAGAATTATAAGGGCTTGCAGACAATCGATAATGGTTAAACTAACAACGGGAACATCCAAAAAGAATATTATTTGAAAACTTCTCGATGCATCTGGACACCCAAAATTTTGCTCTTCATCATTCCTTAAATTATAACAGATCATAGAATTATGACCTGGTAGTTAAGCATGTAATTCTCAGAACTAAATCTACTCAAACAAGACCCCTGAGGTAACCTGATCCACGCCAAAAACCCATCACAGAAATGCTGGTGGTAGGTAACAAGACCTAAACATTCCAGGACCCTGTACAGATCGACTGCTTAGATCTACCGCGAATTCACAAAATCAACAACCAACCAAAGCCCTGAAGTATCCTGATGTATGTACTGAACGAACCACAAAAAGTTTATGTGAAACACAACCATGCATACCATAAGCTTAGAGCATACCAATCCAGTGGAATCATAGGGAAACCTTTCATGAGGAAGAACAAAAAAGAAAGAAAGAAATCGCAAGCAAACTCCACCATCAGAAATTCAAACAGCCACATGCATAACACAGTCACACGTATCTATCATCCGCGCACAAATACGCACAGGAACCAGGATACAGGAATTCAAACCGATCGCAGGATCTGAGATTGAATCTTACAGCGGGGAAGCGCGTGTCCAGCTTCTTCCTCATGGCGCCGACGACAAGGCGCTGGAACCAGCGCCGGAAACCTCCTCCTCAACCGCGGCGAGTGCCGCGACCCGGGGTTCGATCGCCGCGGGGAGCGCAGCTACAGGGGAGGACATCGGATCGGAGGGGAAGAACAGGAACATTAAATAGCAATTCGGGAGGGATTGGGGGATTTAGGGGATTAGGGTTTCCGTTACCGGCTCTAGTGTTTGCCTCTTTTGTGAAACACAACACCTTTTCCCCCAAATCGTTCGATCCGGGGCCGGGCCGCGCGAATCGGGCCAAAGCCTCCTCCGCTCTCCGTCCCGCGGGATCTGGACCGTGGACCCGGTGCATAGTAGCCTAACACCGCACTGAACAGCACGCGAAGTGGGGTCTGCTCGGCCTATGTACAGCAGACCGGGTCCACGGTACTGGTTCTCGCCCACGGTGACCTCACCACAGCGCGCGGGTAGTAGAACGCGGGACGGGAGGGGAGGAGCGGGCCCCACGTCCGTGGACTTTCCGTGCGTTAGCGCAGCCTCTCGTTCGTTCGTTCTATCCACGGAGGGGGAGCGGGGCCCGCTTGCCAGAGCGGGGGTTGGGCGGGCGGGCAGAGGCGCAGAGCCGTGGCGCTGTTGGCCTCCCGTGTCCGCCGTCCGTCTGGTCTGGTGGTGGGGAATCCGACGGCTCACCGAGCGGCCCGGACACGCCTAGAGTCCTCCCAAATTTGGGTGCAACCAACCCCGGCTTGGAGTCTGCCTTGTGACCTGTGAGATAAGGCCTCGACGCGATCCCACGTCATGTCAATTAACTCCATCGTCTATCCTTTTCTTCTCTTCCATCAGAAACATCCTTATCGTTTATTGCTTTTTTTTAGTAGCACAGGATATAAAAATAAAAAGGAAAAACATTGCCTAAAACGAGAACGACGCACCGCCCTCGAACCTACGAGCCTCTAAAGTTGAACGGTGGCACGGATATTCCCGTTTCATCGCTTGCTTTATTTGATTTGATGTCAAAGGAATACAATAATACAATTCTAGACTTAAAACTAAAATCAAAATTTTAAGCTCGACTTGATTTAAAAAAAAATGTACTCCCTATGTTCTACTTTCTCCATTTCGAATTATAAGTCATCTTGGTTATTCTAGATGTATTTGTTTGGCTATAAACATAGCATGTATCAAGGTACATGATTTTAAAAAAAATCAAAATAACTTATAATTTAGAATGAACATAGTAATTTATAAGTCATTTTGGTATATTTAGATACAAATATTTTTACTATGTATCTAGTCATAGCATGTATCTATATGCATATTTAAAATTGGGAAATGCTAGTGTTGGCTTTGTTTGGATGAAGCAGCACATTTATATCTCTATTGGATTTAGTCCTTGTTTGGATCCATTAGTTGTTAATAGTTAATAGCTAGGTAATGGCTCCGTTCGCTTCGCTGAAGAGAGAAAAATATTGTTTCAGCTAAAAAACAAGCTGAAAAAGATGGATTATAAGATAAACGAACAGGGCCAATAACTCATAGTTAATATTGGCTAGCTACCTATTAGCTGGTTTGGTTCAACTAGTGAGATAGTTGTTAGTTGGATATTCGGCGAACAATTAGCTGTATGTATTGGATTCAAAGAAGCTAACTATTAGCTCTATGGATCCAAACAAGATCTTGCCATGAGAGTATAATACATGATTAATCTAATGATACTTATTCAAGACTTGTTTGATCCCACGTAGCTAACAATTAGCTGCTAAAAATCAGATGAGGTCATGTCGGGATCCCCAACTAATGTCTCACCTACCACGCAGGTATCAATTAGCTATTACTAGTTTTTTCCAGCAAACAAATTTAATAGTTAGTTGGATGGATGCAAAGAGAGCCTCGGTACTACAAATGCTAGTATTTTTTTTATAGATTTGACCAACTTTAATGACTCTTTAAAACGAGAATTGTTCTTTTCTTTAAAACAAATTAGCTACTAAAAATTGGCTAAGTTCATTGTTTAGATCTAACTAATAAGTTAACTAATGGCTTACCTACCACCCAGCTAACAATTAGCTATTAGCTAGTTTTTTTTCCAGCTAACACATTTATAGTTAGATAGGTGGATGCGAACAAAACATCTATACCATAATTGTTACTGTTTTTTATAAATTTGACTAAAATTTAAATTATTTGACTCTTTAATAGTAAGAATTGTTCTTTTTTAGAACTGATGGAATATCTTTGTATATCTTAGTCTCTTTGCCTCAATCTTCTATCACGTAAGCCACGCCCTTGACATTATTCTTTATTGACTAGTTGTGTTCCTTGTCAACAAAAGACATGTCGCATAGGAAGTTGTTGATAAAACCTTTACTTATCCAAATAGACTAGATTGAATTATTCAATCAGCTAGTTTTATGTATTTCTAAATTATAAGTTATTTTAACTTTTTTTAGAACACATAGTAAAATTTACATATCTATGCATAACATATATCTAAATACGTAGTAAAAGATATATACATAGAGAAACCAAAACGACTTATAATTTGGATTAGAGAAGTAACTAGTAGCTGACACATATAACTAGTACCATTATTTAAAAAGGACCTTGGCCTGGCTTCCATTTACGACATTATTAGGCTAATCCCAACCCATGATTTCCATAAACAGTTTCTAGAGGTGTGAGAGTGAGAGAGCAATAAATATCAATAGAAACTAACCTTCCTAGCTCATGGTTTTCATAGTAGTTTTTATGTAGAAAAACAATAATTAACCTTATGCGTGCACCAAAATGGGAGTTGATCAAAGTATGGCAAGTAACAAAGTAGCTCTTGTGTGACATCTCTTCTCAAATATACATCTCAACTTTCATACGCAAGTACATAGTAGTTCGTATGTTAAGAATTCAGCACCAATGCCATGATAGTAAAATATTAACTCAAGTACAAAATAGTTTATACTCAAATGGTAGCATACTTGATAACAAAATTAACAACTCAAATTCATACACAATATAATAAAAAATATCAAATTAGGTAGCTAAGATATGCGAATGCATAGCAAAATGTAAAGGTCATATCATCATTCCATCATCTTGATGGGCATCAATTTCAGGAACAACATCATCTCCTGTCCAATACAAAAAATCTTAGAGAGTCTGAACGGCATCAGCTGCACAGAGAAATAACAAATAGTGAGTTTCCAAATAAATAATAATGGAACATTTCTATATAATGGTACTCTCAATATATAGTATAGATGGGTATAGGTCACAGTGAAAGCATTGGCATTAGTTTATCATATAATTGATTGTTACCTAATTAATTTAAGTTCCCAAACTTATGCCAAATATGCTCAATAATCAAGTCTAAATGTAGTTGCTTATAAGCAGCATGATCATGAATGTGTGCATTTCTTGCTAGTACTTTTGCCATCTCTAGCTTCCTCATTTAGACCAATAGGACTCGGCTCTATGTCTTTCTCATCCTCGATTATATATCATATTGTGAAGGATGATACAAGCTTTCACTACATTCTCAAGATCTCCTTGTTCATATAGACGTGCTGGTCGATGCAAAATACAAAAACGAGACTACGAAATCCCAAATGCACATTCAACATCCTTCCTTATCCTTCTTGATGTTGTGCAAATAATTTATACTTATCAGATTATGGTTTGTGTATTGAATTTACAAAAAAAACCCCACTCTAGATATACACCATCGGCTATGTAATAACTTTGGTCTTCCATTGATAATATTGTACCACCAATTATGTCTCATGACCACCCAAATAAGCAATTCCCCAATCACTTCTCCCTCTCCCTCCCAATTGAAACCCTAGCAGCAACACCAGTCAGTTACGTAGCGCAGCTACCTCAAGCCGAACGGGAAGAACTACATGGACTTGATGCAAGGGCAAGTTGCAGGTAACTAGTCTTTGTAGAAATCTGGCAAGTGACATTGCAGGCTGCATTGATGAGGATCAAGACCTAGCTTGAAATATCCAACCTCGAAATTCTAAATTCACCATTGTGGGAAGCTCACATTTTAGACTTCGTATAGGTGGGTATATTATAAAAGCTAGAGTTTAATAAGATAGTCTCCCCCATACCCTAGCCCCCACCCTTAGTCCCTCACCCTCACGTCCTCACCCTCACCTAATAGTGACGGAGCTTCCTTATCAGCTATCAAATTTATTAAGAATATTTTCATCTAGGGAAACCAACCCATAATAAGTAGTCTACATTTAGAAACAAAAACCTAATTATTTGATGGGACACTTTCAATTCACAACTAAACATTTCTGTCAGAATTAACCATAATGGCTCCACTTTTGTTGAAATTTATTTTCAGCCCAAACATGGTCTCATTACAAGTACAATAACCATTTCAAATTAGCAGCATATTCCTTACCATCTTAGATCTACACATCGTAGTATATCCATGTTCAATATAGGAAAAAGTCCATTCTAGCTCCTTGAACTACGTGTAGTTTGATTGTCCTCCTCGAACTCTAAAACTATACATCTTACCACTTGAACTCGCAAAACGGTTCAAATTACCTCCCTACCTTTGTTTGGAAGGTTTTGAATGTGGTTTTATCCTTTTTTTATTAGGGCATGTTTAGAACGCGGGAAAAATCTTTGTTCCTATGCTTTTCTATGAAATTGAATTGATTCCTATGAAATTCATGTGTTCCAAGTAGGCCTTTAATAAACAAATAAGGTTTTCAACCACATAAAATATCTCTATTCTTTTAAAATCATAGGGGTAGACCAAAAAATGACAAATTCAAATAAAATATTTAGAGCCCATAAAAATATCTCTAGATGCTTTAAAAAATAGGTTTAGATTTAGAAAAGTGAAAAAATATCCAAAATTATCTAGAAAAATATAAAAATATTCTGAGTGATTTGTAAACATGTTTTGAAATCTTTTTGCAATAAAAAACACAATAAACAACTAGTACAAGTGTATGGCATAAATGCATTCAACATTAATATATATTGCATTCATGCCGATCACATCTCATATTCTCGATGTGAAAAGTTTTAAACATGTTTATACATTGTATAAAATGTTTTGCTAATTTTCTAGATTTTTGTTGAATATTTTCCGGTTTTATAGATCTAAACCTATTCTTTTAAGTTTCTAAAGATGTTTTGATGAGCTCTAAATATTTTTTGAAATTTTGTATCTCTAGATTTTCCCTTGTAATTTTAAATCTTAGAGACATTTCTATCGTTTAAAAACTTTACCAAGTATTTACCCATTTTTTAACTAAAAAAAGACAAAACCATCTTTAAAACCACTCCAAATTAGGGAAGGAGGAGATAAAATATCTAGTTGGTGTTGGCTCGTCCTCGCGCGACTCGCATGCCCTAAGTAGCGTAGCGCCGCACCCGCCTTCCACCACCGCTGGTCCCCCTCCCTCCTCCTCCGGCATCTCGCCGGAGGCCGGAGGGAGTGGGGATCCATTGTTTTTAATAAGTTTTCTAGTAGATCGAGTCCTTAGGTTAGGGTCTCTCCATGCCAAATTTTTTGGTATTGGGGATTTATCTTCTCCTCTCCGGCGGCGACGAAGGAGAAGGGTGGAATCGTTTTCTCCATGGCGGCTATGTTGAAGATGAGGGCGACAACTACAGCGTCAACAACTTCACTGGCATGGCGATATGGAGACCTTTCTTTCCGGACGACGACATCAAGGCGGAGATGATGTCGCCGTCATAGAATAATTTTCTCCGGTCTCTTCTTCGTTTTGTCGTGGTTAGATCTGGCCACGATGAAGGACTAGGGAGAATAATTTTCAGATTAGTCTTCTGCATTCTTCAATGGTAGAAAGAAGAAGGAAGACAAAAGAAAGAAGTTTCTCAACTCTGCCTGTAGGAATGTTGGTCGTCGTTCGTTGGGCATCTGTTCTCAGACCTTTTGCCGAGTGTTTGCTTGTGCGGTCATCCATACGAAGCGTCATACATGTTTGGTTTTGAGATTTGGAGCTATTCACAACATGGGTACAGTTTAGATAAAAATCAGAATATATATATTGTATTCCAAAGTGCTTGTAACGTATTGATGTACCCAGTTATTATATAATATAATTCTTCTTTCGTCTTTAAAAAAGAGAGATAAAATATCTAGTTTTGAGGTTCGAGAAGAAAAATCATATCCTGGCATAATAAGGCTTTACCGGATTTTATGGTCTCCCAAATAAGGCCCACAATGCAGAATTTTGTTATAGGGCCTTTTGCCTCCTTCATTTATAAGCTCGCAGCCCAAATTTCAGTTCAAAGTGGAATTGTTCTACCGTGTTATACTGTTATACAAATTACAAAGACACATTGTGTAAGACTATGACGAACTGTATGCGGCAATTTTATGAGATTCGAAATGCATCTAGCACCTCACATTTTACAACGCGAACAACTCTGTCCAACAGCTTTAGCTGAAAGCAGCAGCAGCGAGAAAAGCCCAAATCCAGCAGTGAATTCAAAGCGGCAGCAGGCACCTCACATCTCAACGGGGACCCTATTGTACAGCTCCTCCTCCTCCAGGCGCGGCTTGGCGACAGCTCGCAGCGGTGTGCCCATGAACGTGACGAGCCCGGGGGACTCCATCATGTTAACGTCCTCCGGTCTGGTGCCTTCAGGCAGGGACCACTCGAAGTGGTGCAGAAGGTGCCCGATCATGGAGGCCACGAGGTTGATGCCGAGCTGCGCACCAGGGCATACACGCCGGCCGGCACCGAACGGCAGCACCCTGAAGTCGCTGCCCTTGATGTCGATGTTCTCCTCCAGGAAGCGCTCCGGCCTGTACTCCAGCGGATTGCTCCAGACCTTGGGATCGCGCGCCACCGCCCACACGTTCACCATCACGTTGGCGCCCTTGGGGATGTCGTAGCCACCGATCTTGACATTCGTGCTGGCCTTGTGGGGGAGCATGAGTGGCGTCGGCGGGTGCAGCCGGAGCGACTCCTTGACAACGGCCTGTAGGTAGGGGAGGTTCTGGAAGTCGGTCTCTAACATGACGCGGTCACGGCCAACCACACGGTCGAGCTCCTCTTGCAGCTTCTTCTGCACCCTGGGGTTCCTAACCAGCTCTGCCATTGCCCACTCGACGGAGATGACGGTTGTGTCCATTCCAGCAGTGATCATGTCCTGAACATGAACAAATCAAGGAAGATTAGTACTCACAGCACCAACGAGAATTACCAGGACTGATTGTTTTACAAATCAAATGGCAGTCACCTAGTGGCATAGCAGCTAACTGGCCTAACCTTTGCACATTCCTAGTGTTTGGTAGTAGGTAAAATGAACATGAAGTGCAACTATTTCCAACTACAAAGTAAACATAGACAGTTTCCAAATCCCACCACCTTGCACCTACCTTAAGATAGTGATGTCTCGCTCTGACCCAAATACAAACTTTTTTTTTATTAAACATGCAGGGGAGCTGCGTATCATCATATTAAGAAGAAAAAGCGACAAGAACCCTTACGAAACACACACCCCACCACTACCAAGAAACTAGGTAAACATACGCGCCTATTACAGTAGAGAAACCCGACCCCAATCACCACTATACCTTTATCCAGTAACCTTTATAAAATAAATCACCATATTCAAGGGTATGCAGCATGTGTGCATTATAGAAAAAATTAGGTGTGCATTGGGATCCTGTCTAGTAAAAAGAACATCCAGCTACAAATGAGTAATCTGTGAGAAAAGCGATCAAACATACCCATAGAAGTCCAATAACTGTGTCTTCACTAAGGTCATACTGTTCTTTGAGGGTGAAGAGTGCATCCACAAAGTGCTGCTTGGCACCACTCTCCTTGAGAGACTTAGCGTGCTCATCAATGATCTTCATTGTCAGGCGGTCCCTTCTCTCATTGTGAGTTTTGTAAAGCTCCTCATTAAGTGGACACAACCATCTCAAATACCAAATAAACTCAGCAACAGAGAGAGATGCACCAATCTTGATCCCATTGTTCACAATAGTCTTAAACTCACGCCCTTGTTCGTCAATGTCACCGTTTGCATTCATGAATCGTTTCCCAAATGCCAGCCTTGTTATGTTGTTGAAGGCCACCATAGAAAGGTGGTTCCGCACTACCATTGGCTTTCCTTCATTACCTGAATACAACATAAGATTAAGTAATAGTTTAAAACTATATACTATGATGAAGTGCTTTACTGATTTGGTAGCTGACTGTCTCGCTAACGTCATCCATAGAAATATGTCGTAATTCCTTTTCTGTAGACAGCTCCATGAAATGCGTTAATGGAACATGAATGTTTGCTAAACAATATAAAAATGCTACCGTGGGCGATTTGTTTTGCAACTAATGTTACAAAACAGGAAGGAGAATAAGATAGTGGGTGCCTAATGAATTACATCAATAGCCACTGGAACAATCAATATTGTGCTAAATAAAGTCAAATATCAGTGAGTGGTTTGCTTTGCAACTAACATATCAAGGAAGGAGAATATGACTATTAATATTTTCTCGTGAATACCAGAAAAGAAAACCTAACACTAGTGTCGACCATCCATTCGGAATAATACCATGGCCTGAAACATGGTTCCCATGCAATTTGCTACCTGAACTCCCCCTTTTTGGATAATGCTGCAGCAATCAGTTTAGATCCACTCACTGATTGGTCTGAAACAACAATATATATTGGTTGTTCAATAATCAAAATATTGTATTGAAGTCTGCTTAAGGATTAAAAGCTAGTCCGCATTCAAGTCCAAAAAAAAGCTAGTCTGCATTCAAGTCCAAAAAAAAAAACAGTCCGCATTTTGACGGAGCTCAAAGTCACATTTGAACCTATTAACAATCTGGTCAGCAAGTTTCCTTCGTTTAGAACTCCATTGATATTAACATAGTTTGGACTTCAGAATCTCAGACAAATCCAGGCAACATTTTTGCAAAATGCCACAAGGCAAGCTGCTCCCACATCCAGGTCATAAAAAGTGCTCTCAGATTGCACAAGGGAACTACTTAAATTCTGCAATTAATGCACACCTGAATTTGGTACATTTGCAAGTTGTCACCACATTTATACTATCCCATGTGTTGATCCCTAATATGATTTATATGGGATACAGCCGATGACAAATCAAATTAAGGTTGTAGGTTTTTGGTCAAGCTGGTATAATGCCAACAGAGAATGCTTGGCACACCAATAAGTTGGGCTCATTACCACAAAGAATGGTTGTCATACAATTAATAAGACGCTAAATTTACATGCCATTCTCACAGTTACATGATAGACTGTTTACCAGCATTACAGCTACAATGTGTTTCTAATCTCTGACTATTAGTTGTATGAAAAGTTCTTTAACAGAGCATAATGTGGAAACCAAATTAGCTGAAATGCAACCAAACACTTACACGACGCCTAGATCAAGAAGAACAGCTCCATGTTGCCATGAATACTAAAGCTCATGGAAATCCCAACCTAATTGTTTAACTTCGTGATCTGGTTGACATAAAGTATGGCTAATAAAATAAGGCCCTGTTTGGAACGCGGGAATTTTTCCCTGTTCCTGGAAATTCCTGCGTTCCAAACAGGCCCAAGACCCCAAGGTTTGTCAGCTCAATGCAGCTGAACAGTTATCACTTAGGCCAGTCTCAATGGGAGTTTCATGTGAGTTTCATTTGCATTAAATAGGTTGCCACATAGGCATTTTTTATGATATGACAGCGTATTTAAGAAGAGAGAAGAAATGAGTTTCATCTAAATGAAACTCTCTTGGCACGATTACCAACTCTCTATGAGTCATGAAATTAAATGACAATGAAACCATAGAATGAAACTCTCCATTGAGAGTGGGTGTTTCATCCGAGTTTCATTTCATTTCATATGACATGGCAGTCTTGGAAACAACGTCATAAAACTCTCAACTGAAACTGGCCTTACGAGTACCGCTGGCTGCTGATGCCGTTGTGCAGACTAATTTAGCAAATATGAGCGATATAGTACCTCACTAACAAAGTGCTTACCGTGTGGCCACCTTCACAGCACGAGGCATTTCTATTCGTTTACTTCACTGGATTGTGATAGGTTGTTACTGTGTTTGACATTTCCCCTTCGGTCTTATGACAAAATTGTCACAAAACCTACGAAACTACCGACCGAGGTTTGGCATTTTGCTCAAAGATAGGCGCAAGCTTGCCACCAAGCGGCCCAGAAAGCAACTAGACACAGTTAATCCCAGCACCGTCTAAAGCTAAAGTCAACACGAGACAGCAGCTGTTCACCAATCCACCACACAGCGACACCATGGCAAAATCGGGTGGGGTCGCCCAACCAACGAATCTTCGCACCAAAGAATCCTCCATCTTTTTACCAAACACCCCCCAACTTTGTACAAATTGCGCTACCTAACATTGTCCGGGATCGAGAGAGGAGCAGTAATAAGATCTAAGCTTACTCACCCGGGGCAGTGGCGGCGTGGTGGACGGACTCGACCATGGCGGTGACCTCGTCCTCCCGGATGGGGCGCAGCGCCTCGAGCCTCTTGGGCGTGAAGAGCTCGAGGTTGCAGAGCTTGCGCACCTTGATGTAGTGCGGGCCGTAGTCGGCCCAGATCAGGTCCTGCCCGTTGCGGCTGAACCGCTGGGTGGAGCGGTTCCGCGGCCGGTCCGCGAGCTGCTGGTCATTCTCCTTGAGCACCTCCTTGGCGAGCTCCGAGGTGGAGACGACGACGGTGAGGCCGGACCCGAACCAGACGGAGATGACGGGCCCATACCGCTCCGCCCACTCCTGGAAGCAGCGGCACCGGATCGGCTTGATCTGGCGCAGGTTGCCCAGGACGGGCCACGGCCGCGGGCCCGGCGGCAGGCGGCCGAGGCGGAGCCGGTTGAGGAGCGCGAGCGAGAGCGGGATCAGCACCGCCGCGAGCGCGACGGAGAGGAGGAGGGAGGCGTCCATGGCTGGGCTTGGCTGCTCGGCGGGCGCCGGGGTTTGGTGGGAAATGGTGGTGCGGTGTTCGCCGAATTTATACGGCGGGAACGGGAAGGGAAGAGTGGGGAGGGAGAGGGAGAAGGAGATTGGGGGCGGTTGGCGGTAGGTGAGTGGGACCCGCTGACTTGCCCCTTTCCTCGTCTTTCCAGCTCACTGTTTTTCCTTTTTAAATAATATAAAGAAATTAGGTATAAAAATTGAGTACCAGCTCCGGCCGCAATTATGGCAGGGCCTCTAGGCGGAGATGCTCCACTCTAGAACTCCAGATGAAGTCAGCTCTAGGTGGAGTTGAAGCTGTCTGATTGAGGTGTTTGGCTGGGAGGATGTCCCCAGCTCCAGAAAAGAGGAGTTTGAAGGTGAATTGTTATTCTTGCCCCCAAACTCATGGTCCCACCTGTCATCCTCTTATTCTCCTCTTTTCTTCCTTAGGGACAACCACGCCTCGCCATCGCGCTATTGACGATGGGGGTGGGGCGCTGTTGACGGCGGCGGCGTGGAGGCTGTCCGCCGCGAGGCCGACGATGGGGGAGTCGTTGCTGATATCGTGCAGGGCGGCGCGCGTCTGGGCCTGGGTCTCCACTGCGGCGGCCTTCTTGGCCCGGGAGAAGAGGGCGGTGGAGTCCAACGCGGCGGTGGCGCTCTTCTCTGCGGAGAATCGAAAGTGGGCGTTGTCAGGAAACACATCCAAGAACGCGTCGAAACTGAAGAAGCGATCCAGCGATCAAGAAACAAAGAGGCGAGGTTGGGAGAAGAAGAGGACTCACGGGCGGATGCGGCGGCGGCGAGCGAGCGGGTGATCCTCCTGGAGGACAGAGGCGTCTCCATCGGTGGCTGCTTTCTCGTCGAGGCGGATGAGAGGCGCGCGTCGCTGGTGGAGTGGGGGGCGGTCGGGAGGGGCAGCGGGGGAGGAAGACAACGGCGCAGGAGGGAGGGAGTCACGGCGTGCGGGGGGGGGGCTCAGAAAAATAGAATCAAACCGTTTTTTCTGTAATCAGTGGCATTGATGAGTAATTACCCATCAACTCCACAAAGAGGTTCAAAAGAGAGGGTTCTGGAGCAGCAAAAGAGGTGCTCCGAAACTCCACCCCCATTCGCACTATAGCTCCATGGAGTTGGCAGCTCTATAGAGTTTTGGAGCTGGGGTATTTGACTGGATTTTTTGATAGAGTTGCTGGAGTTCTAGAGTGGAGCCATACCAAACAGGCCCATAGTCTTGTGTGTGCCAAAATTAGTTGTTTGACTAGAATTCCAGTGAATACTATTCACATTTATGGCTACAAAATGATTCATTATGAAAATACATTTCATAGTTAAGCTAATGATATTTATTTGATATCATAAATATTGATATTTTTTATCTATAATTGAACGAACTTAAGATACTAAACCATAACATTGTGCTAGAGTTGCATTCTTTTCTGGACGAAGGGATTATTTTTCATGCCAGGATATAAAAATGTATTTTTACCTTAATATAATTCAGGAATACGATGCCTAGGCGTCTTTCTGTCAAAAAAAAAGTTAATGATGATTGGTTTGAGCTTAGTTGTGTGCTCTGCGGGAATCAAAGCACAAGCACTTGCTGTTGTTTTTGCCCAAATTTTTGAGGGGCAGAGTTCACCAACCCCTGGAGGAGGAGGATGGAGGATACCAGGTGCTCCTGCTGATTTAAAGGCTCGTTGACAACTTTGGAGTGGATCATATTGTTGACCGATCCCTTGTACACAAGAGCACATGACTAGAATGCGATCCAACTCAAGCCCCATTCGGCATTCAAAACGATGGAAACTTGTGGGATGCAGGGAGAGCAGATAAGACTTGCTTGTTTTTTATCCTCAGATAGAAATCAAACGTAGATAAAAGTTGTTACTACCTCTGGTCAATGTTGCCAAGTTAGGCTATAGCTAGTTGTGTACTTGTGTTTTGAAGAAACATCAAGTAGCAATGACCCCAAGAGAATACTAGTCCTATTTTTTATATAGATTTTTTTTGTAACTTGAAGTCTTGAACCAATCTTATTCTCCACCCTGCCCTGTGTCTGAAATATCTACATGGGCATTCTTCGCTGCTTCATTGTCTGCTGGTGGCTGCTTCATCAATTATTTATTATTTATTATTTTTTTTGAGTGGAGCTTCACTTCATCAATGTTTGGTGAGAGGGAGAAACATGGTCGTTGGGTCCCTGTGGGCCTGATTCCTGTGGGACGATCGGCCTTCGGGCGGTTTCGGTTGCAGTCTGGACTGTTTGGTCCTGATTAGTGAAGCCAGCTCGAAGTCTTTTTCGCGTTCACTTGGAAACAAAGAAATGAACCCCGCTCGCCCACGTGCACGACACGACACGATTGCTTGGATTCAAGGACAGACGATCGAAGTCAACAAGGGCAGAGTCGTATTACAGAGTTTGCGATTCGAGTAGAGGCCCAAGTCCAAGAGGGGTGGTTCTGTTCTGCTACAATTTGGCCCGGCCCCGCGGTGGTGCTTTGCACTGTTCTGTGGCCTCTCCAACGGGCCTATGTCCTAGCAGCCCATTCCTGAGAATTATGGGCCTAATTCTGTATCCTGGTTGGATCCACGGCCCACTAGTATCTCTTAGTATGTGAAGCCTTAGCATGAGAGATTTCCCCTCAATTTGAGGGAGCCGGACTGGAAAACGTCCCTTTCGGCCTTTTGCCCTTTGGCACTTGCGTCAACGCGAGGATTTTTTTTAATCCTTTTCAAATAAATATTTTAATACTAATTAAAAAAAAGTATTTGCAAAAGTGACCTTTTTGGTCGCGCCAACATTTAGTCTTGACAAAGATACCACGCTTATCACGCTACATATTTGGCGCGACAAGCCCAAAAGCCACCACGGTGGCACCCGGCGTTGATCAGTAGAATGGCGTGGCGGAGCATGGGCCCCGTCTGTTGCGCCAGCGACTCTGGCACGACAGCGTTGTAGTGCCAGGCCCATATAAAGGCGAGCTCGAGGTGAACTCATGCTGCTGTGTTTTCTCTCATCTCCTCCTCCCATCCTCTATTTGCCTTTGATCAAGTTTGTATTTGCATTTCAGGTTTAAACGATCTCGTGCATGAGGTATGACTCCCTCACCCTGTTCTTTTTTTTTTCTGTTTAGTTGATGTTTATATCTTTGCTCTGGTCTACACTACTGTGTGCAATACTGACTTTCGTTTGGTTGAATGAAAGTTGCTTTGGCTAATCACATCTAATATATTATGGTTCATGTTGTACTTTTATGATTTTTGTGATTGGTTTTGGTTGCTCTGTGCATTAGGGTTTGAGTGCATTGGTTTAGACAAGCAAAGATGAGTTGGACTGTTGATACTAAACTTTCTTCAAGTGTGTGATTTGAAGTTTTTTGTGGTGATTAGATGTATAGATGAGTTGGACTATGTATGTATAGACAACATTTACATTCAATAAGTTTGTTTTAGGGTTTGGCTTCATGGGTTTACATAATTATAGAGATGATTGAGATGGAAATTGTTGTTGAAATGTGTAATAGTATTGGTTCATATTTTTGCTTTCTTGAACTACTTTGTAATAGGTTCAATGGCGGTTCCAAATGACAACCAATTTGTGCACCATCCAAAGGACCATGGTGCTATCAGTCCTTTTCTACCAGCAGAGCTAACACCGTTGTGTTACTGTGGGTTACTTGCATTTATGAAGCAGTCAAGGCATCCCACGTCAGCTGGGCGTGCTTTCTATTGTTGCCAACTTAAGCGACGTCCCCGACACTTGATGCCTACCTAGAGGGATGCGTCTTCTATCAGTGGATCGATGGCGATGAAATGTTCAATCCGTTGATTATGTTGTTTCCTTATGACCCCTGGAAGAGTGTTCCATATTCAGAATTTATTCGTTGGGTTCCGCCGCCACCGAACCCTCCGGAAATGACAGAGGCGGATAAGGTTGACGCTGCTTTGCGCCGTCTAGCCAATCCTCCTAGATGCCATTGTGGAGTGTCGGCACGACTAACTACTCACAAGCAACGTGGAGCATTCACTACCTTCTATCATTGTGGATTGCCAGATTATGTGAGTTCTCATAAAAGCAATCTATCTCTAAGCTTGTATGCGTTTTGCACATACAATGTTACACTTGGAACATGTGTTTTTTGCAGAGAGGGTTCCCATCTTGTGACTTTGAGGAGTACAACTATGGACCCAAATCGCACTGGCCTTCTGAGTATGAATTTGCGGAGTTTCAAGCAAGCATTAAGCCATGGCCATGCACAAAGATGTCGGACCGTAAAGTGCAAGTGTGGCATCAAGGCTCGCGAAGGAGTTGTTCCGTCTGAGCTAGGATACGGATACTACTATGGCAATGTTTATGGAGGGCCATCTGAGTTATGGTTGAGTTGACTGAACCGATGAAGTTACTACATGAACATAGGCCACCGGTTTATTTGCTCATTGCTTTGTGTTTGCTTAGGTGGGGAGGACATGCGATTGGGAGGACTTCACTGGTCGTGGAGAGTTAGTGGAGAGGCTAAAGATACATTCGCCTCTCAAAAAAGACAGAAAGCGTTGGATGCGGGAAGAGAAGTAGATGGAGGTGTGGATGAGGTACAGGGTAGAGATACCATCATGGAAGACCCGTAACAGGATTTTAGAGGACTTTCCTCGAGTGACCGGTCGACCCCTGAATTATTACAATAGCGAGGATGAGTTGATGAGCTTCTGGCGACAAAACAAGGAGGCCTACGACTTTAAGGAGGCTGAGGATGCGAGGGAAATGGCATTTTTCCATAGGCATATCCATCGTTTATGTGAGTAATTGATTTTAAAATTTGTTTTGACTTGTGCATCTTCTTACAATTGTTGGCAAGGAGACATTGTTTCCTTCTTGTAGTCCCCAATGATGGACCGAACGATGGCCATATCCCCACACCCATGGAGGAGGACGATGACGATGACCATGACCATGACGATGACCATGACGATGACGAGGACGATGAGTAGTGTTTCCTCTCAACTGATGACTACAAGGTGTAGTACATATTTTGCAAATGCCAATAGTTTTGGCATTACGTAGGTCTTGTATATGGTAGATGGAGGACTGGTACGATAGCGCCGCTTCTTTTGTGCAAAGGCAACAAGATCCGTATATATTTTGCAAATGTCCTAGGGTTGCCATTTGGTAGTACTTGTTCATGGTAGATGGAAGACTAGTGTTAGTAGTAGTGCTTGTATATGCTAGATGGAACACTTATGTAAGTGATGATTGCTTTGAACTCCTTATCGTGTGTAATGCTTCGAACTCGTTATGGTATGACTCATTATGGTGTGTAATGCGAACAATGTTTCGAAACCATGAAGAAAATACAATGTCAATAAGTTATGAAATGGTGGACTTAGAAAATGGTTTCACAAAAATAGCGTCACTTGGAGGAAATGGCCAAGAAATTTTGTATTTGGAACAAACCATGAAGAAAATTCATTGCCAATAAGTTATGAAATGGTGGACTTAGGAAATGGTTTCACAAAAATAGCGTCACTTGGAGGAAATGGCCAAGAAATTTTGTGTTTGGAAGAAAAACATGAAGAAAATTCAATTTTAAGGACGTATGTTTCGAAAAAATTCATGAAAGCTAGACACTTGGAGGTAATGGCCGAAGCTAATAGATTTTTAGGACTGTCGCGCCAGCCAAAGTGGCGTGACAAGCCTATCACGCCAAAGTCGATGGCGCGACAAGCCTGTCGCACCACCCATGCCGGCGCGACAAGGACTCACCAGGCCAGCCTAGACCTCTTTGGTTTTGATGGCTGGTTGGCGCGATAGTGTCATGCCAGCCCGACTAGCGTGGCCCTGTCATGCCACCTACATTGCCAGCCATCGAAACTAGAAAGATCTGGCCTAGCCTAGTGAGTCCTTATCGCGCCGACCTTGGTGGCGCGACAGGCTTGTTGCGCCATCGACTCCGACGCGACAGGCTTGTCACGCCACTTTGGTTGGCGCGGCAACCATTTGCATAGTGTTATATGATGGCTGTAGCGCCACCCTTGCTAGCGCGACAGGTCTGGAAACATTTTTTTTTCCATTTCTTCCACACTTCTTAACACATAAGTACAATTGAGACATATACATAGCATATAACAGTTCATAGATGCCCAACATGGGTGACAATTGACAAATGATCAACATAGCATATAACATCAAGTCCACATAGTTCATACATGATGATAGTTCACAAAGTCCACATAGTTCACAAGCCATCGACAAAGTCCACATAGTTCACACATAGTCGACATAGTTGTTCCATGACGGACATAGGCAACAAAAGGACATAGTTCACAAAGCATGCTTGAGATGGATTAGTTAGGCATGAAGGGCTCTCGAGGACGATGCAGGCGGCCTGTATGTGTCGTTTGGAGATTAGGAGTGCCGACGTCAGAGCGATCACGGGCACATCCTCGCACATTTCGTTCTTGACCTCGTCGTGGGCGTTGGGATGAACTCTACACAAAACATATACAACATAGATGTCAAACAAGTAACATGAGGAAATAGTAAAGTGGCGGTCATTTTCACAAAATATCAATGATGTTGGCCATCCACTATCATGAACACTCATGGGTTAGTGTAAGATTACACAATAAGCACTTTATGACCAAGTGGATTACCATTTCTATTGCTTAACATACTTCTAGCAGCTTAACATATTGCTAGCAAATAAACAAGCACATAACCAACTTTATTTCAAGGGCATAGTTGAACTATTAAATCCACACCCTTATAACAGCCTCATGTACTACTTGGTAATGACACACGCACCTGAGTTTGTGTACCCTGAGGAGCATCAGCAAGTTGGGAACCCGTGAGCTCATCTTGGTCATACGTTGGATCATTGATGTCATCATCATCTCCATCATCATCGTCTTCGTCATCCCTACATCTTGCACGGGAGCTCTCCGCTCTGTCAATCACTGCCCTTTGGCTTTGTACAGGTTTGTCATCCTTGGGATGCAGAAGCTGGCACTTGTACATCTTCGGCTTGCATGCAACTAAACTTGCGAGCCATCCGTCGACAGGATGTCAACACCTTCTGCAACCATGGTCATGTGAAATGAGAAGTGGTTACATATCGTTCTGGGTATAGTTGAAATACATAGGCATAGGGGTATTACCTCGGCAAATTCTTCAAGGTATGAATTCTTGATCCCTCCGCACGTCCAAGGTAAACTCTAGCCTCATTGGAAAGGTGAGCTAGCTGATTTACCTAGAGTACATTCATAATCATCATTACCACGTACTTTTTAGGTGAAGCTGCATCAAGGCATAGTAATGAAATGCTTACCATGTAGTTCTCAAGTGGCGCTCTCTCTGGCTGCACGCTCGTCCTTGTCATGACATCATAGGGGTCGTTGTCGTTGCTCCCTTCTTCATCTATTGGAATGCTGGACAACGGTGGATGCACACTAATTCTTGTGGACCTATGAAGCCATGCTAGGTACGCACGGTACTCGCTGGTCACACAGTGAGCCCCATTATCCGGTTCCACCCTCTCTCTAGCTTCCCACTCTTGCATGTACTTTTGATGCTTCTCAAGCCAGTCGTTGCCGCCGAACCTTTTCCTCCTCAAAATCCTACAAGGACGACACATGTTACATTTGGAGGCCTTGTATGATGCATGCAATGGTGAGTCATGATACATGCAAAGTCTAGCTTACTCATGCAACTGACGGGTTGTCGACTCATGTTGTAGAGGGAAATTTTGATTCCTACCAAACTGCTTCATCACTCTTTGGGGCAAGTGGTGCTCAACCACATAGTAGAAGATCGTCGCTGTAACACCCTAGGTGTTAGCCTTGCATAACTTGACTTGCATAGCATGAGCATGATCATCAAGCATTCATAAACAAGTATTTACAATTGAAACATTGGATTGAAACATATGAAACATGCTTTGTTATTTTATGTTTCCTTGTATGTATGCTTATGATCATGAGTGAATATATGTAAATGGTTGATGTTAGTCACTAAAACATCTTAGCTACACTTAGGATGACTAGTGGAACATTGTTCATGTAGATCACTTTGTCTAAACTAAGCTTCTAAGTGATGCTATGCATGTTGACCTGAAAAGTGAAATGTGTAACCAAGGTATGAAATGATTGTGTGACCCTAGGAATAGCTTAAACATGTTTGGAATGTCTTTATGAACAACTTTGATATTCATGGTTAGGAGTAAATAGGTCATTAAGCCCTAGTGTGAAGGTATACCATCATTTGAATGTAACATGTTTGACCAAGTTTGAACTATGTGCTAGAGACCTTGCATGGAGGTGGTCACTAAAGCAAAGTTGTAGTATTTGATAAGGGAAACAACTTTTTTGTTTGGGTCATAGACTAGTTTAGCTCCTAACATGCTTGAATTTGGCTCACAAAAATTAGCTTTTCACTGTTTTCAACACTTAGCAATTTTTTCTAAGTCCTATGAACTTACAGTTGACAAGCTCAACTTTGGACTGATTTTACTCCCTAACTATTATGAATTAATAGAAGGTTTCTTAAGAGATTTTGTAGAGGGTACTTCGGGCTACAATTGTTGTTAAAGTTGTTTGCGCTAATGAGCTACAGATTAGGATTTTGCTCGGCTCCAAATCGCGTTGTCAGGCTTACATCGGGATGCTGATGTCTGAACCCGCCCGTTCTTCGGTGGCCGACCGGCTTCAGAAGCTGGCCACCGCGTGGATGCGAGGATGGCCACGCGTCGCCGGCGTCCTACCCAGCTGAAAGCTCTAGTTTGGTTTTGGTAAATTGATGAAACCCTAAGTGCTAACCTAGTTCATCAAGTGATCATGAGATAGGTAGCACACTTCAAGTAGAGAAGCAAATGAAGATCATAACATGACAATGGTGATAGCATGGAGATGATCAAGGGCTTAAACTTGAAGAGAAGAAAGAGAAAAACAAAAAGCTCAAGGCAAAGGTATAACTTGTAGGAGCTATTTTATTTTGGTGATCAAGACACTTAGAGAGTGTGATCACATTTAGGTTTGATAGCCGTACTATTAAGAGGGGTGAAACTCGTATCGGAATGCGGTTATCAAAGTGCTACTAGATGCTCTAACTCATTGCATATGCATTTAGGATCTAGTGGAGTGCTAACACCCTTGATAATATTTGTGTAAATATGCTATCACATGTGCACAAGGTGTTTGTAGGGTTGAGATGGATTCGACGCTTTTGGGAAAATGAAATGTCTATTTTCTATTGCGCCGGATGCAAAATTCTTGGTGGTTGGCACACTTGAGCAAGGGTGAAGAAGTAAGAGTTGAAATGGAGTTGATCGAAATGATGCTGGCGTTGGTCTATTGACCGGACGCTGGGTCACTCAGCGACCGGACGCTGAAAGGCTACGTCCGATCGAGCTGTCAGACGACACAGTGGCTAGGGTTGAGCACCGGACGCTGGCTGCGTCCGGTCAAGGTGGACCGGACGCGTCCGGTCGAAAAAACATGCCTCGGGGAGCTTACTGGAAACGACCGGACGCCGGGGCTTCAGCGTCCGGTCAGTTTTACCGGAGCGTCCGGTCAGCTTCGCAGCCGTTGAAATCTGACGAACAGCGTTTGAAGCTGGTGACGCGTGGCGTCCATCGGGCGACCGGACGCTGAGGGCCAGTGTCCGGTCAGTATGACCGGAGCGTTCGATCAGAGCGCGTTTTGCCCAGTGAAGGGGTATAACGGCTCTATTTGATTGGATCTCTATTTAAGCCCCATGGCCGGCTGTGGCTCATATGTTTGGCCATTTCTACTGACATAGCATACTTGTGAGCTTAGCCAAAGCCCTCCCACTCATCTACATCATTGATTCATCATCATAGTGAGATTGGGAGTGAATCCAAGTGCATTGCTTGAGTGATTACATCTAGAGGCACTTGGTGATTGTGTTTTGCTGCGGATTTCGCTTGTTACTCTTGGTGGTTGCCGCCACCTAGACGGCTTGGAGCAGCAAGGATCGTTGAGTGGAGGAGGTGATTGTCTCCGACTCCGATCGTGGTGATTGTGAGGGGTTCTTGACCTTTCCCCGGCGGAGCGCCAAAAGGTACTCTAGTAAATTGTTTGTGGCTTGTGTGATCCTCATCTTGTGTTGGTTGTGCGGCACCCTATTGAGGGTTTGGCGAGTGATGCCAATCAGCGCGTGAACCTCCAAGTGAGTGAATCGCCACAACGAGGACTAGCTTGCCGGCAAGCAAGTGAACCTTGGTAAAAATCATTGTGTTCATCATTGATTCCGAGGTGATTGGTCATCATTGTTATTCATCTTCGTGATTGATTGGTTCATTCATCTACACGGCGGTATAACCCTCTTGATCACTCTCTTTACTTTACCGCAAACTAGTTGACAAGCTCTTTAGTGTAGCTAGTTGTGAGATCTTGCATGCTTGGTTGGTGTGGCTCTTTAGTTAGCCTTTGAGAGCACACTAACATAGGGTAGTGTCATTGCTCTTGTGTGAATTGACACTATCTAAACTAGAATTGTGGTAGGTGGCTTGCATTTTTGAGTAGGCTAGCGCAACACTCGCTTCGCCTCATAATTGTCTAACCATTTGGTTAAGTGTTGTTGTAGAAATTTTTATTAGGCTATTCACCCCCCTCTAGCCATTAGGACCTTTCACCAGCGTGGCTGTGTCGGGCCCGAGCGCGCCTTATCATCCCCAGTGCTCGCCCGTGTCGCCCACACTCCCATTTCGCCTTGCATTGCTTCCTCTTTCACCTTTCACCGCAGCGCAACCTCGCCACCGAGCACGGCATCACCTCCGCCGTCGCCATTGCAGCGCCAAGCTCGCCCTCGCCGCTTCTCCACCACCGCAGCTGCTCCACCAGCACCCCCGTGACTCACCGCATCCACCCGTGCTCGCTGACCGCGCTCGGTAAGCCCCAGCACCATGCACGAGCTCGCCGGAGTTCCACCGCCGAGTCCGTCACCGTGGTCGGAGCGCCACCGTCCACCTTTCCACATGATAGCTTGTGCGCTAGGTTCGCCTGAGTCCGTAGAATCTCATCCGCGCCTTAGTTGGAATCGCCGTGGTCTCCACCGGCGTAGTGCCGCCGTCCTGCTCCTCCGTGCCACCATGGTCGCCGCCGTCGTCGCTAGCGCCGACGAGAGGCCCAACCAAGTAGACCAATCGATGCGCTAGGTCACGAAGTTCATGTCGTGTTGATGTCACCGCCAGCGAACTCGTCATCGACAAGCTCTGGCCGCGCGAGCATCGCGCAGCGCCGCTGCTCTGTTCTGTGTCCCTGACGGGTGGGGTCCCCTGTTAGGCAGGACCCAGCTGTCAGCGGCAGTTAGAGAGTAGGATAGTTCATTTGATTCAGGATTTCATGCTGTTTTGCAATATTTATATCTCCAGTTGTATAGATTCAAAAATTGTGAACTAAATTTTGTAGTGTTCCTTAAGAAGTGTTGTATTTATGAAAAATATTATACTGGCTTTTGTAGTAGAGTTTTTGGAGGATTGAAATGGAAACTTGAAATGCGTTTTTAAATGCATGTGAACTTGTTTATTTTATATCTAGAGTTACTGTGCTGCAAACATTATGAAAATTTTGTGGTAAGCTGTTATTGACTAGTATAAGATCTGGTAAAAATTTTAGGGTCAGTGCATGTATAGATTTGTAGTTATAGATTTTCCTTTTATAATTAGGGGATCCTTGTATGAATTTTTATAAATTATTTATGAGTCCAATATTCATGAAATTTGTTGGAGGCTATCCTAGTACCAAAAGGATGCTAAAAAATATAAAATCTGTTGCTTGACACTTTTTACTACGATTTTCTATTTATGCTATTTTAAGCCTTTCTGCCTTGTCATTTTTGCATAGAATGTTTTACTGGATAAAATGGCATAAAACCTTTACAGTAGTCTTTTGGTAGCATTAGTAAGGTACTATAAATTTTTGAGAATTTATGAAGTACATCTAGTATATGTTGGTTATTTAACCTAAGTATCTAAATAAAATAATAAAGGTATTTAAAGAAATAGTTTGGACTTCACCATTAGGTTTTTTTGAGTGTATTTGGTATGTTTAAACTGTTGGTAGACTTTGTGTTGTCAAACTTTGAATAATTACATCAAGTATAAGTATTGTTACTTTATAATGCGAATTGGAATAATTTCCGGACAGATTCGGTAGTTTGATAAGTTGCATGATAAAAATGATGTTTGCTGTAAAAATGGTTAATAACAAAGTTGTAGATAACTTCATCATATGTCTTGTGTTAAAATTTCAGGACCATAGGTTAAACGGTTTAGGAGTTACAACTGTTTAAAGTTAGCTTTTCCGAATTTGCTTGTTCTCTAGAATTTCTGGATAGGACTGATATGATTGTCTGTTTTGGCTAAGATAAGTTGTGATTTAGCTTTTGTGAATTAAATAAGAGTTGTAGTTAATTTTATAAGCTTTCCAGAAAGTCTAGGATCACTGCATTTGGATAATTAGAACTCTAGTAATGAGTAAAACAAGTAGCTGCTGTTTGTGAAATAGTAGATGAATTGTTGAAATAATTAATTACATAATCAAGAAGAGATATGCACCTACTCAGTAAACGCGATGCACCTGTTGTTACTTAAACCACATGCTATTAAGAATATTTGCAAGAATGCATTCTTCATGTATCATCATACCACACTTGTTAACATATTTGCATTCGCAATATCTTATGCCATATTCATGCATCTAGGATCGGAGGAAGAAATAACGTTGCTGGAATTCGATGAAGTAGAGGAAGGGGACCAGCAGGAGAATCCTCAAGTCGTAGCTCCCGAAGGTGAGGAGCAGATCCCTAAGGAACTTCCGGAGTGTCCTGACCACCGCCCCACTTCCTTTCTGCGAGGCAAGCCCCAGAGCATTATAAGTCTCCTAATATTTTACAAATGATTACTTAAGTACTTATGATTGATGCATTAGGTTATAAGAGTTGATTGGAACCCCTCGATGCATATGAATTCCTTGTCCAGATATTACACCTTTAACTGGTATAGGTTCAGGATCGAATATATGCTTAGCCATGCTTAGACCGGTAGAAGTCGGGTGATTTCCTGTCACCTGCGAGATATAGGTGGATATCGGAGCACAGTTGGCTATATTTACTATCGTGGAACAAAACCATGGGGTAAAAGAAAATCAAGGCCGGGCGGAGTCTATGCGTAGGATGACTCATGAGATTCCGTCTGTGCCGATGAAGGACCGTACCGTTGTTGGAACTTCTGACAAGATTGAACGCATGCCTATCACTTAGCTAGCCGGATAACTCATTCCGACCGCGAAGCCGAGTAGCTCAACTCAGATCGGGCCCCATTCTGTTGTCCGCTCCTTGTGGGGGGTGATCAGACTGAGCCCAAGGGCAGGCTAGGCCTGAATGTCCTGGCATCTGGTGTCCCAGATTGTGCGGCGCGGTACGGACCCGTGAAATGTGTACTTGAGTTGTACCAAAGGTGACCTAAGGCTGCCTTCGCGTGGTATGCCTGGGTTTGTGTTAGGAATAAATTCCTAGCTGGTTGAAATCGATTTGAATCGCCGTCTCTCCCGGATAGTGAGAAACTTGGCTAGCTCCAACATCGTAGTAACTGTGTTATGGAACATGATGGTTCGGATGAATATGGAATTACAATACCTGCTATGGTTACTATTGTATGCTTTTAAATGGATATACCACATGTTTGGCACATGATAGTTGCTAATCTCGAGATGGATAGTTATAATTAACCTGATATTGGAACCATAATTGTATAACTAAGTTAATCGCTTTTATGCAAAATGTTGTCAAGCTATCCCCACTTATACAGCCTTGCATAATCCTTGGAGTCGAATTATTTCTGGTTTATGACGAGTAAGTCTAGCTGAGTACCTTCTCGTACTCAGGGTTTTATTTCCTATTGTTGCAGATGGCACTGTGTATCATGGCTATTGCAAGAGTTGCTTCTATCCCGCCGTGGATGAGGAGTAAGCCTTGGGCAGGCTTCTTTAATAATCCCTATCTTTGCTTTTGTGGACTGTGATCCTACTTGACACTGTACTAAACTATGTTGGAAACTTTACTTTCAAACTTAATTTGCTTCCGCTTTTCTCTATCAAACTCGGTTTGTAATAACTGGTTTCATACTCTGATGATAAAAATGTATCTGTGAACTTTATGTAATATGTGGCATGTATGTTGAATCATGTACGATCTTGGTCATTGTAAATCATTTATCGAGACCCGTCGTGGTACTCGACGGACTACCGGGTTTATATGGGTTCAAGTATGATAGTGCGACCGCTTGCGGGCTGCCATTGTACTTGCACTCTTATAAATTGGTCGGTTCTGCGATAGTCGCTACATTGGATCGCCACAGCACCTTCTCAGCCTCAACATATGGGGCCATGTTCAACTCCCGTACGTCTCGCCTGTCATATGGATCCCATTTAACCTATAACTTGTGTTATTAATCCATGGCCTTGTTGATACTTTATGAAGAAAATGAGTGGAAGCCTCAGTGGTAGAACAAACCTGATTCAGAGTTAAAACATCCAAATCATTGGAGTATTGAATGTAGCACCATTGCGGCTGACCCTGAACTAACTTAATTCATGTCCAAAGGTAGCATAGGGGGGACAACAGTCACCATGTGTCCAAGCCTGGAAAACAAAACAATTCTAAGCATTTCACATAGTGCATGCAGTAAATGAAACACATATAACAATTAAATGCAAGGTACTTACCGCAACTCTGCCTCTATGCACCCGTCTGATAGGAATGCGCTCCCAAATCCAAATCTAAAGCAAGTATGTGCAACCACCTATGATGGAATTGGGGTTGGCCCTCCTACATCCCTCACATAGCTGCTGATACAACCAAGCAAGAGTGGCAGACCCCAACTATATTGGGTGATGTTTTCCCATGGCTCACGTAGCTAGGGTAGGACCATCCATGAGACAGTGTTCCCAGAAGCATCTGGAAACAGGAACTATGCCACCATGTGCCACAGCCAGACATGAGTGTGCCTCTCAACGACATCATCCGGTGCATGGGGAGGGCACCTAGAAGCATTGCTGCAACCAGGCTGAGCTAACACCCAACGTCTTCTTCTCCTTCTTCCCTTCTTCAGGGTCGGGTGTCCGATGATCGGTAAACTGCTCCACCATATCCTTCTAGTCCAGTGGCTCTACCATGCCTATCACTGCCAAACTGTCCAAGCGAAGGCCCAAAATGTAGCCAACATCTTGCATGAGCATGGACATCTCTCTAGAGGGTGGGTGGAAGCTATGGGTCTCCGAACGCCACCTGTCGATGAAGGCGGTGAGGAGGGGACCATCCATGTCTAGGAGGCTAGCATTGATAGCTCTAGCCAAGCCTAGAAAACTAGTTTGTGCTCTTGAGAGGTACGGGGAGTAGCACTCATCCCACTCGAGTGGTCGGTGAGTTCGAGGATGCAACGGGGCCAAGGCCTAGAAAAAACAACATTAGAATCGATAGCGGGGTTAAAGACATTATACATGAAAAGGACATATTGTGTGCAAATCACTTACATCACCGTTGTCGACCATCAAGTGCGCTCGGTGGTCCTTGTCGTAGTAGGTCTCAAGAAGGGGGAACTGCGGGTGCGCCATGCTATAATTGTGAAAACGATGAGACAACATTAGAATATGGAAAAAGTAAATAAAACATGCTAGATGGTACAAAAACAATGAACAAATGCATGGAATATATAAGCAACACCAATTTTACTCTATGTATGTACCTTTCTAACCTTCGAACCACTATGACTCCCGTTCCATGTTTCTAATTTCTTTGACTTCTTACGCTTCTTATGTGTGTCGGCGGTATGACTGGTTTTGTGGCATTAGGAGCAATGGACCTGTCCTGGTGCCTCATTGAAGTCGCCAAAACCATACATATCTTCACCATACCCGTTTGATGCATCCATAACTCCTCGGAGTCGCTTTTTCTTCCTTCTACCCTTGTTTGTCTTCAGAAGGTATGGATCGGGAACATAATCCAACCCGTAGTACTTGGGCCATTGTGTCGGATCTAGGTAAGGCTCGAAGCTCGACTCCCACACTTTGAGAGTGTTTGACATGAGGTAAAAAGGAGACATGAACTTTTCACTTTTGTGGTCTAGACCCCTGCATCTACAAGCTGTAATGACATGCGAGCAAGGGACATGGAGGAGTTGTGGAATGTTACAAGATCATTCTGCTTTCTCAAGGTCCACCCTATAATTCCTACCACCATACTTCTCGCCCCCCAGGTTCGTTCCTCCGGCTGACCTGATATTGTACACTAACCTCGATGGCCCAAAGGCCTCCCCCACTTGGTTGGAAGCTATCGTCTCCAAGAGATCCAAGTGTTTCGTACCGGCTCTACCCATTTCTCTTTGGACGCATTTAATATGTTCCATCGATTGACAAAGTATTCATTGCACTTCCTGAACAAGTACTCCACAATACTTGACACGGGGACTGCACGAATACCCTTGAACACCTTGTTGAATGATTCTGAACAATTGGTAGTCATCACGCCGTACCAAAGACCTCTGGCATCGAATGCAAGAGACCACTTGTCCCTTTGAGGCATCTGATCCTCAAGCCAACTCTTTGCCCTAGCATTGAGGACCTTCTGTAACTCTGCAAGCGTGTCTTCGAACTTTTCGTTGGCTCGACAACCACATAGTGACTTCAACTTCTGCACTACCTCCTTTTTCTTCTGCCTCCTCCATATGTTGGTAGCAAAGTGCCTTATGCACCACTGATGCTCAAGAGGAGGGCATCCATCTACATGCTCTTTCGCACCTGTCAGTAGACCGTGATACCGATCTGAGATCATGCATATGTTCCAAGATGAACGGAGCACATTCTGTCTCACAAGCTTCATGAACCAACACCAACTGTCGTTGTTCTCACCCTCAGCCAAAGCGAATGCTAAAGGGACAAGTTGATTGTCTGGGTCCACTCCAACGGCAATCATCAATACACCCCTATACTTTCCTGTTAGGAATGTACCATCAACAAGTACTAAGGGATGACAATGCTTGAAGGCCTCCGTGGACTGAGCAAAACACCAAAAAACTCTCTACAGAACATGCTTCGGAACGCCATCCACGTCCGTGACAATGTGGCCCACATAAGGATACCACCTAAGCCTGGATTGTAGTGTTTCATGGCACTTAGAATCCTAGGAACTTGGTTGTACACCTCTTTCCAATCGCCCCATAGCAACTCTATAGCATGCTACTTTGCCTGCCATGCCTTTGAGTACTTCACTCTATAACCAGTGAACCCAAATATGGTCTCGATCATGCTTGAAACAGATGTGTCACTATCGACCCTAACCGTGCCAACAAGACAACGACCAAGGTAATGGGCTGTGTTTTGTGCGTGCACACCCTTCGGCTTCGAAGATCGACACGTGTGAGGTTACCTCACATTGCGAATCTTCCACTTTTCATTTCTCTGCCTCTAAGCCCATAGAGCCCATTGACATCCATTCTTGTAAAGGACCATGTACCTCTTGTTCTTGTCGGAGTGGCTCACATAATACGGCTTGTGAAACCGAACGGCATAATCCATCAGGAAATACTTGAGATGCTCCAACATATCAAATACCATTCCCTTCTTAATCTCCACCTCCTCAGTATCTGGTACCTCATCGGCCAACAACGACAAACCAATGTCACATATTGCCTGGTCAACCATACTAATGTCCATGAAATTTGGTACCGAGGGTACCTCCACATGAACAACCTTCAATTGTCTCAATTTGACATCATTGTACTCCATTCTCAATGACCCATCAGGTGGAACTCCTATTGCGTCCGGAAACCCTCCCTCACAACAATCACTTTCATCCTCGCTACTAGGCTCAGACCTATACTCGTCCTCCAACACATCATCTGAAGTACTTGGCCCCGAAGTAAAGTCATCTTCGTCCGCGAAGGCAACATCAACTTCGTCATCCTCCGATCCTTACGATATGTCATCCATATCATGTGTTCTATCTCCGTTGCCATCATCCTCATCAAACGTTTCTTCATCGAAATCATCATTCAAGGCACCGGGCTCACATGACCTATCAACTTCTCTAACGACAACCGTCTACAACTCTTCGTCTTGGGTAAGGTTCTCTATGGGCTCCACATCCACACTATCATCCACAACCACCACAATTCAGCTAGACCCCTTCTCCACAACAACTTCTAAGCACCTAACACCGCTACTCTTGACAACCTCTATGTAGTTCTTCCATTCATCCTCACATGACAAACACATCAACACATAATGTGCTCGTTCCTTCCCATAGTCAAATCTGCCTCTAAAACTTAGTGGCCACCCAAATTTATCCCGGCACTTGCTAACCAAAGCATCAAAGGTATGAGGTCCACTAAAGAACTCAACATGTTCGTGCATGCTTTGGAACTCCCCGTTTCCTTTCACTTTGCCACCATGAAACATTCGCACTAACCGATCCATCTACAAAATACGAACCAACACATCAACAACACATGAACTACGCATTTCAAAAATAAATCATATCTATTCACTAATACACTACAATAACTCAAACTTCACAATGATGTCACCAAAGCCAACAAACATACCAATCTAAATCCACCATGCATCAACTACCTACGTCCATGCAACACGTAGTTTACGTCCAATCCATGAGCAGAGTATATCCTAAACCTAATCTACGCATCAAATACCAACAAGTAATGATAAAAACATTCACACCATCCCTAATTTCCTAACCCTAGTCATGGAACTGATGAGGCAAGAAATCAAGAAATAGAGGGGGGGGGAGATCAACCTGGCTGTTTATGTGACTCCATGGACCACGGAGGTGAGGGCTAGTGTTGAGGGAAGACACCATCGGCGGCGCCGCCGTCGGTAGACCACCAGGCAGCGGTCGAGCCACCCGCCTCTCCTGGCGCCATACACCAGCGGCACGAAGAGAGAGGGAGTAGTAGCAGCCGCTTAACTCCCCTACGGTGACAAAAGATGGCGAGGACGACCGGAGGTGGAGGTGGAGGCGTCCCAGTGGCGAAGGCGCCCAGGCCACGCCCTCTTCTTCCCTAAGTGACTCAGGAATGGAGGGAGATGGAGAGGGAGAGGGAGACAGAGGGTGCACGAAAGTGGGAGGGTTCAGGGTGGAACGGTGGTGCGGCTGCGAGGCTGCTCGCGGGGCAGTGGCGGTGGTGGTGGCGGCGTGCGGTTGAAAGGTCCTAATATGGCTAGAGAGGAGGTGAATAGCATATTTAAAAATCTACAAGATCACTAGAGCAATTTGATCAGTATGACAAATAGCGAAATACAAACTTGCTCTAGCTCTACAAGGGTTGCAAACCATCTATCCAACAATTTTTGTTGCTATAATCACTAGGCACACAATTGGCTAAGTCACTACTCACTAAGAGCTCTCACACTTGCTACACTAAAGAGCTCCACTAGATGAACTTAAGCTACAAGGCAAGCTCTCAATTCTAGCTGCACTACAGAGCTTGCTACAACTAGTTTGCAGGAATGCAAATGAGTGAGTAGGGTGATTATACCGTCGCATAGAGGAATAAACCAATCACAATATCAATGCCAATTCCATCACTGAGAGAATACCAAAGGGCAAGAGACAACCAATTTTTCTTCCGAGGTTCACATGCTTACCGGCACGCTAGTCCCCGTTGTGTCAACCAACACTTGGTGGTTCGGCGGCTAAGAGGTGTTGCACGAACCTTGTTCACACAATTGGACACCGCAAGAACCTACCCAAAAGTAAGGTAACTCAATGACACGAGTAGTCTGCTAGAGTTACATTTTAGCTCTCCGTTGGGGAAGGTACAAGACCCCTCACAATCATCGGAGTCGGCCACGAATAATCACCAACACGTGCCAAAGCTCCTCCGCTGCTTCAAGCTATCTAGATGGTGGCAACCACCAAGAGTAACAAGAAATCCGCAGCCACAATGATTCCCAAGTGCCACTAGATGCAATCACTCAAGCAAATGCATTTAGAATCACTCTCAATCTCACTATAATCATGAATCAATGATGGAGATGAGTGGGAGGTGTTTGCTTAGACTCACAAGGATGTTAGAAATGTCAAAGTGCCAAGAGTGTGAGCCCCAAGCCGGTACCTTCCTATTTATAGAGCCACAAGACTCAAAGAGCCTTTGGGCACTCTCGGGCTGACCGGACGGACTAATCGTGGCCGTCCACGTCTCCCCATTTGAATCAGAGATGCTCGATCTCAACGGTTGAATCCCGAGCACACGATCAGTTAAGTTATGACCGGACGCACCTGAGCAGCAACCGGACTCGGTGCCACTCAGGGTCTGGTCGTTTCCAGTAAACTCCCCGAGGCGTTTTATATTGACTAGACGCGTCAGGTCAACGTCGACCTGACACGCCCCAGCGTTCGATCCTCGCTCCTCTTCTCTGCGTGCGCTCGCAAAGCCGATGTCAGCGTATGTCATCCATTACCTGACGCGTGCCATGTGCGTCCGATCACGCGAAGCCGCCGCCTCTCAACTTGTGATCGGACGCGCTGGTCGAATCAGCCTAGTGTCCGATCACGCCTCGCCACTCTCGGCCAACTTCGCGCCATGGTTTAAAATTGACCGGACTCGGCCAGCCAGCGTCCGGTTAGGACATAGGCAGCATCCCGATCACTGTGCAACTCCTCCTTTTCTTTTTCTAAGTTCACGATCGCTTCACCCTTACTTCAAAATTGCTAACCACAAAGTGTAGAACTTGTGTGCACGTGTGTTAGCATTTTTCAAAGCATTTTACAAGGGTCAAGGTTAGCACACTAGGTTCCTAAATGCATATGCAAGAATCATGTCATCTAGTGGCACTCGATAAACTATTTCGCTAAAGATTTCCCCTCTTTATAGTATGGTTATCGATCCTAAGTCATCCATACCCTCTATGGTGTCTTGAGTGCAAAATAAAAACCTATCTTATACCTTTGCCTTGATCTTCTCGGTTTTTGTTTTTCTCTTTCTTCTTTTCTAAGTTGAGCTTGATCATCATTATCTCATGTCCATCTCTAACTCCATGGACCTCATCTTGCTCAATCACTTGGATTGGACCACCTTATCTAATTCACATACTTAGATCAAAGGTTAATCCTAGGTTTCATCAATTATCCAAAATCAAATTAGGGCTTTTCTGCGGCATTGGGGGCGGACGCGGGTGAGCGAGAGAGAGAGAGAGAGAGAGAGAAAAGAAATGGGCCAGCCCGGTCAAAACCTAACTCGGCCGCCTGGCACGACAGCGCTGTCGCGCCAGAGTCGCTGACGCGATAGGGCGGGACCCACGCTGCGCCACGCCAGCATCAGTCAACGACGGGTGCCACCTTGGCTGAGATTGTTGCACCAGCGCATGTGGCGCGACAGAGTGGTACTGTCGCGTCAGCCACGCTGGCGCGACCAAAAGGGTCACTTTTGCAAATATATTTTTTAGATTAGCATTAAAATATTGATTAAAAAAGGATTAAAAATTAAAAAAATCCCTCAACGCGACGATGGCTGGAAAAGGGAGCTGAAGACTATATATTTATAGTTTTGTGGCCGAGTAAACATCAGCCAAGGAGAAGCATACATGACAGATGAAACAGAATTACTTGCATCACAGAATGTGATAATACTTTGAAACTGATAAAGAATCCATACTTTACAAACTGAGTATCTAAATCATATTCCGATTCCACCATTCTATTTCTTATGAGAAATGTTTCAAAACAAAACTCCACTCAACTATAGTTAGATAAATAAAATTTGGGAGGACAATATTCTAGAATGTTAGGACAATAAATTCAAGGTTTACATGAATGTTATCCTGTAATATTCGTGTAAAAAGAGAACATTCATATATGCTATGAGAACTATTGAAATATCGCGTCGAATAACCTATAAATACTACACGAACAACCTAAGAGACACCACAAAACATCTTATGTGTACTGTGTAGGCAATAAAATAATACACCATTGAATATCTCACAGATACTACAATGAACATTGCAAAATACGAACATGAATACTTTGAGAGAAAAAATCCAGAATATACCATAAAATATATCATGAAGAACATAAAGATAATATAATGATAATTCAGAACATGCCTCATAAAAACCATGTGAACGGTCTTAATATATTAATAGGTCAAATAGATCATGGATATAAGAAAAGTGCCATGAAATAGATATAAAAATACAAAATATATGAAAATAAATAACAACAATTGAATAGAAAATAAAATTGATAACAAAATAAATTATAAACTATGCACTGGAAAAAATCTTTTGAATGATATTAGAACAATCAAAGTATAACATGAAACGTCTAATGAATATTAAATACAATATGGAAAATCCAATGACTCATGAATATAATGAAAACGATGAGATGCACACCATGAAACATCTCATGAGTAATATGATAATAATAAAAAAGGACACCATCGAACATCTCATAAATATTATAGGAACCATGGAACATGCCATACATAATACATGAGTCGTATATAAACACCCCTAAAATATCTCATGAGTACTATCAAAACAATAATACACCATGAAGTAAAAGAAAAGTAACAAAATTTAAGCGATGAACAAAATGGATTTAAAAATAAAGCAAAGTAAAATGGAAATAAATGGAAAAGGAGAAGTAAAAGAAAAGAAAATGAAAAGGAGAAAATAAAAAGAAAACAAAAATATATATCATGTTATGGAGGAAAATAAAATCTATATCTATCTATACTATAAAAAAGTGAAAGAATTGAAAGTACCTATCACCCAAAAATTTATTATCCACCCTACATCATCACCCTTGGATGACTTATTGTCTTTAGAACTAAGGGTGCACATTAACCTTATTACATACTTACGATCACTGTGGTGAGCCTTACACATCCCTACCGTACAATTTGTCCGCCAATGAACCGCATGCGTTGTTCCTACCAAACAATTAGATTTACAATTCTTTTCTTACCAAAGTTGTCTAGTACATTATTCTATTTAATGTGGTGTCTTTGTTTATTCTAGACTGTTAGATCATCGTAATCCAATGATACATCAGTACATGTTCTTTTTTCATTAATCGTAATTTCTAGGTCCTATTGTACTGTTTATTCTATACCGTTAGATCATCATAAAATCCAATAATACATACTCTCAATGAATGTAGGGGCGTCTTTTAACAATGTTGTATATGATAGCAAATCGTGACCACTCACAGAATAGTTAGTGGTCACAATTTGCTATCTATTCTCATGTATTATAGATAGCAAATCATGAGCACTCACTTTGTATGAGTACCAATATTATCGAGAACTATAGCTCATATACAATCTATGTCTCCCACAAACATTTGAAAAATCTCAAGGTATCGGTAAGAAGGAATTTGTGTCCTTTATATTATGGCATGGGAATATTAGCCTTTGAACCATTCTTGTTAGTTGAAGGGGGTTTTGTGTGAGCCCCAATATAGAAACTTAATCAACCATGTGTAATCAAAGTTAGAAATATGTCTTAAAACAATTTTAGATAGGCTTACATTTATGACAAGGGAAAGTAGTAGAATAATTGCAAGCTAGACCAAAGTCCCTTATTGGTGGCTATATAAATTGAAGTATTAGTTGATTGTAAGAGCATCTCCAAAGAGTCATTCTAAAATTTGCTCTCTAAATTATTATTTGGAGAGGCATTTGAGTAAAAATCGTTTTCTATAATTTTGTACTCTCCAATAACTTTTCTATATCTTGTGCGCACTATAGAGCGCCATCCTTGCTCTCTATATTTAGCTAGAGAGAAATCCGAAATAGAGGATGTCTATGTTGGGACATTCAATTAAAGAGGCTGTTGGATGATATTTTTTCACCAAAATCTCTGTTCCTATAAATTAGAAAGAATATAAAGAGTCACTTGGAGCTGCTCTAACCTTGCTTATTATATCCTAGTATGTGGTCAATAAATTTTAAAAGTCTCCACGTTAATTCTCAAGGCCCAAAAATTACCGTATTAATTAGAGAAAATATAATTAAAAAAACATCTGCATACTTATAACTGACCACCATTACCATTACGCAAAACTAACCTAGAAATACCCTTGTATCTATTTCTACCCATGGTACTATAAAAACAGCTTCTTTATGTTAGTTATAACTTATAAGTGCTTGAATATTTGTCTTGGATTAAAAGGAGATTCAAAATTGAAATTCAAATTATCTTTCTGTATTAAATATCATAGACAAAATATAGTTCAAGTCGAGAGGTTAAAAAATAAACATATAGAAAAAGGTACCAAAGAAAAGACCTGATAACATCAACTACTACGCAACTAAGAAGACATAATATGTGGTGCTCATATGACAATGAAAAAGGATGCTGATAGAGTCATAAATAAAGGACACATAAATGACTGTACAATATGAAGCAAGCTTGCCTATATATAGATCAAGGTCGTTACATTATTAACCAACTAATAAAGGAAGATATAACGTGTATAGAGTTTAGACAAGGAGATAGGGAGTCAAGGGTGAGAAAAGTACAATAGAAATTGCACAAAAATAGAATAATACACTAGCGCACAAAACTAGCTAGGTGTGGTTCTGATAAAAAGCTATAGCAAAGAAGATTACCGAACTCCCTGACCATCTCTTTCACAGGCTGAACCAAACCCGATTTTTCGAGTTTCGGTGATGTGCAAAAACAAAATTCTCTCAAGTTTCCTGAACGACGAAGACTCGTACTCTTTGAGTCGAATCATTGATCAACAGATGGAACTGAGTGGCCGCGCACATGGCGGACCGATAATTAAGAACCTGGGAGTTAGACGTGTGTGGAGGCAACCATGCAGGAAGCCAACAGTGACTGTAAGAGCAACAGCTTAGTTCCCAAATCAGCACTTCATCTTCATCTTTGCCCAACCCAAGCCCCAGTATAACATCACCGAGACACCAACCCTTTTCGAAGGTTGCATGCATGACACTACTAGAATCACCAAGCTCCATCTCGGTCATCTCCACGATCCCTCACCACCATTGGCCAGCCTAGCTCCCTACCATGCCCTATCTTAGCCTTTTTCCCACTGCTTCATCGCGATTCCAAGACGTCAATGCCATTGCCAAACTGCATCTCTGTCACTCACTCATATGCCAAAGCATTCAGGGGAGAATCAATCTGGCGCCTTGCTGTGCCGGCATCTCATTCCCATCCCACGAACTCATCTTACTTTAGGCAAAAAGGCGTGCAGGCAGAGGTAGTGACGAACTGACGAGCTTAGACCCCGTCTCCAACAACCGCGACCGAAATACAAGATCTATTCGTCATTTGGGTGGCGCTTCTGCAAAGGGTTCAGTACCTATTTTTTTGTCTTCTCCAATAACAAGACTCAAAAGACAACCCTTTCTACAAATAGGTCTCCAGGAGAGAGGATACTCAGATTTGAATTATGTCTCTCCTGGTACCCAAAATAGGTCTTCCATATAGGTATTTTGTTGGAGACTTTGGGTATTGTGTTGGAAACCCATTTTGAATTTGGGTTCCCCAATAAATCTCCTGTTGGAGACAGCCTTACCAGGCCATCAGTGCTGTATGAGTAGGGAGACCTGAATAAGCAGCAACTCTTCTTTTCCAGGACACAATTGCTCGGTAATGGAGTTCATTATTTGTGTGCATGCTGCGCCTTGGCCTGGCTGGCCGCTGGCATATACGAAAGCGACGTTCTAGTTCTTTCACACGTAGACCTCCCATCAGGTTTGAGCTCGATCCATCTATTCGATCACGATCAGGGACCCTCCATCTGCTGCTGGTTGTTGTTGCAGATAGTAGCTGGAGAGACGTACTGGTGGTTAGGGTGCCAATGTAAAGCACTGTTGCAAAGTTGCTGCAAGTGTCGATCGTGTGAGAGTGGATTCGACGTGTAAAGGAAGTTGAGCCCTGCGAACGAACGAAAAGAAGATCGGCAGACGACGGATGTGGGATCTGCACTTGGACGGTTTATGCGGAGAAATGCTCGCGCACGCCGCACGAATCTAGCAGCCGCAGGTTTCCTCTTGATTCAGCATCCAGCAATGGCAATGATGAGTGGACAAGTGGATATCTTTTCCATGCGACTCATTCCTGATTGGGTTTTGTTCATTTGTCAGCCGCAGCAGGCCGTGATAATTTATCAGCTAGATAGGCCTAGCGCTTCTGATCTCTCATTCTCTCCTCCACAAGATCGTCCTGGTGATCAACTTGCTGATGATCTCCTCCTTCTCATGCATCATGGAGTAGTTGTGTATTTTGTTACTCCACTTGAAAGTTTAAACGCAAACATGAGTAATGACTGGTTTTTCCTAGAAATTGCAGTGCAACGTATTATTAGGTCTCGTTCGGTTGTGCAGGAATCATCTCCTGGAAAGATTCCTAGCTAGAATTATTCCTACCACAATCCTAAATTAACTTGAGTGTCCAAAACCACCAAGGACAGTGCTTAAATCGCCAAGAAAATGATACTTGGCCACAAACCATCAAACAACCTCTGTCAAGGATAAAAGACAAGGGAAATTAGTTTCCTTGACGGTTTTGGCATTTAAGGATGATTTTCTTGGAAGCTAGCCGCCAAAAAAATTAGGACCATACTTAATTTGCCAAAAGAACAAGAAAATGTTACGACCGTTAAGTAAATTAGTTTTTAAGAGGGCCAGCAACCTTCAACAAAATATTCCTAACCGCCAAAGAAATTAGTTTCCTTGAGGGCAAACGATGAGAAGCGTACATGACGTCTTCAGAGTGGTCGTTGCCGAAGCGGACAACTGGATCCAGGCGGGGTTCAAAACGCTGCTGCCCTTCAGTGCTGTTTGGCCGCAAAATACAGTTCCATTGTAATACAAACCGTTTAATCCAGTAGACAGGACTTCTAGGGGCCTTAACGATGGTGTCTCGCCACCGTTTTTGGTCGCTTGTGTAAGGGCTAAAACTTTCCTCTTAACGAAAAACGGGTATAATATACCTGATTGAGAAAAAAAAAAGTTTCCTTGAGAGCCAGCAATCTCCAAGGAAATAAAGAGCAATAGAAAAAAACATAAATCAATGAAAGCCGTGCCTGAAAAACACTTACCACTACACCTCAAAAGCAACTTATGACTAACTGAATTATTTTTTCTATTGTACTCACTTTGTTGAATCCTGTAATGGATATTTGATATTCTAAATGATTTCAAATGTAAAAAGCTCGAACTAAAAAGTTTTAGATTTCTTTGAACACTATAACTTTGGTTTAGGTCATATCTGCATCCGAGGTCATTTCGAAAATTCAAAAAATTTGAATTTTAAAGCTCCGAGAATTTTCTTGGGGGTTTCAAATTACACTCAAGAAAATATGAATTACCTAGGCGGTTTCAAATAGCACTCAAGGAAATACGAATTACCTTGGCGGTTTCGAGTAACACCCAACGAAATGGGTAATTACCTTGGCGGTTTGTAATAACACTCAAGGAAACATGGAACTACTTTTGTGGTTTGATTTAACACTCAAGAATATGCATTTTCTTGGAGGTCTATGTCTGCAGCCAAGGAAACTACACTTTACTTTGCAATTTTGTTTTGGCCCTCATGGAAATCTTTAGCACTCAAGGTAATTCAAGATTGTGGGAGTGCTAGGCGCATTCTAAGATAACCGAACCAGGATATCCCCACCTACAAATAAAGTGGATCACCAGAAAGCTAAGTGGACTTCTGATGATACTTCATGTAACCAATAAAGATCTGATAGATGCGTGTTGTTAGAGAAGTAGCCAACGGATAATTGCATGAAAAGTTCGTATTCTAAAGGTAATGAAAACTGGCATAGCAGAGGTGAAGACTATATGCTGATTTTTCTTTTTACCATTTTTAGTTGCTAAGATAAGAAAAAATAATAAGCTTCTATGCTCTCTTACAAATTTATTTGTCCAAACTCACCCGTCTTTGGGATTGGTGATGAACTTAAACTGGTTGATCGATCACTTAATGCTACAACAAACTATTTTTTTAAAGAAATATTGTTCATGTTTATCAGTCTAGTCCCAAACAAATAAATGTTATGTCGTTTATTTCATCCTATATCTATTGACATATTGGGTTTCAGGAATGTGCTATACATAAGTCTGTATTCTTATAAAGATTTTTGTTGATGTTCTGAGCATATTGGGTTTCAGGAATGTGCAAAACTCATTTGTGACATGACTCTAATCATTTCCTATTTATTGCTTAAGCTTTGCAATCTGCAAAATGATCCGTCTAAATGCTGGTATATACAGAAGGCAACAAAATAACATTTCTAATACTTAGTGGAGTATATATCTATGTCCACCGAGCAGTTAAAAAAATTCAGGGTTACGCCATACATGCATCTGAACTATATACACTGTAATAATGCTAGTTGAGAGGAAGTAATAGTTTGGTTCTCACGAGAGAAACTTTGTACTCCGTCCGTTCCAAATTATAAGTTATTTTAGCTTTTCTAGGTATATTGCTATGCGCGCGCGCGCACACACACACACATATATATATATATATATATATATATATATATATGCATCTAGATATATATTTTGTATAGATATATGACAAAAATAATATACCTAGAAAAGTCAAAATGACTTATAATTTAAACGGAGAGAGTATATACCTAGGATGTTTTTTTTTTACTTGTAAAGCGCAGCACTCGAGTTCGCCACACCATGCCATTCCCATGTATCCAGTTGGTTGCAACAAGGATTCCACCAAGGCACCAACTGATGTATGCACGCTTTTCAGACGCGACAAAAGTTTGGACCAGTGAAACACCTGGGGAAAAGTTACTCGAGTATTTTACAACTTGATAGTGTGATACACACAACCGCGCTCATTTATCATACAAGCGAATAAGCGATTACAACTTGGGATGCTAAGATAGTAGAGAACAGACCTTTCATCCGATGCTAAAATGGGCTCTAGTCCTGGTATTTTTTGCGCCCGGGACTAGAGAGACCTTTAGTCCCGGTTGGTGTCTCCAACCGGGACTAAAGGTCCCTGCTCAACGGCTACTGCGCTCGGCACAGTGGCAGAGTACCTTTAGTCCCGGTTGTAGACACCAACCGGGACTAAAGGTGGACCTTTCCTCCCGGTTGGAGCCACCAACCGGGACTAAAAGTCCTCAACTTTTAGTCCCGGTTGGTAACACAAACCGGGACTAAAGGTAGACCATTTAGTCCCGGTTGGTAACACCAACCCGGACTAAAGGACCCTTTAGTCCTAGTTGGTAACATCAACCGGGACTAAAGGTCCCCTGATGGGTTAGTTCAAAAGGGAAGCATCACATCCATTGTTAGATGTATTGTGTAGGTGGGGTGGTAAGCTACGCGCGAGGCAATGCATGGGGTCTTGGGTTCGAATCTCACGGGACGCAGCGGTGGGAGGCATTATTTTTTTAAAAGCTGGGAGGACTTTTAGTCCCGGTTGGTGTTACCCACCGGGACTAAAGTCCCGGTTCCTGACCCGGGACTAAAGGACCTCCCTTTAGTCCCGGATGCTTACTCCCGGGTGGGGAACCGGGACTAGAGGGGGTTCCCCACCGGAAGTAGTACAATTCAGAAATCAAAGATGATAACAAAAGCAAAACTGCCACGCTTTCAGTTTCAGTTTCAGTTGTTGGGTTCGGTTTTGCGTGCGCCTTGGGTGATGAAACCGGCGTGTTTGGAACGCATGCAGGAGAGCTTTGTAGCGATCGAACTGCAGAATTCTTTCTTCCCAAAAGTTCGTGCCAAAATCTCCATTCCAATTTCCAAACAGCTGCTACCATTTTCCCTAGTAAGTATAGTCTGCTCGTCGTAGCTAGACGAACAGTTGAGACTTGAGAGTTCAGCGCTCGATCAGATGACGACGACACCGCCATCCACCGGAGGCAAATTATTGGGAGTCTGATGAGGCCGATCAAACCGCACTAGCAGCAGCAGCAGCAGCAGCTCCACGTACACCGGAGGATGACCTCACGCCATTGTTCCCGATGTTGCACCCCGCCGCGTCATCTCCAACGACGATCGCTGCTCCGTCTTGCATGGAGGATGCCTGCACTGCCATCGGCAGCGCCGTCTTGGCGTCGGCCTCCTTCTCCTGCGTCTCCTTGTGCTTGCCCCAGAGGACGGAGTAAAGCCCGGGCACGATGAGCACGGCGCCGAGGACGCCCCCGAGGTAGATCTTCTCGGAGAGGATGAAGGAGCCCATGACGGCGACGATGATCATCATGAGCGGGCTGAACGCCGACGCGAACACCGGCCCGGTCTTCTGGATCACCAGGCCCTGCACGTAGTACGCGATGCTCGAATTCACAATGCCCTGCAGGAACGGAACATTCAACAGCTCGTCGTCAGCAAGGAGAGGTCGTCAGCAGCATCATGGCTAATCAGCTCGTTGGATCGTCGTCCTTACGGCGTAGGCGGCGGCGAGCAGGTTCATGTCGAATCCGATGGTCCAGACGGAGGTGCGGCGCTCCATGACGAAGGTGACAACGATGGCCTGCAGCGTGCCGATGAAGCAGACGAGCGTGGTGAGCGACAGCTGCGCCGAGTACTGCTTGATCGTGTGCGTCTGCAGGACGAAGAGGGAGGCCCAGGCGAGGGTGGCGACGATGACGAACACCGAGCCGAGGAACCAGTCCCTGGAGCTGATCTCCGCCGCAGCGGCAGCGGCGGGGGCCTCGGCGCCGCCTCCGTGGACGGCGGGCGACGACGCGTGCCTGCTGGTCCACGCCAGCTGCATCAGCGGGCCCTTGTAGAGCGTCATCAGCATCGCGCCGGCCACGGTCACCACCGTCCCGAGGACCTTGGCCTGGCACCTCACCTTCTTCATCTGCAGCTTCTCCATCCTGCACGCGCCGTCGTCACGTACGATCAAACACCGTTCAGTATCAGATGGTTTGTTGGATGCAGCAGTTAACGTTGTTTAGTTCGTCTGGAAAGTGCAAGTGCACCTGAAGATCACGGCCAGGACGAAGGTCATGGCCGGCAGGATGTTGCTCATCGCGCAGGCGAACGTGGGGCCGGTGAACTTGAGCCCGGCGTAGTAGAAGTTCTGGTCGATCACCGGCCTGCAGAAACGACAACAAGTGAAAACTGTCATTCTCACTCGAATATACACATATATGCCATCACTATCTGTCAGGTTATTCTTGTCAGCCCACGAGATGCATGCATCAACGAGCAGCAGAGCATAGTACTAACCCGAGCATGGCAAGGATGAAGATTTGCCAGAAGATTGGCCACGTCATCTTGGGCCTCACCTTCCTGCAGCCATTAATTTTCCATAGTCGCATCGTGATCAGTGTGCTAACTCGCCAGATAATCGGAAATGCTGATCAGCTACGATCAGACGCTAATAGCCGGACTGAAACTGAAGTGAAGGGCCGGGTAGGTAGGCGGGTACCTCTCGAGGACGAGGGCGAAGGGGGCGATGGAGAGCGTGGCGAAGGCGTGGCGGTAGACGACGAGCACGTAGTGGCTCATGCCCTGGTTCAGTGACAACTTGGTGAGCACGTTCATCCCGGCGTAGCCGAACTGCAGCGAGATCATGGCGATGTAGGGCTTCGCCTTCTCCACGAACCCGCCGCACCCCGCCATGGTGATCCTAAAAGTACTCTTCTCGCTTCTCAACAGAGTCCGGGCTCCTTCACAGGAGGATGGCAATGGCAGGTGATGGTATGGTATAGAGCTCAGAGATCAGGTGACTTCTTGGAGCTGAGACGGGGCAGAGGTGATGGCTGGATTTATAGGGTGACTTCTGGGTCGATCGGAGGAACGAGGAAGGGTGTTTTCGGGTGAATGGTGACATGGTGTCGTCTCTGAGTGACATGTGAGTAAGGTGGGGCCCGCCCGGGCAGTGCTTTGCTGGATTCTTGTAGCCGTATATTCCGAAAACGTAGGCGTGCCCGGGTAGTGGCGCGTGAGTAGAATTCCGGCAGGGCCGGGTTTTTAGCCGAAGGCATGGGTTCAGTTATGTGCCCATGCTATAAAGCTGCTAATGGGTTTCTGCGTGGAGCATCAGAGCGATGGAATGGAATCAGAACGTGATGATGGCAGTGGCAAACCTGCCACCTACCGACTCCCTGGAGCAAAACTGACGCAGAATCGCCTGGCCATCTTCGGTGGGTATCTGCAGTGTAGTGTGTTTTCCTGATGACAATTTTAACCAAAAAAAAAGGAATTTTCGATTTTTTTTCTTGTTGAATAATGCCAAATCAAATAAAAAATATCTAGAAAGTCAAAAGGAAATGAATTAGTTAATTTAGTTAGAAAGAGAAGAGGACTCGCACTTGATTTAGTCGCGCAAGCGAATCCCATTCAATCGTTTACTTATAGAATGATGAGTCCATTGGAAAGTTCGATCATTTTTTTAAAATTGACGGTACGATGACTATGCGCGGATCATTGTTTATAGAGTGGTATTTGATGGGGGAAATAAGTAGTGTGAACTCATCTTTTGATGTAAACATAAAAACTTGTTCAGGATGCGTATTTTGGTCACAAAAAAGATTAAAATGATGCAGACGCATAGTGCATCCATAAATGAGCTTAGTTTCAAACTCATTTAATACAAATTCAAATGAAAAATGACAAATTTTCTGAAATCTTTGTTGCAAACCTTTGTGGCAAGCTCAACACTGTTAGCGGGGGAGCTCGGTGACCATAAGCTTATCTTCGTGGAGCTACAATGTGGAAAAAGGGTTTTGTTTTAGCAACCTTTTATCATGGGATACATCCTCAGCTCCATGAATTTTCATCTCTTGAATTGATTTCTACTTACTGCATTTAAGCTTATGCATTGTGTTTGTTTGTGTGGCACTTACTTTTTCTAAATTAGTATAGGCTACTTCTTATGATTAGGTCTAGGTTGCAAAACTCTTTGCGGGTTTGGATAGGTAGAGCACACTAGAAAAATATAAGGTGGACATCACGTTAGATTAGTTTATTGTTTTCTAGTGTAGATCAAGAAAAGATTTTACATACCCAATTCACCCCCTAAGCCCCTCCCCTTGTTGGGTCTTGGCCTCGCTAGGACTAGAGGTTTCCTGTACAAGGGACTCACCGAGCTCCAACTCTGGCACCTTCTCATCTCCATCCGTGATAGCAAATGAAACATCATTGACTAGGTCCTTGTCATTGCTTCCATCAACAGAGTCTAACTCAATGCTTTGAAGCCCCACTTTTGCTTTCAATGATTAATGAACACAAGGCTTTGTGATCAACGTGTATTTTGTAGGAATTACTCATGTTGTTAGTCACAGTCATGGCCACACGGTACTCTTGGTATTAGATTTTGGATTCCATGCATGGATGCAAAGGATATTCATGGAGGCTACGGATTCTATACATTCTAATTGCGACTTGGTGTTGATATGCACTTAGAAGTAGAATAGATCTTTGTTTTTTTTGTCATACTATTAAGGGGGGTAGAGATGAGTATATTGACCTAGTTTTGAGGCTAGAGTGTTAAAGAGATGCACACATGTGAAAGATCTACCTAGGTAGCTTATGGGTGGCCTTGAAAGGATGAAAATTTGTTAAGGAACTCAAAGAAGTTGAATTGGATTAGAGTTCAAATAGTTTTTTTTTGAAAAAAATCAAGTTTTTTTTGCAAGCTTCATCTGTTTTCTATTTATGCGATTGGTTTGAAACCCGCCAATCTGGAGTGAAGACCAGGTACTCCTAGAGTCCTAGTACAACTTGAGCATTGATGATTGAACGGAGCTTAATCCTTAGGGGTGCTCCAACATGGGCTAAAGGGTTGTGGCAACTATCTGAAACCATGGGGAAAAAATCTTGTTGTCTCTTGTCTATTGTACTTCTCGCATTTACATTTTATTGATCTTATTGTGTGCTTGAAGTATTTGGTGACAACTATGATTTGTTTTGTCTTAGTGTGATCTTTAGTAGCCAGGTTTTCAATTCCCCACCTAAAGACATGTTGCTAGCTAGTGTGATCTTGTTATGACTAGTGTGGCGGTCTTAAGGACTCTCTTTAGTGTTATATGTTTAGTTCTAGGGCTAGTTATATAAGAGGTGATGAAATAGAGTTGTGTTAGGTTAAAGTTGATTTAGTTTTTTATATCCCAATTTACCCCCTCGTGGTTGGACCATTTTGATCCTTATACACCAGCAACTCGGGAATCCTATACTACTTTTAAGTACAGGATGAGTTGGGATGATCTCTATGGAAACAAAATCCCACATTTATACGTGTCTTTAGGTCCTGATATAACAAAAAAAAAGAGAAATGCTATACATTAGCCGGTTGTTTCATTTGCTCAAAATAGCCGGTTTTGTGAACGTTCGTTTTGTTTGTGTGTCTTCATTTCGATCGTCCAATCCATCTTAGCGCGCGGCACCCAGCTCCGTCGTCGTCTTCAGTTTCTGACTGTGGGCCAGCGTGGTTTTTTTGACTTTCTTGGTAGTGGCGCCCAAATTTTCTCGGCCGTTTCCCACTTTCCCGATTCCCCCATTTTCGATTTGGCTCCCCCCGCAACCGAGTTGAGGCGACGCATGGGCGTCTTCGCGGGCGGCGCCGCGCGCTGTCAAGGGTTTCGTCGAGCTAAGTTCCTTTGTTCCCTTCCCATGTTTCTTTTTGGCGTCACCATTGTTTGTATCTGTCGCTGCCTCGAGGATTTCATTTGGTACCAAGAAATCCTCGCCATCGCCGCTCCTGCCAGCGCCGGTGGATCTTGTCTCGACGTGAGGAGGGTTTGCGCCGCCGATTGGAGGGAGTAGTCGTCGTCGGCCTCTGTTGATTTGAGAGAGTCCGCTATATCATCGTGTAAGATCCCTTAGCCACCCGGCTGCTGCCTCAGTCGCTGCTCATCACGATGGGCGCGGGCGTCCCCGGCGGACCACAGCCTGCTCCGTCCATCACCGCTTACCACCAGGACGGGGCGCGTGGTGTCCCCGGCGTGGGCTCCAGGGAGTCGCGCCTAGCAGGAGCCGCACGCTCCAGGCGCCCAAGCACCACTAGGCCTGGAGGAGTTTGTTGGTTTCTGTGACCAAGGAGCTAGATCGATCTCCTTTGTTACATGTTCAGTTGTTCAGTTCAAGTGAATAGTTTATATATGCTCAAGTTGATTTGCTGACTATTTGTTTAGTTCTAGTGAATTGTTAGTCATGTCCTGGGTGGTTTTGAATCTTCCAGTAAATTCTATGTTTAGTTCATGTCGGTGCGGGACCCACAGGATACCCCGCAAGGAAGAGAGAAGATCTAGTCTAACTAGGATTCTCCCCATGTAATCATAGTAGTAGTATTATTTTGTAATCCTACTAGGAACTCTCATTGTAAACCGACTAGGAATCTGATCTCCTGACTATATAAAGGAGGGTAAGGTTCCTAGAGAAGGGAGATAAGGATTTTTACAACACAATCAATCCAACGCAAAGGCTAACGCCGACTGGACGTAGGGCTGTTACTCGACCACAGTCGAGGGTCTGAACCAGGATAAATCGACTATCTCTTGCGTTCACCGTCGAAGTTCCGTGATACGTGAAGTTCGAACAATATCGCCTCGAGGGACCCCGTAAGGCGGCTAAGCTATCGGTGGTGAACATCGACAACCGGGCGCTGTAGGGGCTTTCGGCGAATTTGCATCCGAGAGCTCGATGGACCTCAACAACATGATCTTCTCAATGGGATCAACTTTCATCTTCGGCTCTTGGATCTACGAGACGAACAACAACGGCAAGCTCCAAGGTCGTCTCCTCGAAGATTCAAAACACCATGAAGACTATTCTGTTCCGACGACCATGACAGATCAAATATCCGGAAGATTCGCGCAGCTCATAGTGTCTGATTCAACTCAGGTTCCGCAGCTTTGCGCATTCGACTTGAATTCAAGATCCGCATCCGAGTTGGAGTCTTATCCAAGTCCTTTCGGGAAACTGAGTTCTTTTCCGATGGGACTTAAGAACGTGGCCCTGACCTATCAAGAATACAACTCGGAGTACGCGTAGAACCCCTTCAAGAAGTCGGATCTTCCTCCACTCGGACTCCTCAACATGGCAACATCTTATCAGGCACGGCTCAGAGAAATCCTCGATCCAGTACTAAGAATGCCACTGAAGGGAGCTCAAGAAGGCCTCGCCCCGATCAGAACATCGCAAGATCAAGATTGTTCACCGGCCGGACTCGCTCTCGAGGATAACAAGACCGAATCGACAACACGACGACGACGGCTATTCTACCTTACTAAGAAGGAGACTCGATCACGACATCGAGGCATCTACTAAAGTCATCAACAACTTCGACAAAGATGAAAACTAACGCCAATAATGTATCGGCTCACGACGGAAGTATTCATGGTTCTGGACGCCCTCGGTCACCATTTAATCCCCTGTAAGCACCCGATGTCGTCGTCATCGATGAATCAGAATCCAACATATCACCCTTTGCCTGTGGCTACGATGGAGAAACCGAGAGTCGAAACAAGATAGAGAAAGAAAAACAAGTTGAAGCAAGGGCGCCAACACCGCATAGGCTAAACAGTAGGAAGCCTCGGATCGACACGAGTCGAGTTGGGTGAATACAATGTAAGAAAATCACAACGAGAAGTCGAAGGAAGACGCACGGCAAATACGCCTTACGATAAGATTCAAGAAGCATTAGAAGAACTCAGAGCAACTTCACACCCCGGTGAGAAGTATGAACAGCTCCAGGACTTGCTCCGGTCGACGATCCCGAGAACGCATGAAGAGAGAGCCCAATCAAGACTACCCGCCAGATCAACAACCCACAGGCAAGAAGATCAAAATCAAAGGAAGTCCGCTTTCGAAAGACTTGGGCTAGGTGGAAGTCATAACGGAGAAAGTAGGAAGGATCATAATCAAGGCCACCGATTCAAACAACCAAGAAAGACCAGGAGTAGGGCGCCTACCCAGACAGCCTCGCAGAATTATTCCCATCAAAACAATAGTTGGCCAGAAGGAGGTGCCAAATCAGAATTCAAAGAAGCCGGAACGCACGACAGATTCCCCTGTTTCGCGAACAGGCTTGCATCAATACGATTACCTCACAAGTTCAAACCGTCTAACCACTCTAAGTATGATGGCAAAACTGAACCAAGGCAATGGCTCAGAATATATTCACAATCAATTGAACTAGCCGGAGGAGACGATGATATCAAGACCCTGTTCTTTCCCATGGCACTGGAAGCCATGCCCCTCCAATGGTTCGACAAATTAAATCCAGGATCTATCAGAAATTGGGAGGACTTGCAAAGAGCTTTTTGTGAAAATTTCGCAGGAATCATTACACACCCAATCACTCATGCAGAACTAAAAGGACTCAAGCAGAAAGGAGGCGAAAGTCTCAGAAATTACTATTGACGATTCGGCGAACTACGGGCTCAAGTGCATGACATCACCGAACGAGAAGTAATTGAAGCTTTCTCTCATGGAATCATGGCTAGGTGGCAATTTCAAGACTTCTGCAAAGAAAATCCGAGAAACAATGAAGAATTTAGACGAACAGTAGAAAAGATGATTACTGCAGAAGAAAAAACACGAGAGAGGTTCCCGGATAGAAGCAACCAGGACAACCCGGACAAGCAAAATCATCGAAATAGCAGACATCAAGAAAGAAAACGTAGACCATACAATACCGTAGCAATGGCCGACAAATCAAAGAAGTTTTCCAAACCCAGAAGATATGATGACATTAAAAACATACATTGCCCATTGCACCCTAATGGGAGGCACACCATCGGAAATTGCTACACTTTCAATGATCCATACACAAGAAAAGATAGTAAGGGGAACACCAAAGAGGAGAATCAGAAAAAAGATGAAGACAACCACGAGGACAAAGGATTCCAAAAACCCAGGGGAACGGTAGCAGTGATCTTCTCAGGGGCTCCAGATTGCAGAAGCAAACATCAAGAAAAACTAGCACTACGGACTATCATGACAGCAGAACCGGCTACTCCAAGATATCTCAATTGGTCACAGTATCCTATCCAATTTACCAGAGAAGACCAGTGGACTAGCGTGGGAAACGCAGGCCATTATCCACTGGTGCTAGATCCAACTATTGCTGGTATGACTATCACCAAAGTACTAATCGACGGGGGAGCCGAACTCAACATCATCTTTTCAGAAACACTAAGGAAGATGGGACTACAACTCGCCGGGATGATTACACCAACAAGTACACCTTTTTACAGCATAGTACCAGGCAAGGCAGCCATGCCACTTGGACAAATTACTTTACCCGTTACTTTTGGAACTCCTTCGAACTACCGAACAGAGTTTATCAAATTTGAGGTTGCAGACTTCGATTCGTCATATCATGCAATCCTCGGACGCCCAGCACTAGCAAAATTCATGGCAATACCACATTATCTGTACTTACTGCTTAAGATGCCAGGACCCAACGGCGTCCTTTCTCTTCGAAGTGATTTGAAGCGTGCTTTTGACTGCGATGTTCAGACAATCCAAATCGCAGCCAAAGCACAAGCCGACAATGGAAGAAAAGAAATAGCCACAATTGCTACAGAGATGAGCCAAGAAGAACTAGAAATACTAGCTAAAAAGCCCAGCATCATCGCACCACCAAAAGAAGCCGACGTCAAGCAAATCGACCTAGGCACTGCGATGCTTCCAAGACAACAACCATCAGTGCTCACCTCTCGGCAAAATAGGAACTCGCGCTCACCAACTTTCTTCGGGACAACAAAGATATCTTCGCTTGGAAGCCGGCCGACATGCCAGGTGTCCCAAGAGAGTTGGCTGAGCACAGAATTGATATTAATGAAAGCTCCAAGCCTGTAAAGCAACGGCTACGATGATTCTCACCTGACAAGAAGGCGGCAATTAAAAAAGAAATCACAAAGCTAATGGCGGCCGGATTCATTAGAGAAATCCTTCATCCAGATTGGCTAGCAAACCTAGTTCTAGTATAGAAAAAAAACATGGACGAATGGCGCATGTGTGTTGATTACACAGATCTCAACAAGCACTGTCCGAAAGATCCGTTCGGGCTACCACGCATTGATCAGATAGTTGATTCAACAGCAGGATCCGCCCTATTATCCTTTCTTGATTGCTATTCAGGGTATCATCAGATAGCATTAAAAGAGCAAGACCAGAGCAAGACATCTTTCATCACCCCGTTTGGTGCCTACTGCTATAAGACCATGTCATTTGGACTCAAAAAACGCTGGAGCCACCTACCAAAGAGCTATCCAAACACGCCTTGGCGATCAAATCGGTGAAAACATAGAAGCATACGTTGATGATGTAGTTGTAAAAACAAAGAACCCAGATACACTGATTGAAGACATAAGACAAACCTTCGAGAACCTGAAAAAGTGGAGATGGAAATTGAACCCGAACAAATGTGTGTTTGGGGTTCCTTCAGGACAACTACTCGGTTTCTTGGTCAGTCATCGCGGAATCGAAGCAAGCGCCAAGCAAATTAGAGCCATAACGGAGATGGGCCCACCCAAAAACATCAAAGATGTGCAAAAGCTAACGGGCTGTATGGCGGCACTCAATCGTTTCATTTCAAGGCTCGGTGAAAAAGGGTTACCTTTCTTTAAACTACTAAAGAAGACAGATAAGTTCGAATGGACAGAAGAAGCCAATGAAGCTTTCAAGAAACTTAAGGCATACCTCACATCCTCACCAATTCTCACACCACCAAGGAAAGACGAAGATATGATGCTATACATTTCGGCGACCACTGCTGTGGTCAGCACGGCGATAGTCGTAGAAAGAGAAGAAGAAGGACGCGTGTATAAAGTACAACGACCCGTATACTACATCAGCGAAGTATTATCTGAATCAAAAATCCGGTACCCGCATGTGCAAAAACTACTCTACGCCCTATTGATCACTTCACGCAAGCTTCGCCACTATTTTGAAAGCCACCAGATCACCGTGGTGACAGACTTCCCGCTCGGAGACATCTTACACAACAGAGATGCGACGGGATGCATATCAAAGTGGGCAGTTGAACTCGGAGCTCTTAACATCGATTTCACCCCACGGAAAGCAATCAAATCTCAAGCCCTTGCCGATTTTGTGGCCGAGTGGACAGAGATTCAACAGCCTTTATCAGATACAATCCTTGACCACTGGAAGATGTACTTTGATGGGTCACTCAAGCTAGGAGGAGCCGGCGCAGGCATTCTCCTAATCTCTCCGGACGGAAAACAACTTAAATATGTCCTTCAGATATTATGGCAAGCTACAAACAATAAAGCAGAATACGAAGCTCTCATTCACGGGCTACGAGTGGCAATTACTCTCGAAATCAAGCGGTTACTCGTATAAGGCGATTCGGCAGTAGTCATCAACCAAGTCAACAAAGATTGGGACTGCACCAAAGAAAACATGGGTGCTTACTGCGCTGAAGTCCGAAAACTCGAAAAACATTTCTAGGGGTTAGAAATTCTGCATGTCCTGCGCGATAACAACATTGCAGCAGATGTCCTCACCAAACTCGGATCAGATAGGGCAAAGCTACCACCCGGCGTATTCATAGAGGAGTTATCGACTCCTTCTATCAAACAAACCAGAGAGAAACCCCCGGAACCCCCAACCAAAGGCAGTCACATTCTAGTAATCAACACTTTATGGACACAAGCCTTTATTGATTATATCAAAGAGAATAAGTTACCAGCTGAGAAGGGAGAAGCCACCCGAGTTGTTCGCAGAAGCAAAAACTACTTTCTAGTGGGGGACAAACTCTATAGAAGAGTTGCATCATCAGGAGTACTCCTAAAATGTGTCTCGTTCCAAGAAGGCAAAGAAATCCTAGATGAAATACATTCAGGTTGCTGAGGAAATCACGCTGCTTCAACAACACTAGTCGGCAAAGCCTTCCGTACCGGCTTCTACTGGCCAACAGCTCTGAAAGACGCAGAAGAACTCGTCAGAAAATGTAAAGGTTGTCAAATATTCACAAGACAAGCTCATGTGCCAGCTCACAACCTCATCTGCATCCCACCCGCTTGGCCTTTCTCCTGCTGGGGGCTGGATCAAGTAGGACCACTCAAGAAGGCAAAGGGCGGTTTTGAGTACATCTTCGTGGCGATTGACAAGTTCACCAAGTGGATCGAATACAAACCACTCGCAAAATACAGCGCGGCCAAAGCAGTCGAGTTCATCCAAGACATTATGTATCGCTTTGGCATGCCCAATCGAATCATAACAGATTTAGGCTCCCCCTTTACAGCCACAGAGTTCAAAAGTTGGGCGCAAGATTGTGGCTTCAGCATAGATTACGCATCAGTCGCACACCCAGAAGCCAACGGACAGGTAGAAAGAGCCAATGGACTCATACTAGCCGGGTTGAAACCAAGACTATATGAAGAACTAGCAAACTATGGATCAAAATGGATTGAAGAATTACCCAAAGTAGTGTGGGGACTACGGACCCAAATAAGCAGAGCTACCGGATACTCGCCTTTCTTCTTAGTTTATGGATCAGAAGCTGTGCTACCTGCCGACTTGATTTGGACGTCACCAAGGATAGAACAGTATGACGAAGGAGAAGCAGAACACACCAGAAGATTAGAACTTGACACTACAGAAGAAGTCAGGGTAAACGCTACCCTTCAATCAGCAAGATACCTCCAAGGATTAAGACGCCACTACAACAAGAGTACACAGCCTCGATCACTACAAGTCGGGGACCTAGTGCTAAGAAGAATACAAAAAACTAACGGACGCCATAAACTACTCAGTCCATGGGAAGGTCCTTTTATTGTCTCAAAAGTCACCGGACCAGGAACGTACAAGTTAATGGCTGAAGATGAGAAAGAAATCAGTAATACATGGCACATCAGCCAACTGAGAAGATTCCACGCATGAAAACAACTCAAAGGAGAGTACATGTACAAAACACAAGAGATCAACGTTCATGACCAATAAAGATGTTGTCCCTCGACAAAATGTGTATTATGGCTTATCAAACGATCATGATCAATAAAGATGGTTTTTCGACAACATATGTCTTATGATGGCTAAACCCCGAGTTGTTTTCAAAAGAGCAAAATGGCTGAAACATGCCTGAGCCTACCGGCGAGAGCAAAATAGCTAAAAAGATACTTGAGCCCGCCGATGAGGGTAGCTAATAAGCTAACACCCGAACTAAAGAGCAAAATGGTCAAACATGCCCGAGCCATCAATCAAAAAAAAAAAATAGCTGAAAAGATGCTTGAGCTCGCCGATGAGGGTAGCTAATAAGCTAACACCGAACTAAAGAGCAAAATGGTGAAACATGCCCGAGCTTCTACCGCCGAGAGCAAAATAGAAATGAAAAGATGCTTGAGCTCACTGATGAGGGTAGCTAATAAGCTAAACACCAACCAAAGAGCAAAATGGTGAAACATGCCCGAGCCTACCGGCCGAGAGCAAAAATAGTGAAAAGATGCTTGAGCTCATGGCCGATGAGGGTAGCTAATAAGCTAACACCAACCAAAGAGCAAAATGGTTGAAACATGCCTGAGCCTACCGGCCGAGAACAAAATAGCTGAAAAGATGCTTGAGCCCGCCGATGAGGGTAGCTAATAAGCTAACACCCGAACCAAAGAGCAAAATGGCTGAAACATGTCTGAGCCTACCGGCCGAAAGCAAAACAGATGAAAAGATGCTTGAGCCCGCCGATGAGGGTAACTAATAAGCTAACACCCGAACAGCATGGATCAGGGAAAATTCAAGACAAGACCCTCTAGCTCCTTGTACCAAAAAGCAAGAGGCTTGGGGGCTACACTGAGGACACTTGAGATCACAAAGTCTGTCAAGGCAACGGTCTACACCGAGTTGTTTTATACGGCAAAGGCGAAAGCTAGACAAGAACTCAACAGATCAAGAAAAGTTGTCAACATGCAGGGTTGTTTACATGGCAAAGACGAAGGCAAGACCAAGTACTCGGCGAGTCGAACAACTCTGATCAATTGGACAACTCATCCAAGGAATAAACAAGGCAACCAAGCAGAGGAGGTATCAACAAAGTATCTTCATTCAAAAAAGAATATAACTACTCTGTTATAAAAAATCAAAAGTACAGAGGTCGATTATGTTCAAGCATCATCATCAGGAGAGGAGATAACAACATTAAGATTATCTACAACTCTACTGGCTAAGTCTTCGACCTCAGGCTCCATCTGCTCAACGGCATCAATGTACTCTTGACTATCGGCTTCCTCTGCTATCTTGGACAGAGGTGCCTCTGGAGCAAGAACCCGGACCTGAGCCAAGACATTCTTGGTACACAGTTGGGCGCACCTCTTCACGAACTCTTGAAAACGAGTCAGAATTCGGGGAATCAACTGAGCCCAAGATTGCCCATCGTCCGCTGGAGTTCAGAGTACGTCGGCTACTAAACGAAAGGATTTCCATAAAGCTTTCCAGTTCTCGGTAGCCATCGCCAACTTGCCAGATAAGTCTTCAATAGTTCTTTGAGCCTGCACAAGATCTCTGTCAGCTCCACGCCTAATCAGCTTAGCAAGGGCGAGTTCTTCCTCAGCATGAGTAATTACCTCCTCAGCCTTGTTATGACTAGAGCGGACAAGAGCCTTCATTTCATCGATACTCTCTGAGAGCTTCTGCTTTTCAACTCGGAGAACTAGACAAGGCACCGAAAAACAAGTCAGCAAAAAAAGTCAAAATATAAGAAGAAACAAGGTAACTCATGACACCTTTGCACTCGTTCTTCATAGACTCCACCACAGCATCCCTCTCGCTTCTCCGCTCTCCTACTACCGAGCACGAAGGGTCTTCTCCTCCTTTTGGTGCATTTGACGCTCTATCTCCAACTCAGCCCGGAGGAGGTCAAGATCGGCTTTCAGAGCGTTCACCTTAGAAGACAACTTTTTCTCATTTTAGATGAGAAAAAAGAAGCCGTAATGATCACGAGAGAAAGACCGAGCAAGAAGAGACAAAGAAAAACAAGGCATAAGGATGTAAGAAAACGAGCATCCAAAGGAGGAGTGGCGTAAAACTTTACCGAGCTTTTCACCAAAAGAAGTCGATAAGCTCCCCCAAGCAGCGGTTAACTCCGATAGTCGATGGGTGGCATCAAATTGCTGCACCACCTCATCGGCAAAAGGCAGACCACCGGAAGTAAGAGAAGGAGAAGGAGAAGCCGATCGAGGCGAAGAAGGCACGACGGAGCAATCTCACGGGAAGTCAAGGCCAATCCTCGATGAACTCGCCACCATGGCCGTGGTCACTTGAAGCAACTAAGTTAACAAAGAAGCGCTTTCACTAGGAAACCTTGTCTCCTTAGCAACAGCTTTCGCTTATCGAAGCGCCCAACCCCGAGGCTCTCAGACTTGTAGCACACCGTAAAAACTGGCAAGAAGTCGGCAGAGGGTCAAGAGAAAATGAAGGCCTAAAAAGTTGATGATAAACTTACCGATAAGAACAAAGGAAAAGGGAAACAGATGCAAAAAGACGAAGCCGTGGTTACTCACCCGACTATCTTCTTCTTCGTAAAACACAAAGAAGGCCTCACAGGGGGAACAACGGCGGCGAAAACGTTCCCACCACTTGGCGACAGGAGCGGTGTAGCTGATACCAGAGCTTCAGAAGAAGCCGGAGCTGAGGCCGTGGAAGAGCTAGGCATCGGAAGTGCGGAGGAACTCGGTACCAAGGAACTCAACACCGGAGCTTGAAGAAGAAGTTTATGAGAGACCTCGAAGAACTCATACCCGACGCCCATTATTTCAAAAAGATCAGACTAAAAATCAAGACAAAGAGGAGGAATGCAATAGAAGGGGAATATAAAAGCAACTCACCGCCCAGACGATGAGGGGTACTTCATCATCTTCTTCCTCGGTTTCAACCAAGGCCACCAGACCGCCTCATCAAGGAAGGGTAAAAGTACCCGTTCAAGAAGATAAAGAGAAAGGAGAAGACAAAGAGACAAAGAGTATTAAATATGCTCACCTAAGAGCATGCTAGCTACAACTGGAGTACCTGGAAGAGTACTTGGCTTGCGAGACTTCTTGGAAACAGGCAGGCCAGATGAAGACCCATCCGTTCGCCCCCTCTTCGGGACACTACGAGGACCACGAGGGACTAGACGAGGAACATATTCTTCATATACGTCAACAAATCTAGAAGAAACTCCAGGAAGCACTGTGGAGAACGGGAACTTACTGGTTGCGGAAGCTCCAGCAAGTTTCTCCCCAGCTTTCGCCAAAACAGGGAGAACATCTAGGGGGATCGGGTCAACAAAGTTGCGCCCAAACTCCTATACAACAAGACAGAGAAAAGTTAAACAAAAATGGATACAACAAGAGTACACAAAGTACCCGGACAAAGAGATAAACAACTTATAGCTGGAGGCGAGTTGTTAGCAGAGAACTCGGAGACAGTAAGCGGGACGACGCTTGCTCCTTTCAACATCTTCTAGAGACGCTCAAGTACCTCCTCATCGGTTAGCTCAAGAGCTGGGACCATACGTGAAGGATCCTCAGCCCTAGAGTATTCGAAGCCAAAATGCTCACGCTCCTTCAAAGGCTGAACTCGGCGACAAAGGAAACTCGAAACAATCCCAAAACCGGTTAAACCCTGCTGTTTCAGCATACTAATCTTATTAAGGAGTGGCTTGATTGCCTGGACTTCAGCGGGCGACACAGGGTTCTTATCCCACCGGTCATTAACCAAGGGACCAGACCTAGAATGTACGGAAAGAGAAGGAATCAAATTGGCGGCATAAAACCAATCAGCACGCCAATCCTTCACAGAATCAACCAGGTCATAGTCAAAGAACTTGCTTTTAAGACCCTGGCGAAACTGGATCCCACAGCCGCCGAGAACATTGGTCTCTTCACGACGAGGTTGAGGCTTCAGACGAAAGAAGTAGCGAAAAAGAGATATAGAAGGAGGGATTCCAAGGAAAGCTTCACAGAGATGAACGAAAACGGAAAGATGGAGAACAGCATTAGGGGTTAGATGGTTCAGACTAACTTCGAAATAACCAAGAAACTGGTGAAGAAAGGCGGAAGCAGGAAGGCAAAGTCCGGCGCGGACAAAGGAAACGAAAAGGACAATCTCACCAGGACCCGGAGCAAGAACCCGATGCTCGCCCGGAACTCTCCATTCAGCGATGTCTTTGCTTTGGATCAAGCCGTCGCTGACGAGCTCGCGTAGCTGGTCTTCGGTTGTTGTTGGAGCCGGCCAAACCTTCTGAGCAGCCCTCATGGCCACAAACTCTTGGTTCTCGATCAAAGAAAGCGATGACTCCTCATCCACAAAGGCTACCTGGGACTTGCTCGTGGTTTTCTTCTTACCCATGAACTAGCAGAAGCAAAAAGGTACTGGGGAAGATGAAGCTAGGATGGTGGTGCTCGGGTGACGGCGACGATGACGACGGCGGATTTCTGAAAGCTAGGGTTTCAAGGCAAGAGCTGGGCAGCAAAGAAAAGGAAGATAAAAGGTCTTTAAATAGATTTTTCAGTGATAAAAACGGCCCACAAGGCCCGTTAAAGCACGGTGTGGGAACGCGACGGTCCATTTACTGACACAGCTAAAATGACGGACGACACAAATCCACACAACGGTACAATTTAATGGGCAGATTTCAGACTTATCCGTCCAGCACCACGGCAGGGTTATCAGAAAGGGCTACCTCGCGAGGAACAAAACAACCCAGTTATTAAAGAGAGAACTTGGGAATCTCATGAATAACTAGAATTACAGCAGAAAAATGAATGGCAACTCTGAAGACAAGATTCTTTCCATTACAAATGGCTTCAAAGATAGAAGATTACACATCTTACAAGACCCAATGAACTCGGCACTACGACAAGCAAAGTAGCAAAGAGGAGCCCGGACGCAACTAGGCTCTGGAACGACTACGTGCTCCAAATTGCTACTCGGTAGAACAAACCGCGATCGGCTATACTGTTTTCTTCAAAGGACGGACGAAGTGCATCCAAGGCGGAAATCAACAGCACGGCGGGACGACAAAGACCAGGGGAAGTCGGTAGGCATCTGTCTACCCAAGCCCGACGTGATGCAGGATCAGGTGTTGATCTGCACCGGACAGTCTCAAGATAGACGGCGAAGATCAACCCAGAACTGCCGGATGAAGGAATGAAGCCCACATCACAAGACTTCCTCCAACTACCGCTACGTACTTCCCGGTACATTACTGCTATGGGGTTAGTCTACCTTTAACCCCTATCACAAGACTTCCTCCAGCTACAACAAGACGCACAGGAACTACAAAAGATACCCGGGGGCTGCTCTACTTCGCAAACTACCATATTCATGACTACGAAGATTCAAGATGTTCAATGCAAGAAAACAAGCACTCCGGGAGGGTATTTATAGATCGAAGGAGCGGTGCACATGGACTAGGAGTACCAATGAACAGGCCTTACAAAGGACACAGTGAAAAGACAGGACTCAATAATAGAAGACTCAGGCACAGTACTCGAAAACGAGCATATTCAGAAGAATATACCAACACTGTGCAACCTGTAAACAGGCAACATTTATACCCAACCGCCACCATACAACCTCACCTGGCAAACGGCAGACTACCACAACAAGAGAAATTTTCAGTTAAATTTCAGTTCCTCGAAGAAATCAGACTCAAGACCCTCCAACTCTTTGTTCCAAACAGCAAGAGGCTCGGGGGCTACACTCAGTGAGTGCACTTTTTTCTCTCAAAAAAAGCGCATGTCACCAAGAAGACTTTTTCAAGACAAAACTACTTCAAGGACTCACGACAAAAAGAAGCCGGACTGAGCTATACCCAAGCTCTTCTTAATAAAGAACCCGGGAACATGCTCGGAGACCTTTCAACGAAGATCATGCATGTCCAGAAACAACTCAGATTGATCGAAAACAACTCATATATTATGTCACTAAGCTCGGGGGCTCGGCCTTCGTTTCAACTACTCCCGGAGGCTCGGAATCAAAGACAAAGGACCAAGAATACAAGAAACTCAAGACTACAACGACGACAACACATCAAGACCCTTCATCCGATTTCTTTGCTAAAGAAAAGAACTCGGAGAAGGCTCGGGGCTACGGGATACATAGCCCCAGAATTTTTTGAAGACAAGAATCTGGACCCTCCAACTTTTGCAAGCAAAAGCAAGAGGCTCGGGGGCTACACTCAGTGAGTGCAATTTTTATGAAAAATTGCACCCACCCAAAAAGAACTCGGATATAGTATGCTCGAGAGCCCTTCAACGAAGAATCAGAGCAATTTCAGGACAAGACCCTCTAGCTCCTTGTTCCAAATAGCAAGAGGCTCAGGGGCTACACCCAGATGGGAGTACTTTTTTCTTTAAAAAAGCACACACCACTCGAAGATTCCAAGAAGCGCTACATGGTTTCACTCAAGAAAGCACTCGGGCGACGCTTGTTCCTACTCGGCAGGACCTGGAGGAACAAGACAAGGCTTTCGGAGTTCAACCATGAAGTGTTCGGGGACTTGTCGGTGCAGGACCCACAGGATACCCCATAAGGAAGAGAGAAGATCTAGTCTAACTAGGATTCTCCCTATGTAATCTTAGTAATAGTATTATTTTGTAATCCTACTAGGAACTCTCATTGTAAACCGACTAGGAATCTGACCTCCTGACTATATAAAGGAGGGCAGGGTTCCTAGAGAAGGGAGATAAGGATTTCTACAACACAATCAATCCAATGCAAAGGCTAACGCCGACTGGACATAGGGCTGTTACTCGACCACAGTCGAGGGCCTGAACCAGGATAAATCGACTGTCTCTTGCGTTCACCGTCGAGTTCCGCATACGCTGAAGCCCGAACAATATTGCCTCGGGGACCCCCGTGGCAGGCTATCGGTGGTGAAACATCGACAGTTCATTGTAAATCTTTCAGAATAGTGATGTATTATTTCATTGTAGAGTTTTAGTTAGTTTATGATCCTGCATAGTTTGAGTTTTAGATTTAGTTTTAGTTTTCTTCAGAGTCTACCAGTGTGAACCATTGCAATCTTTTTGTTCAGGTTATAGGTTTATTTTTTAGTTTCTATTCAGTTTTAGTGTTAATCTTCCAGAATAGTGATGTGTTATTTAATTGTAGAGTTTTAGTTAGTTTCTGATGCTGCATAGTTTCAGTTATAGATTTAGTTTTAGTGTTAATCTTCCAGAATAGTGATGTATTATTTCATTGTAGAGTTTTAGTTAGTTTCTGATGATGCAACAGTGAAGGCTGCATACAACAATATTGGGGATCCAGAAACAATATTAGTGTTAATCTTCCAAAATAGTGATGTATTATTTCATTGTAGAGTTTTTATGATTCATATGTTTCTTTTTATATTTTAGATTGTGGTTCTATCCAGGGACAAGTTATCATTGTTATTAATTTTTTTTCTTTGCAGGGGATCAATCCACGTGTCATTAACTAGGCTTTTTTTTCTTGCTGGGTGATGGCTGGAGCTATATCACATAGGATTAATAAAAATGTATAGGGGAGGGTACTAGCCAAAAACATGTTTTTTTGTTCTGGAGATGTGTTTGCACGCACATAGAACAATATAGTAATGTTTACATGCACTTGTAATGTCTCTTGTAATATCCTATTACATGAACTATATTATTGTCTTCCTTTATGATAGCACTATATTACTGTCTTCCTTGGTGCTCTTTGCACTCTTTTCATTTGCATCAGTGTTGTTTCTTGTTGTTTTCTTCATCCTCTTTGGCTTGGGCTTGATTGGAGATCCTGCAAGGATATTTTAACTTTTGATTATGATAGCACTGCTGCAATGTCAAGAATAGTGTTGAGGTTTTTTTATTCTTTACCTGTGCTCTCGTTTGTTGTTACTTTCTTCTTCTTCTTGTTTTCTTTTTGCTTCATTTTCTCCCTTTTTGTTGTTGTTTCTGGATCCCCAATATTGTTGTCTACATTGTTCACTGTTGCATTTGCCTCCCCTCTGATTTGTTCCACTTCAATGGAGTGTACCTCTTCTTGAGTGTTTTCAGTTGTTTCGGACATCAGAATTGTTTCCAGGTGCAAGTCAATCTTTTTCATTTCTGCCATAAGGTACTTTGTTGCTTCCTCTCTTTTCGATGCCTTTGAATTGATTATTGTAGATTGCCTTGATAGCATATTGAATCTTAGCAGTGAACGAGCGTCAGCTGTGTTTTCTCCAATTCTTTGCTTGGCCATTCTAAGATCCCTTTTCCTCCATCTATCTATTATGTACTTGTCTGGTGTTCTGCTAATTTCTTTTTCAATCATCACTTTCAGGATGTGCGAGCAGAGTACTCCATCTTTGTTGAATTTGGCGCAGATACAACTCATCTCCTCTACTCCCTCTCTGAGGTCAGTCAGGACAGTGTACTTTCTTATCCTCTCTAGTTTCTGAACTTGGTTACTTCTCTGCCATACTTGAAATACTTTGTCTTCTTGGATTTCTTTGTAAGCTAATGTAGATGTAGCTTTTAGTTGAAGCTAGAATTTTTTGTATATATTCTTGTTGTACAATTCTTCTGCCTAAATCTCCAATGTGTAGCCAAACATTAGGTTCTTCTGCCTTTTTTGTACACTATAGTGGTCCTCTAGATTTTCTGCTCTATCTATTGTTTCTATCATTCGTTGGTACGCTGAGAAGAAGCTGTGTATACTATAGGTTGGACCCACATTCTCTTTGAATCTTACATTGACAGCCTCACTTCTTGATGTGGTTTGGATAAACGGGAAGAAATCATGTTTGTAGTATACTGGGATGAATATTTCCCTTGTCTCCCACATCCTTGTGAAGTATTTGTTGTTCTCTAGCTTTTTGTCTTCAATCATCTTACCCCACAAGTACTCAAATTCTTGTTCTGATAAGCAGTTGTTTACTGTGTCTTCAAATATTTCATAGAGGCCTTTGTTTTTTGCGAAGACTTTTAGGTTCTTGTTGTAGCATTTGTTTTTGATGTGAAACAAGCGGTTTCTGTGTCTTGTATTTGGGAACACCTCTGGAATGGCTGCTTTCATTGCTTTGTCCTGATCCGTAATGATGGACCTAGGGTGCTTGCCTCCCATTGATTCCAGAAATGTTTCAAATACCCACTTGAAAGTCTCTGCTGTTTCATCATGTAGGAAAGCGCATCCAAATAAATAAGTTTGAGCATGGCCAGTTATCCCCACAAACGGCGCAAACGACAGCCTGTATTTGTTAGTCATGTATGTTGTGTCAAAGCTGACACAATCACCATATTCTTCATAATATTTAAGTGATGATCCATCTCTCCAAAAAATGTTTTTAACTCTGTTTTCCTCATCCAAATCAAACTTGTAGAAGAAACTTGGGTCATCAGACTTTTTGTTTCTGAAGTTATCCAATAGCTTAGTCATATCTGATCCCCTAACTTCTCTGTTAATTTTTGTTCTTATGTTACTAATGTCTTTCTTCTTCACAGGAAGTGCCGTGGGTCCTCCTCTAAGATTGGACAGGATGGTTACCATCTTTCTTGTTGGAATGTTGCTTTCATTTAATGTTCTTATGAGTGCTTTCTCCATATCTGTCAAATACTTGTGCCCGTCAAAATGCTTTCCTGGCTGTAGGTCATGGTTGTGTTCTAATTCTAGTCTAGTAATTCTCCAGATTTGACCTTCTTCTTTGGCAACCATAGTACACTGACAATTTATTTTTACTACCACATTTGTTTTCCTTTTAGGTCCTTTCTTTTTTCCAATGTCCTTGTCCACCTCTGCCTCTTGCTGTGGTAAGGTCTTTGGTTCTTTGTTTTTGCCATACTTGTTGCACTTAACTGCGACTTTTGTGACCTCTTGTTTGTTTTTCTTGCTTCCAGACCTGGAGACTTTTACTACAGCCGTTCCAAAGCCAGCCAGGTATGCATAGAAGTTGAAAAAATGTTGAGCAGCTTCCTTTGTTTCAAATTCCATCCCTATCTGTGGAGTGTACATGCTACTGATGTCAGCATTGTTTCCTACAGAAGCTGCTACCTGTTCTGCAGCAATGAATTCCTCAATTTCTTGTTCAGTAAGTTCTTGGCTGTTGTTTGTTTCTGCACTGTCAGCATCTTCAGGTGGCACGCTCACTGCTTGAAATGTTACTGATGTTGTCGATGTTCCTTGAACTTCTTGTAGCTTCATGTTTTTGAAGATGCTATTCTGCCATTGTTCTTCTTCACTATCAATTAAGTAATCTTCACTCCACTCTATGAGTTGATTGTCTTGATATCCATTGTTTGAGTATTGCAGTTCTTTGTGTCTTTCAGGGCCATTGCTAATGGTTTCTACTTTTTTCTGCAGGTCACTTCTTCGAGGGTCTTTTTCTAGAGCAGGACACATTGATGTATTGGGTGCATATTGTCCTGTCTTCATTCCATTCATTGTTTCTTGGTCTCCCTCGCATCTGCTGGTTGTTATATACATGTTATTTTTCTCCATAGACAAACCGCAGTCGCCCCCTACAAGCTGTATTAATGCATTTATGTTGAAGATAAGTTTTTTTTCATATTCAGTGTATTTGAAACTTAGTTCTTTTCAATATCGGCTTACCTCGTGACTTTGTTGGCTGCAGTACCAGTTGCTGAAGTCATCAAAGTCTGGTAATGTGCTTTCATGTTCGTGGGTGACTGTGATTATCAAAATGTAAGTTGCAGAAAGTTATCATATTATTTTTTTTTTCTTACGAAGATTTTTTTACCTGCACATGTCCACTGGATCTCATCTGTGCACTTGCTATTGTTTGGTGACCCCTGCAAACAAACTATTCTTACTGATTGCGACTATATAATTTTTGTATATTTAAATGTTTTTGTCAATGTCATACCTGTGTGTTCATGTCTCCCAACAACAAAGATGTATATGGGCCAAATGTATGCTACATATTCAATTCCATTAAGTATGAGATTAGTTCTTTTGTTTTTGTAATTACAGTAAACACTATCAGGGTTTATTCTTTTTATGTCTTGTAAATTCATCATGATGGTAGTATTTTTTTTACCTGGACACTGGTAGGTATGATGTTTTCTTCCTGGGAGTTTCTTATCTGTTCAATTATGAGCTGTGTGTAACTCCCCGGCCAGTTGTTTCCTGAGCTGATTGGGGTATTAGAATATGTTGTCTTGATTTGCTGTTGTTGCTTCCCCTTCTCCTTGCTTGTGAATCTTCTGATAATCTGATTTTCCTGCCAATAAGATTATTTTTTTTGGGTGAGGGGTTAGATGATATGTGTTTTGTCAGGCTGTGATCCCAATTTTATCATTTTTTGGTGTAAATCCTGCAGTGTTATTTGTGATCATAGCAGCAGGCAAGATGAATGGGATCCTGCAGTGTTATCGTGATCATAGGAGCAGAAAGATGATGGGGATCCCCATGTGCTCCAAATGTTGATTTTGAAGGTTAGTGATTTTTTCAACTTACTTGGTTTGCCCCGTGAAGTTCAGTCTGATGTTGCTGTATGTCGTCCTCATCCTCCATCTTGGTCTCTCCTGTTTTCTTTTCTTGGTTTTGTTCTTCGATCTATTTTTTGGCAGCCGGCGGCTGCTGGGGGGGGGGTCGTGTGGTTTTGGAGAAGAGGTTGGTGTGCTCGGTCAAGTAGTGTATCTAATTGGGCTTTTCTTTTTTCTAGTTTTGGTTGGGACCTTTTTGGGCTTTTCTTTTTTGGTTTTGGCTTGGGCCTTCCCTTTATGGCGTTTTTAATTTTTTTCGTGGGCTTTTTTTTACATTGTCTTTTTTGGGCTTCATTTTTTCTTGTTGGGCTTTTGTCCTTTTTATGGGCCTTTTTTTTTGATGGCCTTTATTGGCAGCAAACCGTTCATTTCAGGCGTCTTTTTTACTGGCTCAGCTGTTTTTTTTCTCTCGTTGTTTGCATCCTCCATTTACTCCCTACCTTTTCTCCAGCTGCCCCTCCCCCAGCCCTGTTATTTTCTCCTCCCCCTATCTTTTAACATATAGTTTCAGTCATTTAGAGTTCAGGTTATTTAGTTTCAGCTAGTTATTTAGTGTAAACCGAGAAGTTCTTATGTTGGATTCAGTTATTTTGTTCATTTTCAGTTTTCAGTGTTAGTCATTTGTAGTCATAGTCAGTTTATTTAGTTTCTGTTTTAGTAAGATTCAGTTCTAATCAGTCTTGTAGAGTGGAGGTTATTTAGTTTCAGCAGGTTATTTAGTGTAAACCGAGAAGTTCTAATGTTGGATTCAGTTATTTTGTTCATTTTTAGTTTTTAGTCTTAGTCATTTATAGTCATAGTAAGTTTATTTAGTTTTTGTTATAGTAAGATTCAGTGCTAGTCAGTTTATTCAAATTTAGGAAAGATTCAATCCTAGTCAGTTTAAATAAATTTAGGAAATTGTGTTCAGTGCTTTCAGTTTATTGAGTTGTTGCTTCATTCTTAGTTTTAGTCTATTGTTTGATTCGTTGTTGTTTTCCATGTTCCCCAGCGCTGTTTTTTTTCTATGTTGTTTAATCTGAAATCTGAAATGAGTTCGAATCTGAGAGCGGTTGCGCGGCAGGGGGAGGGGTTGGGGGGATATTCGTGGGTTGGGGGTTAGTTTCAGTTGTCTTTTGGGTCTTAGTTTCAGTTGTCTTTTGGGTCTTAGTTTCTGTCCATATAAATAATTGTAAGTTGTTAAATTGTATTTGTGCCAACACATATCAGATTTTGTCAGGTTTGTGGTTTTGTCGAACCCAGTTTTTTGGAAGTATGTGAAACTCATTAAAAAATATTAAATTGTATATACTGATATAAACTCAGATGTTGGAATAAATAGCTCATTAGTGCATTTTTGAACCTAAACTTGATTTGGAATTAGGTTTATGTTTCAGGTTCAGGCTTAGTGCATATTATTAGTTTCACTGCATTCTATTGATTAAAGGTTCAGGTTCAGTTTCATAATCAGGTTTAAGTTCAGTTTCTTTATCCGAGTTATTTAGTTCTCTTGACCAATGTTAGCTATAATGTTTTGTTTCTTAAACAAAGGGTTTTTATCCTCATTTATTGCCCTTGTGTATTATCTGAATTGTTCCATACCTAATTAGTATGATTGAATGCATCTTTTTATAACCAAGCTTGTTACCTCTTTTGTATAGGATCTCAATGCAGTAAGGTTCATAGCAGAGAAAACCATAGTGGAAATGAAAGGAGAAAGGCTCTCCTCTGTGAGATTCAGATGCTTAACCAATTTTGATCGGCATCTTGGAGGGACCACAATGACAGCAGAACACTACCCCCTCCAGTGAGACTCTAAGAGCAGCTATCACTGTTCATTTATTAACACAATGGATAGCTATTTTTCCAAATTCCATATGTGAGTCTGTTCTTTATGTCACTTTTTTCATGATATCTGACTGAACTACATATTTGTATAAAATGTCACTGTATTTCTTTTCTTTTTCTTTTGTTCACTGCTACCAATTTGGATTTAATTTTCTTTTTTTTACTGCCCTTTGATGCTAATGGATGTCAAATCCTGGCTATTTTGCTGAAACAAAACAACCAGATTTTTTTCAGTATCATCCGGCCGTTTCTTTCTCTTGAAATAGCCGGTTGTTTTGTTTTACTGAAACAGCCGGATGTTGTATAGACACTTCCAAAAAAAAATGGAGCGCTTAAGGAGTTAAGGTACCGGATCAAAATAACATCAAGGCAAAAACAACTTCTGCTTGGCATAATTTGCGAAATTGTGCTATTATATATGTTTCGCCAAAAGGGGCGCAGATTATCCGTATGGCTCAGAGTAACGCAGCAAAGCACAACAAAAGGGAAACAGCAAAGGAACCTAAACTAAGAATAACAACTGTGCACTATTCTTCTTGAACTCTCCGTATGAAAGGTGATAAATTGCAAAGGCCGTGCAATTGAAGTGTAGAGACAAGACTTTCGGTTCAGAATCACAAACATTTTCCAGGACCGCTCTGCTATCTGCGCCAGTCACGCACTCACGTACGCCAGCATCTTCCTTGCTCCCAAGTGAAACTACACTTGGCTAGTTGGCTTGATCATCATCCATGAATATAATAGACCGTTCCCAGATCATTCAACTTTTTTCTGCCGATCTCCTCCAATATGGAGTACGTATCAGCAACTTCTCCAAGTCAAGTTGTGCTATGCTCTATATGCCTCTGAAGGTAAACCATTGCAAAGGCTACACGAGAAAAGAGGGTCGGAGGACGGAGAGCATTTCGCGTGCGTCACGCGAGTCGGGGATCCAGCAAATGGGGGCACGATTTCACTGGTGATTCGCCGGTGACGACGCCAGCGCGAGCGCGGCCGGCGGGTGACTGATTAAAAAACTCGGCTGCACTGCGTTCCGTTGCTGCAGCAGATAGGCACGCACTACGGGGAGTGCCCGGTGACTGGCTCTCTGATTCGGATTTTAGGTGGCGGAGAATGATATGATGCGCAACACGGCGACGGCGAGCTAGTTCGGCAAGACGGCAACTTTTCTGTTACGTACGTACGCACGCTGCTTTTTACAAGTGCCAGCGGTGCATTGCGGTGCATTTGCGTGATAAATCGTGCTGGAGATGCGTCATCGGTACAACAAAAACAAACTATATATGCTTTCTTACTTACACGAACTTATGTTCTTGCTTCAGTTGCTGAATTCAGGGCTGGCTATTCCTGATTGTTTTGCGTCCTCCGATGCAAGACTATTGCCATTTTTTTTTCAAAACTGTCAAACGCTAACAAAACTGAATTACGTATGCTGAAAGCATTTTGGAAGAACTAACTCAAAGGTGACACAGCTTCCTATGCCAATTTCTGTACCACCAGTGAAAGAATTTCAAGGAATAGTTACTATTTGCTATTCATAGAAGATAATGGCATCCCGAATGCCATACCACCTTGATAGAGATTCAGGCTCCTTTTAAAACATGGAAAGTTTTTTTAAATCTTATGTTTTTTCTCAAAAACTAAACTGATTCTTATAATTTATTTTCTTAATTTTAATGAAAATCTTGTGTTTCGAAGAGGCCTAACGTGACCCACATATTTAACCATACGAGATATTTACCACTCATAAGCCGCCACCAATCAGCCACATCCACAGTGATCCACTACACAATGGTTTGCAAAGCCGCTTCACATGTTAGCTAGATAGCTAGTTTTTTTTTCCACTTGACCATTGACGTGCCGATGTTTTTTTTGTTTGCCATCGCCATCACAACTCACAACACCGCTCCATTTTGGATCAGGAATAGCCCTAGGCCTAGCCCAATAAAGAAATAGCCATCCTTTAAAAAAAAGAAATAGCCCTGATGAGTAGCTAGTGTTTTTTTAATGCCTCGCCAGTTCAAGAATGGAAAAAAATATCTAACCTCCTTCAACTATTGTGCGAGTTCGATTTTCCTCCCTCAATTAGAAAATCAAATTGTTTTAGAGTCCTCTAACTTTTAAAACCGGCTAATTTACCTTCCTAAACGATTTTGAATATGACTTTGGCTAACGTGGTACCACGTTACCCATCATGTGACGCTACATAAGTCGGTAAATTGGACTTCCATGACAGTTCATGGAGGTTGATTAGACTATAAAAAATTATAGAAATATATTTTTTTCAAAAAAGTTATCAAAATATTTTTTTGGGAATAAATATGCATTTTTAAATACTGAAATCTGACTTGATTATAAAATTTGTAACTAAAAAAGGTGAAACCGGTTCCATATTTTCTATAAAATCATGCTCTATGTATTTTTGAACTAAACACCACAATCTAGACCACGATTTTAGGAAACACATGAAGAGTAGTATCCTGAGCATATCTAAATTGCCTTGCTGCTCGATCATGTGCTCCTGGTGCGTGCGCACACCTTCGATGACAGTGATAAATGATGAAGTTGTCGCGTCTATTTGGATGTTGTCGACCAAGTCACAAACATCAGTTCTGAGAAAGTCATAGGCCGCTGCCACTGATGGTCCAATGAGTTTGCATGCATCATCCCATGATATCCCCTGAAGAAGACAACGCTAATACAAAATTAAACCACGTGATAGATGTTCTTAATGTGTAATCAGAGCTTAAATTATATTTTTTATTTGGAATTTCTCGTGCATGTCTCATTGGTTAAGAAAGACATTTCTACCGAGGAATTTTGCAATTTGGACGTTGGGTTGCGTGGTGATTCACACTATGGTCTACATCCTTTGTTTCATATTTGGGTAAATTTCAAAACTTATGAGACTATACAAGGTTAAAATAATTCTAAGCAAGAAACAAAAAAGGTGGAGCATGATTTTAGGAAATATATGAACTTGTTTCATATTTTTTTAGTTACAACACGTTTTCTATGAACTTTCTAATATTAAATCCGATTTTAGTATTTTTAAATGCATATTTTTATTCCAGAAATTTTTTGGATATTTTTGTTTTTTATAGTCTAATTGATATCATGAACTACAAAAGTCTGATTTATCTCTCGTTGTTAACGTGGCTCCATGTAGGACAGCTGGCATGGCGTCACTTTAGCCAAAACCGTTTTTAAATCGCTTAGGGAGCTAAGTTGGACGGATATAAAAGTTGAGAGAGTCTAAAATTTTGGTTTTTATTTGAGCGAGACAAATCGAACACATAAAAAATTGGTTTTTTATTTGAGTGAGACAAATCGAACTCATAAAGTAGTTGAGAGAGAGGTCAGATGGACTTATTTTCCAAGGATATCAGGCCTCAACGAGCCCAAATTGAGCTGGCCCATGGCCTTCTTCAGGCAGGCCCTCTCTCTTCTTGCGCCAATCTTGGACACAATTGCAAAGCCTTGGTCCTTGCTACTCCAAAATGCTCTCCTTTGGGTTTCATAGGTCTCTGAAAACTAATAGAAGGTGTCAGAAATGGCGTGCAGTCCATCATCGCCATTCGCCAGAGCCCGGAGGATATCGAGGCACCACCAACCCCACAGCATGACTCAGCTATAATACTGCGTCCCCAATGGCGGATCTCGTCAGTCGTCACAGTTCACAGGACCAAGGTTTCTCGCGTGAGTGCGTGCGCGGTGCACGTGTTGCAACTTGCAAGCGTACCCAGCTGGAGCAATGGGCTCCATGGCGGCGCCGCCGTGCCACCTCGTGGCCGTGCCGTACCCGGGCCGTGGCCACGTCAACGCGATGCTCAACCTGTTCCGCCTCCTGGCAGCTCGAGACGGCGTCACCATCACTGTCGTCGTCACCGAGGAGTGGCTCGGCCTCCTCGGCGCCCCGGCGGCGCTGCCGGACCTGGGCCCGCGCCTCCGCTTCGAGGCCATCCCAAACGTGATACCCTCGGAGCACGGCCGCGCCAACGACATGGTCGGCTTCCTGGAGTCCGTGTACACCAAGATGGCGGCGCCGTTCGAGCGGCTTCTGGACAGGCTCGCGCCGCCAGCGCCAGCGGCCATCGTGGCCGACGTGTTCGTGCCGTGGACCGTGGGCGTCGGCGCGCGGAGGGGCGTGCCTGTGTGCATCATGTGCCCGATTAGCGCCACCATGTTCGCCGTGCAGTACAACTTCCACCTGCTGCCACCTGCGGCGGCCGGCGGCGGCGCGTCTCCGGGTACTAGCAGCTGTCGTACTAACATTGTTCTTCTTTGGCACGTCAACATTTCTGCAAATTGATCTCGTGCTGTTATGCAGATGTTGCTGATCCTTGTTTGATTGAAAACTACATTCCCGGCACGAAATCAATCAGGTTCGCTGATCTTGCACCCACACACACCAATGCGATACTGCTGGACAAAATCCTTGAAGCCCACTCCTCTGTAAAGAAAGCGCAATGTGTCATCTTCACCAGCTTCCAAGAGCTCGAGAGCGACGCCATGGACGCGCTGAGGCAAAACCTTCCATGCCCAGTGTACACGGTCGGCCCCTGCATCCCCTTCATGGCACTGCAAGAGCACAAGGCCAATCCAGACGCTGACGGCTACATGGCGTGGCTGGACGCACAGCCGGCGGGCTCGGTGCTGTACATCTCGCTCGGCAGCTTCCTCTCGGTGTCCGCCGCCCAGTTCGACGAGATCGCCGCTGGCCTGGCCGAGAGCAAGGCCAGGTTCCTGTGGGTGCTCCGCGACGCCGACGCGTGCTCCCGTGCGCGAGTCCTGATCCGCGATCCCGCCGCTGGCCGCATCGTGCCGTGGACGGACCAGCTGAGGGTGCTGTGCCACCCTTCGGTCGGGGGGGTTCTTCACCCACTGCGGCATGAACTCGACGCTCGAGGCGGTGTACGCCGGCGTGCCCATGCTCACCCTGCCCATCGCGTTCGACCAGCCGACCAACAGCCGGCTCGTCGCCGAGGTGTGGAAGACTGGGGTCGGCCTCAGGGACATGGGCCCGCGCCGACGGCGTCGTCGGTAGAGAGGAGATCGCCGCGGCCGTGGAGAGGCTGATGCGTCCTGACACGGCCGAGGTCGAGGACATGAGGAAGCGAGCGGCGCTGTTGAAGGACGCGGCTCGGGCTGCGTCTGAAGAGGGTGGATCCTCGTGGAAAGATGTCACGACTTTTGTCGACTTCGTTTCACATTGAGATCTCCGAGTGTCAAACGGAGTCACTTCAGCCGTAGAAAGCTGCAGGTGCTGACTGCTGTGTATTGTGATCGATTCTCGGAGGGGAGTCTGTGTGATCGATCAATGTTAGCAGAATCTTCAGTTAGGCAACAATAAACATGCTGCTGCATCCAGTTGACAGCAGCTCTTTTAATTGTTCAGATCAAAGTTCAAAGATTTGAAAACCTCACAAGTAGCATTTTTAAAATTCATTTCGTGAAATCATTCGAAAGAAAGAAATGTTCAGTCAATCACGAATTAATAAAGCATTTTATGAAATCAATCAGAAATTTCCAAAGTTAAAGTGTTGTATAATTGGTTCTCAGTGAGTCACTAGGATCTTTGAATAATTGCTGCTTCATTGCTCTTTCCAACTAGTGTGCTTCACTCAATCACGAGGAGTCATTTAAATCTGTAATTCTGACAGACAAAACTGTGAAAAAACTTTAAGAAGACAAAATGTGATCTCTGAATGTTAGAAGAATCTTCAGTTAGGCAACAATAAACATGCTGCTTCATCCAGTTGACAAGTAGAATTTTTAAAATTCACTTCGTAAAACCATTGGAAAGAAAGAAATTTTCAGTCAATCACAAATTAACCAAGCATTTTGTGAAGTGTATTATTGGTTTCTCAGTGAGTCGCTGGGATCATTGAACATTTGCTGCTTCATCGCTCTTTCAAACAAGTGTGGAAATGTTTCAGGAATCATTTCAATCTGTAATTCTGACTATCTTACATAACTGTGAATTTTTTTTGAAGGAGACAAAATTCCAGGAGGGAGTCAGTGTGATCTCTGAATGTTAGCAGAATCTTCAGTTAGGTGCAACAATAAACATGCTCCTTCATGCAGTTGACAGCAGCTCTTTTAATTGTTCAGATCTACCCTTGTTCAGAAGATTTGAAGACCTCAGAAGTAGCATTTTTAAATTCACTTCGTGAAATGTCAGTTAATCACAAATTATCAAAGCATTTTGTGAATTTAATCAAAAATCGCTGACTCACTGGGATCTTTGAATAATCGCTGCTGCTTCCTTGCTCTTTCAAACAAGTGTGCTCAATCACGAAGTGTTTCAGGAGTCATTTACAAAACTGTGAAAAATCTTGAGATAAAATTCCCAGAGTTAGTGTGATCCTGGCAGAATTTTCAGTTAGGCGGCAACAATAAACTGTTAGATTGATCTCCTAACCAATAAGTCCAACGGCCTATTGGGCCTTGGTCACGCGCCCTGATCGGGGGCGCCCAACCCTACATGGTTGGTGGGCCCCCGTCGCACTGCGCTATATAAAGGGGTGGGGGCTGGCGGCTCAAAGCACGAGGTTCGCCGTGAGCCGCAAACCCACTGACAAACCCTAGACCAATCTAAGAGGGCGCGCAGCCAGCGACGGGAAGCTCCACTGATCCTCGCCGTCGTCACTGCTACGCCCCGACCGCACTGCATCGACGTCCGCGCAACCTCTACTCCACCCGTCGCTGCCCGTGTGCTGCCTCCATCACCGAACCAGCGATGGCCAGCACAACTGCGACTTCATCTAAAGGCTCAGGTTCATCACCAGCCCCTCTCTACCCTATCTCCCTCTCGGTGTAGTATTCTAGGTCTAAATGTGCATGTGCTTCACTGGTCTAAGTATTCATCCGTCTAGATCTACCCTAGTCGATCCACAGTTTATAACAATGGTACCAGAGCCTTTTTCTAGCGGTAGATCTGGATCGGGGAAAGAAAGAAATCGAACCCTAATCCTCAATCGGGTACGGGAAAAGTGAGAACTGTTTGAGACATGGTCTGGACATCCTAACCCGCTCGGTGATTGACTGAGAAGGGAAAAGAACCGATTTCAAATCGGGGGGAAGAAGAAAACAGTTTCATCCCCAAACCTAACCCTAACCCTAATCGGGAAATCGTGCAAAATCCGAATCAAAGAAACCGGAAAGGATCCCGATCTCGGATCGGATCAGAAAGAACCCTAACCCTAGAAATGAAACCCTAACCCTAGATTGGGTTTTGGGGAAGGAAAAGATGAAGAGGGGAACCTACCCGGTCCTCCCGACACCGCCGTCGCGCGGAAAGCCACCACCGTGCTGGCGGTGATCACCGCCGCCATGGTTGGCGAGCGGACAGAGGCCCGGCTCGGCCGTGGCTCAGGACAGCGGTCCAAAGCCGCTCGACGGCGGCGCGCTCTGCCATGGGCGAGCGCGCGCACCGGCGAGGGGCTTGGCACCGGTGTCGTCCTCACTTCTTCTCCGGTGACGAGGTGGCCGCGCGCTCCCTTCGTCTTCGCTACCGTCGCCGTGGGAGAGGAGAGGAGAAAGAGAAATGGTCTAGGGTTTTCGGGGGAGGGGCGCGGCCGGCCGGGTTTTTGATGCCCCGAGCTGTGCGCTCCACCGCTCGATCGAGACGGACGGCCACGAGCGACTGGGCCAGCGCCGCAGCCCAGGCGGGAAAGGGCGCGAGGCTGAATTCCCGGCCCAGGCCCAGGTTGCGGCCTGGCGCGGGGGTGCGCTGGCGCGCGCGCGCGCGTGAGCAGGCCGTGGGCCGCGCGTGTGCCGGCTGGGCGAAATGGCCTAATGAATAGAAATAGCTCAAAGTTTTTCTTTTATTTTTCCAGAAATATATATTTTTGATGAATTTCAATTGGAAGTTGATGCAAATCTTTGTGCAATTTTTGTCCAACGACAATTTTGTTCAGAGAACAGTGCAATATTTAAGAGTTTCTGGAAAAATAATTATGGGCATATTTAAATTTTCCGCTGCGTATTTAAAGTAATTATGGACTTTTAATTAAATTCGAACCAACGGGAGAATTTGATTTTAAGAGCCAAGAGATAAATATGAGATGATTATGATATTGTTATTTTCTGACCAACGTTGTTAATAGCAATATTATAATTTTAATGATTATGCATTATTTCTATTTCTGCCCAACGGTGATGTAGATTTAATGTATAAAACAATTGTATGTTTTAATTTTGACCAACGTTAAACTAAGGCATGCAATTATTGTTGTTATTTCTGTTCTCACACTCTTTGAATTATGTTTTCAGGAGGATACAACTTAATGAGTTGTATCAAAGAGATCCCCACTCTAAAAGGTGATAACTATAATGAGTGGAAGAAAAAGATAGACCTGGCCTTCATCCTCGCTGAGGTGGACTGGGTTGTCACCACACCGTGCCCCAGAGAACCTGTGGCACCGGTGAGGGAGACTGATGAGGACCGATGTTTGCATGGCGAGAATAGAGAGCGGGATTTTGCTCAGTAAAGATGCCCTATGACCTTGAGCATAGGAATGGGTCACCGCCAACAAGAAGTGTTTGGGCGTTGATAAAGAACACGATTGAGCCTCGCTATTGTGGGCTCAATTCAGCATCGTGTGACACGGTCACAGAGTACCTAGATAGAATAAAGAGTCAGTTCACTTTGGCTCTTCAAAGATATATGCAACCCATTGATCAAGCAATTTGGTTCTGAAAAAAAGTACTACTGGTGGCGGCAGTGGCATTAGAGAGCACACACTGAGAATGAGCAATCTGGCATCTAAGCTCAAACCAATGAATTTGGCACTCAAGGATGAGTTTCTTATTCATTTGATTTTTGCTTCTTTGCCCAAAGAATTTGACACCTTTGTTGTTAATTACAACATACAGCCTGAAAAATGGGATTTAGAAAAGCTCATAGCCATGTGTGTGCAGGAGGAGGAGGAAAGAATAAAAGTTTCACAAGGTGGTTACATCAACTACCTAAAAGATAAGAAAAGAACTATTATAACAGCTCTTCCTCCAAGTCATCCGGAAAAGGTCCTATGCAACAGCCAAGAACCAAAGCAATTCCGGTGGCTAAAGATCGTTGTCTCCATCAGAAGAAGACGGGACATTATAAAAAGAACTCATTCCGATTTCCTAAAGATGATAATGAAGAATAAAGGTGAGAACATTATTACGTTTGTAAATGAATCCTTGTATGTAAAGTTTTCAAAATCTACTTGGTGGATTGATTCAGGTGCAACTATTCATGTTGCTAATTCATTACAGGGATTCCGTTCGATGAGAACTTTGCAAAGAAGCGAAAGTTTCATTAAAGTCGCAAATGGAGTACAAGCAGAGGTTGAGGCCGTTGGAGATCTTCCTCTAGAGCTTCCAGATGGCTTTATACTTTTTCTTAGAGATGTTCTTTATGTACCTTCTTTGCAAAGAAACCTGATTAGTGTATCAAAGTTGGACCATGATGGTTATGATTGCCATTTTGGAAATGGCAAATGTCAGATATTGTTTAATAATAATGTGTTGGTCTTGCCTTCCGACAAGACGAGCTTTATTTGTTATCACTTCGTGAAAATGTGAATTCGTATGTGATGTGAATGAAAATGTATCCTCATCGAACAATGGAAACAGAAAACGAAAGAGAGCTCACGATGCGTTGTCGAAATTATGGCACTGTCGTTTAGGCCATATTTCGAGGGGAGAATAGAAAGACTAGTTAAGAATAATATTCTTCCTTCATTAGAGCTCTCAGAGTTAGAACAATGTAGAGATTGCATAAAAGGAAAGTATGTAAAGAAAATTAAGAAAGATGCCAAACGAAGCGCAGGAATTCTACAGATTATTCACACAGATATATGTGGTCCTTTTCCTGTGAAAAGTGTGGATGGTTATGATTCATTCATAACATTCACAGACGATTACTCTCGGTTTGGCTATATTTATCCAATTAAAGAAAGAACAGAAGCGTTGGATAAATTCAAAATATTTAAAGCAGAAGTTGAAAATCAGCATGATTTAAAGATTAAGATAGTCGAGATCGACCGTGGAGGAGAGTACTACGGTCGGCATACCCCATATGGACAAGTTCCGGACCTTTCGCAAGGTTCTTACAGGAGAATGGTATAGTCGCCAAAGATTCAACAGGCTAACCTCAGTGAGAATGGAGTAGTGAAAGGCGAACTGCATTCTCGATGGATATGGTGCGTAGTATGATAAGTTACTCCACTTTACCAATGAGTCTGTGGATGGAGGCGTTAAAACCGCCATTCATGTTCTCAATAGAGTACCAAGTAAGTCGGTGCCAAAAACACCGTATGAGTTGTGGACGGAAGAGTACCCTCACTTAACCACTTGCGTGTGTGGGGAGCCCTCTTTGAGGCTAAAGTTTTAACCCAAACATTGGGAAGCTAGATCCCAAAATGGTGAGTTGCCATTTCATTGGCTATCCGAGAAAAGTCAAAAGGTTTTCGCTTCTCTTGTCCCTAATGAGACATACAAAGTTTGTGGAAACAAGACACGCTGTTTTCCTAGAGGATGAAATGATTAGGGGGAGCATGGTAGCTCGAGAAATTGACCTTGAAGAGAAGCGGGTGTATGCACCCACTCCGATCATTCATGAGCCATTTTTCTCACTACCTGCTGTTGCTGCACCAACAGTACAAGACACTGTGGTGCCAGCACCTGTTGTTATCCCGCCTGTGACAACAATGAATGATGATGAGGAACCTGTGCCTCAGGATCCTATAGAACCTATTGCCACACATGAGGGGAAGCAACAACAACCTCAAACAGAAAATGTGCCAATTGAGGAGGCCCCTAGAATGTCTCAAAGAGTTAGAAAATCAGCTATTCCTGCTGATTATGAAGTGTACAACACTGAAGAATTTTAAATGGAGGATGATCCCACCTCATTTGAAGAAGCCATGAAAAGTGATCATTCATCAAAGTGGCTTGAGGCCATGGAAGATGAGATGAGATCAATGAATGCAAATAAAGTTTAGGATTTGGAGATAATTCCTAAAGGAGCCAAAACAGTAGGCTGTAAATGGGTCTACAAAACAAAACTTGACTCTCAAGGGAATATAGAAAGATATAAAGCCCGACTTGTGGCAAAAGGCTTTACACAAAGAGAAGGGGTTGATTACAATGAGACTTTTTCTCCAGTCTCGTGTAAGGATTTCTTCAGAATCATAATGGCATTAGTGGCACATTACGATTTGGAATTACATCAGATGGATGTAAAGACGGCATTTCTCAACGGAGACTTAGAGGAAAATGTTTACATGGCACAACCGAAAGGTTTTGTCATGGAGGGAAAAGAACGTTTGGGATGCCGCCTAAAGAAATCTATTTATGGATTAAAACAAGCTTCAAGACAGTGGTACTTGAAGTTTGATCGCATAACAAAAGAATTTTGGGTTTAAAGATAATGTTGAGGACAATTGTGTCTCACGCAAAGTTTAAGAATGGGAAATTTATCTTCCTTGTCCTGTATGTGGATGATATCTTACTTGCTAGTAGTGATGGTCTACTCACGGAAACAAAGAAGTTTTTGTCCTCAAAATTTAATAATATAAAAGATCTTGGTGAAACTTCGTTCGTTCTAGGGATCGAGATTCACCGAGATAGAAGTAAAGGGTATTAGGACTGTCACAAAAGGCATACATAGAAAAAGTCTTAAAGAAATTCAAGATGCACAAATGTAGTCCCTCACCTGCTCCTAAAGTCAAGGGCGATGATATGGGGATTTTCAATGCCCAGGAACCAATATGAGATCGATCAAATGAAAGTGGTTCCATATGCTTCAAATTGTCGGAAGCTTGCAATATGCTCAAGTGTGTACGCTATACGACTTGGCATTTGTTACCGGGGGTTACTTGGCGATTTCGAGCAATCTCGGAATAGAACACTGAAATTGGTAAAGAAAGTCTTGCGTTATTTGCAAGGAACGAAAGGCCTCATGATGACATATAGAAGATCCGATTCACTCCATATAGTGGGATATTCAGATTTCGATTATGCGGGAGATAATAGAAAATCCACGTCTGGATATATGTTCACTCTCGCAGGGGGAGCTATTTCATAGAAAAGCTCAAAGCAAACCGTCACTACATCGTCCACAATGTATGCCGAGTTTGTAGCGTGTTATGAGGCAGCGGGCGGTGAACTAGCTAAAGAAGTTCATACCCGGTTTAAAGGTGGTTGACGACATCAATAGACCATTGAAGTTATCTTTGCGATAATAATCCAAAGAAGACAAGATGCTCACAACAATAGGTCAAGTGGTGCCGCCAAACACATTGACATAAAGTATTATGTTGTGAAAGATAAAGTCCGGGATCAAATGATAAGTCTTGAGCATATAAGTACCGAAAAAGATGCTCGGATCCGCTTATAAAAGGCTTACCACCCAACGTGTTCGAGAGAACATGTAGCGGCATGGGTTTAAGGGAAAGCCTATGATTCTCGGACTATAAAGGGCCCAAAAGTTAAAGTAACTATTTCAGATCGAGGCGTGCATTGTAGTACATTAAATCTATCGGCGATTGACCGTGACGATGAGACATGCTCTATGCATCATCTGTGAAGAAATGAGTAAAGATAAAAGGATTGAAGTTTAAAGTTTAAAGATAAAAGTAATAGTGAGATCAAGGGGGAGAATGTTAGATTGATCTCCTAACCAATAAGCCCAACGGCCTATTGGGCCTTGGTCACGCTATACGATCGGGGCGCCAACCCTACATGGTTGGTGGGCCCGTCGTCGATCGCGCTTATATAAAGGGGTGGGGGCGGCGGCTCAAAGCACGAGGTTCGCCGTGAGCCGCAAACCCACCGACAAACCCTAGACCGATCTAAGAAGAGGCGCTGACCCAACGACGGAAAGCTCACTGATCCTCGTGCCGCCATCTTTGCTACGCCCGACCGCGACCGCATCGACGTCAAGCGCAACCTCTACTCCACCTGTCATTGCCCGTGTCTTGCCTCCATCACCGAACCGGCGATGGCCGGCCAAAGACAATCGCTGACTTCATCTCGAAGGCTCGGGTTCATCACCAGCCCCTCTCTACCCTATCTCCCTCTCGTTGTAGTATTCTAGGTCTAAATGTGCATGTGCTTCACTGGTCTAAGTATTCATCCGTCTAGATCTACCCTAGTCGATCCACAGTTTATAACATAAACATGCTGCTTCATCCAGTTGACAGCAGCTTGTTCAGATCTACCAGAGTTCAGAATCACAAACTAACAAAGCATTCTGTGAAATCAATCAGAAATTTTCAATGTGATTATTCATATAATTATGAATAGTAATGACCAAACAGGCCCTATAATATACTCCTGAGAATAGAGTATGAGATGAAAAAAATAACTCTCAAACTTTTATCATCCAAAGCAAACTCAAGCAAATCCCCCTTCCATTGTCTGTGACCTAGTAAAAATTCTAGACAAGGTCGCAAAGAGCAGCCGGTGGGTGCAGAGCAACACGCCCAAACCGCTCCGCGCCATACTTCTCGTAGACGGTCTTCAGGTTCGCATCAGGAGCAGTAGCATGGGACCTGAGCAACATCCTTGCGCCGTCCCTGATGATCAATGTACAAAAGAACTTTATGAGCACCACAAACAATCAAGTTTCAAAATCTTAAGGATTCATGGAGTGCAGCAGGGAGGAGGAGAGCACTTACATAAGCTGCCGCTCGTGGAGGCCAGTGTGATGCTTCAAGGTTTCTGTCCAGAGAGGACTCTTCCTCAACGTGAGGCGAGCAGCATACACAGCGCAAGCAGCAACCGTCGAAGGATATGTCGTCACCATACCGTAGTCCATCAGCGTGAGCTCTCCGAAGAAATAAATCATATGCTGAAGCTGCACCCGTACGAGCAGAAGTGTCAGCAGTCAGCAGTTCCGCACAAAACAGGAACAGAACACACATGATGTGATGCAACAGAGGGCAACCGGAGCAGCTCTTTCTTTACCTGTTCATCAGCACTACCGGCAGCCTTGGCGAATCGCAGCAGGAAGTGGTACGGAGTGGGGACAGTAAGGTTCCACTGCATGCTGTTCAGAATAGACTTCTCCGCGACAAGAATCTGGGGCCGGCTGAATGCGCAATCTGCTATTTCGATGAAGTCATTTACCTGCGACAGAAAATTTTCAGGTTTCGAGCATCCAGAATAAACGGCAAGATACGAATGGAGCTTTGGCCTTACCTCCGGTGCCCAGATCTCCTCGTATTTGCAGGCGATCAGCATCGCTGCCATGCCAACGAGCTGGAGCTCCCTCCTCGGCACGGGCTGCAGCGACAGGTACCGGTCTACAATGTATATTGTGAGGTAGAGCGTTTCTGGCATGAGGTGGAATCTTTGGTGAGACTCGATGAGCCAGTCCGTGAGGGTGGCGCGCATTTTGGAGCTGAGCTCTGGCTGATTGCCCATGTAGTCAATGGGACGGCTGTCATGCTGCAAAACACAAACATGGTGTGTATGGTGAAGACAGATTCAGAACAAGCTTGCTTGAGAACAGACTTGCTAAAGATGAACCCGCAGTTACCTGGGCGGTCTTGTAGAATGTGTAGATGTCCTCAACGTAGTCCACCAAAGCAAGCTGGTTGTCGCCATCGAACTTGTCAATATCCTCAATGAGCGGCTTTGGCTTCTCGGTAAGGCCACAGGCAGCCTGACATCGACGAGAACAAAGCAACAGGTTTATACAATGCTGAACCGATCAGCATCGATGCAAGAGCAGAATTGTTGTTGGATGCAAGAGCAGAACAAGTGCTGAACCTTAGAACGCGCAGAAAGGACGGTTGAAAGCGTGTACACGTGCTTCTTCCTCCCATCCTTCTTCACAAAGCGGCTGCTGCCGGCGGCACCCTCCGATAGCTTCCTGTTCCCCTCAGGGTCTTTGGCGCCACCCTCCGATGGCTTCCGGTTCTCCTTGGGAGCTTGCTCAGGACGAGGGATGTTCTTCGCGGGCACTTTCCTAGCTGGTTTCGTAACGGCGCGCGCCGCTACAGGCTGAGCAGGAGCTACGGCGTTCTGCAGAACCACAACCACAAATTGGAATCAGACCAAATCAGATGCTTCGGATGCAAGAATCTGCCGAATCAAATCAAATGCAGTACTAGTGGCTCATCCGCTTACCTTGTTCGCCAAAGCGGCCTTCAAGAGCTGGGCGCCGAAGCTCCTGGTGATGGGGCGATGGATCCCCTCCGGCAGCTTGATCCCCCTGTAACGGCGAGGCAAGCAAGTTTCAGAGGACAACAATATGAAAGAAAGAGAACGGATACAGAAGGCCGCGACGTTCTCTAGTGTCTTACCCGTCGAGGACATCGGGGCGACGTTGCCAATGTCACCGAGCGCTGGGCGTGTAGGGTTAGGGTCTGCCGGCGGCGGCCGCGTCTTTCTGTTTCCCCGCGATCCTCGCGGCACCTGACCATCATCGCCGAAGAGGAACGGCAATTCCATCAGCATTTGCACGGAGTGAAATTCGTGTGAAATCGAAGCAAAACTCCCCCGAAATCGTAAAGAAATAGTAACAAAGATTGGACTGTTTGAAACTGAAACTTTGCTTCACGTGAGAAATTCAGGAGCAGATCGATTGAAAAAATCGAATCAAACAAGCCGGACTACATCGCTATCAAATCTTGACGCACGAATCTAATAACGAAGCTAGAAAAGATCAAGAATCAGTATCCAAGAAGCCGGGATACATTGAAATCAAATCTTGACACGTGAATGGGAATCAGACGCCCCCTGGCAGCACATAGTATGAAAAGAAAATCCTTTCTTGGAGGAGGATCCAAACAAGCAGGCGAACAACAGATCAAGAACTGGAACTAAGTGCAGCGAAAGGCCCAATATTTCCGACCGCTCACCTCGGTTCGCAGGCTGTGGAGCGGCAGCGGCGGCAGCGCGGTGGTTCCTCGTCGCCATTGCTGAGTCGCCTCCCCAAGAACGCCGACGCCAAGAAATGGGCGACCGCTTGAAAGACGCGAGGCAAGGAGAAGCTCGAACGCCTCCTCCTCCTCCTTGTTGCTCTCGTCTACGGGTTCTGTGGATCGGAAAGGGAGGGAGGGAGGGAGGGGGGAGGCTTGTGCCTTTGGGGGTTGGCTGAGGAAGGAAGAAGACGGCGGTGGGGCTGCGGCTTTATTCGGATCAAGGGCGGCTCCAAAGGTCGGGAGTCGCGAGACGGCGAGCGGTGAGGAAGGCCGCAGCGTCTAGACGGGCGGGATCGAAGGGTCTGGAGGGTTTCTGGGGAACTAGCCGTTGAGGTTCTAAGCTTTGGGTTGGCGTTAAGAATTCGCCGATGCGGCTACCACCACCGCCGACTCGTGTTTCTGACCAGTTCAACCGTGATACGGACTTCACTCCCTTTTTAAAAAAATAAAAAAAAAAATTCACTCCTTTTTTTGAAACGAAAGGTAATTCAGTCCTGTATATCCTATAAAAAAATCACTCCCGTACCGGTAAAAATGGGAAATGACAGGATGGACAAGCCCACCACCACGGGCCTTTTTTTTTTTTAAAGTGATGGAAAACGGCCTTTTGCAGTAGGAAAATGGTGGTAACTGGTATAGCGTATCGCGGTATTGGCGTTGCTCGTCTTTTATGTCGCCATCGCCACGGAACCTGCCTTATACCAGGGTTTTTTTTTGTTCCTATTTTCATGTAGAAAGTCTTACATCAACCATTAACACATTTTATCATGCCTCCAGAGTCTACGAGCATAAATATCTAGTGATCATGATCCCTTAATTTAACGAAACATGTGTAATTCACCTATATTTACATAAAACTTTAGCTAAAAGTGATAGCCATCCATTCCAGTGTTAGCTAAAAGTGATAAGGTTGATGACCCTAGCAACATATTATGCTGGCTTCGCTCCTATTTGAACAAACAAATCTACCAAATGTTAGCAATCGATCAAGATCACTCTATGGAGTGACGAGCCTTGTGGAGTGTGTTACTGGCTATCAGTGGAGGAGCCTCGTACTGGCGAAATTGGACACTTGCCCCCTTCCTCTGAGAAAAGAACATGTATAAGCTTGTGAATCTCTAAAGTTTGGGTATAATTGAAGGGAAAGAGGAAAAGACGAGGCATAGTCTTGACACTCGGAGAGTCAAGACTCAAGAACCCACGGGAGTAGGAGTAGGGGACACGGCAATCTCTCTGATGAGACTGCCGATTTCAGGTCGCCAGAAACGGACGCGCCTCTCCCCGGAAACCGGCCACATCTCTGAGGCTACCGGGCTAGAAGCCAGCAGCGTACTACGCCACGGTACAGCGATGGTCGCGATCATGATGCTCGATCGGCCACGCTCAGCTAGTCAGCTCCGACTCCGAGCAGATGCGTCATGCGTCATGCGATGAGGCGTCTCCAACACACTCCGCAGTTCGGAAAACATACAGTACAGTTACAGTAACAGGAAGGCAACTGACAGGCACGAGTCACACGAGCAAAGACTTGTTTTTTCCGATGCCTTTGATTTGCCAGCAGCAGCGGGTGCACGGCACGGCACCCGTTCGCTAGTCCTACCCACTGGCCACTGGCCACTCGTTCAGATTCAGGTTCTGGTGTTCTGTTCAGTTTGCTTTCTCTGAACTCGTGCAATGAGGCGGCAGCTGAAACGTGAGGCCCGCCGGGCACAAAGCGAGGCTACGACGGTTCAGACGTCAAGAGCTGCGAGAGAGATCGCTCGCTGTGTCACACCAGAAAGGGAGAGGGCAAGGACGGCGACGGCTTTGTTTACAGAGGTGCAAGGAGCAGGGTCTGAGGTTAGTTGCAGATCAAGAACGAACGCTCATGAGTCATGAAAGAAGCTAGCTACTCCGTACTCCGGTTGGTGGCGCTGGTGTCTCGTCTGACGATGATCGTCTCTCAGCTTCAGCCTTCAGCTGCAGGCCTTGGCCGTCCGGCGGCCGCGTCCCCACAGCGCCGGCCAGCAACCGATGCCCAGCGCCGTCTGTGTCCTGAAAGATTGGATGTCGGTTTTGTTAGCTCCGTACAGATATCACAAAGGAATCTGAGCGCGTGTTTAGTTCTCACCCTAAATTTCCAAACAGTACTACAGTAGTTATTACATCGAATCTTGCGATATGTACATGGAGCATTAAATATAGACGAAAAAAAAACTAATTGCACAGTTTGGTTGGAAATTGCGAGACGAACGTTTTTTGCCTAATTAGTCTATGATGGAACACTAATTGCCAAATAAAAACGAAAGTGCTACAGTAGCCAAATTCCAACTTTCCCCAACTAAACACGCGTTGAAGACTGAAACAGTAGAGCAGGAGCAGTAATCTGAAAGTCCGAAAAACTGTTTTTAGCAAACTGTTTCTGAAAAGGTGTACTCTGTCAAGGAAGAAGCTTCTGAAGGGTAAAGGCAGACTGATCCTGTGTACTTCGGTCAGATTATATGATCCTTGTTTTGTTTTTCTGCTTTCATGGTCATAAGTTGTTCCATTGTTGACTCCACAAAGCTTAAGACAGGTCAAAAGGATGGAAGAGCCGTTTGGTCCAAAAGATACCGGTCCCAGGAAGAAAAAAAAAATTCATCCATCGATTATAACTTTCAGCGGCGTGTGGTTGAAAAAAAAGAGTGTTTCGGATACAGACCAAGCACTCATGATGACCAAACGAAAAGCGTCGCAAAGGGGTGCAGTGACTAACGAGGACATCTAATGATATCATGCAGTTGCAGTAGTACCGCTGGATTAGGGCCTGATTCCTATAACGTAATAATTGTACTGTCCTGTGTGGAAAAATTTCAAAATAGCTATCGGATCCATGCGTTTCAAACAATCCATATCAGTACCAGCAATTTTTTTTTCATCATAGCATATCAGTAACCCTTTGTCATCTAAGTCTGCAACTAGTCAACTTCCAGTGTCAGTTGCAGTCACAAACAGCCTTCTTATGCAGATGTTCAGCCAGCTTATTTGCTGGTTTATAAGCTACGGTACAGTATTTTTCTCTCTAAAAAAATCAGCCATACAAATCAGCACCAGCGTAGCTTATTTGCTGGTTTATAAGCTACGGTACAGTATTTTTCTCTCTAAAAAAAAAAATCAGCCAGTGTGCTGATTTGTATGTCTGAATTTTTAAATGAATTCACATGTATGCATGATTAGCTGTGCTAATACAGAGAAGCACGAAATGCAACAGTGAATAATTAACCATGGAAATTTAAGGCTTTCATGGCAACAAAAACAACTGTAACCGCGCGTGATCGTCGATTCGGCACTGACCTGCTGGCTTTTCCGGCGGCGGTGGTGGTACGAACAGGCTTCGCCGGCGCGCCCTGAACGGTCCCGGGCGACGGCGGCCCGCGGCTGGGCCTTGGCGTGGTCATGCTCCTGGTGAGAAGCCCCGGCACGTAGAAGTTGAGCAGCACGCCGTCGCCGCCTCCGCCGCAGCTCCCCCGACTGCCGCCGCTCCGCCGCGCCCTCAGCCGCGCCGCCTGCTGCCGCTGCTGCTTCGACGCCGCAGCTGCCGCCGCGGCCGCGGTCGGGCGATCGTCCCGCGGCGCCGACGGAGCGCCGAGGTCTGCGTCCGCGCTCGGCGGCCTGGCGCCGGCCTCCACGAGGTCGGAGAAGGAGAGCTCGCGGTCGGAGCCGCTGCCGCCTCCGTCGGGGAAGCCCGCGAGGAGGGCCAGCATCTCCTCCTCCCGCGCGGACAGCCGCCTTCCGCCGCCCGCGAGCGCGAGTGCCTCCTTCATGGATCGCTTCTCTGTCTCCCTCTTTCTCCACCTCGATTGCGCGGCGACGGCAGGGAGCGAGCAGCGCGTATGGTATTCGACTATTCGTGGCCGCGCGCGCTTGCTCGTGAGGTTTTGGGATAGGTCCCGTCCTCGACTGGAGGCTTGATGGTGTGCCGCCGTCGCTTTTGTAGATAGAGGAAGAAGACGTGTGGGCGGGCGGGTTCGCCTCCTTTGATGCGCCGGGTTAAGCAAAGAAAAGACACGGACGTCGGAGTGGCAACTGGGCTGTGATGATACGCAGCCGCAGCCCTTGCCCGGTCTCCCTTTTCAGTTTCAGAAGCTTCTTTTTGCTTTTGGGAAGGTTTGCTGTGTGCTGATAATCTGATCGATGCGCTGTACCATCACTTTGTGCTTACGGTTACTGATGCACCTTTTGTAGTACAGTATTTGTCATTCTGTGGCTTAGGCCACCCAACGCTACACGTGGCTGTTAGCCTCGGCTTCCACGTTCGCAGCAAGCAGCTGATTCAGCTCAAACAGTGGCTCCGCAGGGTGTCAGGGGATCCTGCAGGAGCGGCGTATGCTTGATCCCACGTAAAGCTCAAGCCATCTCTGAGACACGCCTTGGAGGCAGAAAATGAAAGCCCCATCACACGTTTTGTTGGACCATAGGACAAACAAGAACGTGGTGTTCTGGGAATTATGGACCAGAATAAAATTGAAGTTTTGGCTTGATTTTTTACTGAGGCCAACGCTGCTAGCCCCCCGCTGGCCCTGCCCTTACTGTTCACATTCACATTCCGTTTAATAATATTGCCACTGAAAAATCCAGATGAGCTCTTTAATCATTGATTTTACGTGGGTGTGGTCCAGGGCCGGCGTTCCAGAGGTGCGTTCGCACCACAGCACAAGGCCCCAAATCATATACGGACTACGACTATCATGCAGCCTGTTCGTTTTTTGTAAGTAAACGATAATAGATTATTTACTGCTGGTTGGTTTGGTGTGCGAGAAAAATACTGTTCTAGATTATAATCCACGATCGTCTACGACGAAACGAATGAACTACTAGGTAGGTAGTTAAGCACGCTTCGCTGCGCTGTTTTTAGCCTCACTTGTTCTCGTTGTTGTTTTTGTTGGAGAAAAATAAGAGGCTGAGAAAGCTTGGTGATCACTGTTAGTTTTTAAAGGACAGTTGTTAGTGACACCGTAGAGGACGGATGCCATCCCGCTGCAGGGCTGTTTGGTTCGTGTACTGGCCTGGGAGCTGACGCCCAGGCAGCACCGATCCACCCCAGGCTCAGCAAATCCAACGCCCGAGGATGCTGCCTGGCCCAGGTAAGTTGGCCATGTCAGCGTCCAATCCTCCCACGGATATAATAAATTTTAATATAGAAGAGAGAAATTATCGCACTCTAGTAATCTATTCATATGAGAAAATGATAAACTTTCACAAGTCCTACCCACTGGAAAAAAAAAAAAATCTAGATGGGCTCTTTAGCATTGCTTTACTCGGGTGTGGTCTAACAATAGATTGCAAATGTTGACGGGGGCTACGGCATTAAAATAGGCTTTCAGCTTCGTCGTTCGGCAGGATTGCAGGAATGACGTTGCTTTTTTTTAAATAAAAAAATACCAAACTCACATGCAGGTATTACATAGACGTTCCCTAAAAAAAAAGGTATTACATAGACGGTTCTAGACGTAGTTATTACCTCATTCTAAAGAATGCAATTCTGAATTACATTGATTGATCAAACTTTCTTTCTTTTCACTAATTTAAAAACAAAATGTTCTTAATATTTACGACTCTAGATGGAAATACTATAAAAATATATTTCATGTTTAATTTAACGATACCTTTTCAGTATCATAACATTCAGTATTTTATAGATCTGGTCAAATTTAAAAATATTTTACTTCTCAAAAAACAAAAACAAAAAAGTAAATCCTTTCTAGATGGGAGTATACATTGAAGGAAATAACATAATCAGACAGAGTCTGTTTGGTTGGGTGGCTAACCTTTAGCTAGATTTCAGGGAGCCACCTTCGGGCTGTTAGGTTGCCTGTTTAGAGGTCGAAGCCAGGCTTCAAGAAAGCCACCCAACACCACTTAGCTAGGCTCCAGAAAAACGCCGACATCGGTTGTTCTTTGGAAGCCGGGGAGCGAGTCGACAATTAATTGTGGAAATCTTGGCTAAGGTAGAACACATTTTGTCCCATTATTTCAACCTAGTTTTTCATATGCAGAGGTCATGAGACTTCTGAAACTTCAAATCAAGAAACATAAAAGGTCTTTATTTATTTACACATCCTATATCTCGGTTGCGCATAAAACTTAGGGTTAACATGTAGATCTGGAGGACGAGCAGTAGCTTGGTTGGTCTGCTTCCTAGTTGTTGGAGCGGGCGCTTGTGGGTTGGATCCCTGGCTCGGACGAACCTCGCGTGCCTCACCAAGGATTTTTTTCCCTGAGGGAACTAGGCGGGTGTGTGATGAGTGTGTGTGTGTGCCCGGTAGACATGTTCCGAGACTTCTTGGGCAATCTTATATGTACTTGAGCGTGCAGTCAATATATATGGTGTCTAATTCGAGTCTTATATGATATACCAGTGCTCTTGGCGGTGTTCAAAGAAAAAAAATCAGGGCCTAGTAATTGAAGGGCCTTGGGAGTTAGGAAGTGACGTGAACCGTCGAATAGAGTTCAGGCAGTATCATCGTCGGTGTTAACTTGCATGATTTTTAGACAACTCATCATCATTATGTATTAGCAACGTCCTTATTCTTTTGTGAACACTTGAATCAAACACATTTTTCTTACTACGAAACACATTATATACGTAGACGCTACTTCCTCCGTTCCAAATTATAATTCGCTTTGACTTTTTTGGTTCATCTATTTTGCTATGTATCTAGACATATTATTTATCTAGATGAATAGTAAAATGGATGTACCAAAAAAATTAAAGCAACTTATAATTTAGAATGAATGGAGTATATGTCAAGGCTAATTAAGGCCATAAGTTGGACTAGATCATGGCCTCTCGGGATCAAGTCCATGCAGCCTATATCGTCCAACGTGGCGGTGATGTACACAAGGGCGGAGCTAGAGCTAATTTGAGGGGGGTGCGCTTGCCTTGTGGACGAGTAAACTTTATATCACGAATATAGTGAAAAATTGAACATTATCATTGTTTTTCTGTTTTTATATGGATGCGGCCGCACCCACAATTCTCTATATAGATCCGCCCATGGATGTATACTTTGCTGGCAACTAAAGGCATGATTGGTTGTAGACCAAGCCTTGAGCCAGGATGCCCAGGCTATGCAGGACCAAAGAAGCTGGGTTGAGTTTTGTGCAAGTGGTCGTGTTTGATTGTCTTTGATGTTGGTCTAGTACGAGACGGGATTGTGTTTGGTTACATGCATGCATCAGTTTTTTTGGGTGTCTGACGCATGGGTCCCTACATCCTGGGTGAATCAAGTCGTCCTACACCATGAGGGAAGGAGAAATCCAGAAGACGGAGGCGTGCGAGATGGAGGAGGGCAAACGAATGAAAAGATGCAGGCAAAAGGTGCGAGCAAGGTAACCAAACACGGCAGGATGCCCCTTCGGACGTCCTGGTTCGGGCAACCAATCACCCCCTAAGCGAAGCATGTTGTTTGGCAAAATAATAATAATAATGATGATGATGATGATGATGATGATGATGATGATGATGATGATAATAATAAATAAATAAATAAATAAATAATGAAGCAGGTTCTTTTTCATCAAAATTACAAGAGTTTGAAGGTTTGAAGCAAGTACGGAGTACTTAAGACGGTTATAGGTTAGATCGTACAGTTTGTCCTATGGAGGCATTAGACTGGAACCGGGACGTTAACAGTTTGTCCTATGGTAGTTTTGACGACGATGTACGGATCATAAAGACAAAGTTCTGATGCTAACATGCCAACTAACCGTTCACTACTGTGTGTGCATCTCAAATGGGACTTGGCACAGTGGCGCATCAGAGTTCAGAGACGACAAGGTACACGGTTTCTAGACAAGGTGACCAAAACTCACCGGAATCAACCGAACGCTGAACGTCCAACCGATGTGGCTCAGTCCAACGGCCAACGGATGTGCTTGGAGAGGGACGTCTCTGAAGAACTGAACGCTGAACGCCAGGTGTCGTTGGATTCTCGGCGTGTTTGCGTCTACCGGAATGGCTGACAGCTGACTGCATCGACAAAGTACTTCTTAATGCTGTGAGGCGGCTCGAGACGAGAATAGAAAACAACAAATGCTTTCTAGAAGGCCCTGCCTGTATTCTTTTTTTATGGTCACGGGGGGATCCCCACCTGAATTTTTGTATTGATTGAACGGTGCCTTTGGCCGGCACTAAGTTACAGAAATTTTTACATCATTTGATCCTCAAGTGATCAATTTCTCACGTCGGCAAGGTTCCTGTCCTTCCTAGGTAGCCAAAGCTTCCATAGATTGGCATCAGAGATACAGGCTGAAAACGTCTGTTGGAGACTAGTTGTTTCAGACTCGAAGATGACTCCATTTCTACGCTTCCAAAGCTGCCAACAGCATAGGGTAACAAATGTGTTTAAATGTTTCTGAGGAAGGTTAGCTGGGCAACAAAGGTTGTGGATGTCGCCCAGCCTGCCAGAGAAGAGAATGGGAGTAGAAAAGCCGGTTGCAGTTGCAGACCAGAAATCCTTTGCAAAAGGGCACCTCGTGCTCCGCTGTACTATGTTTTCTCTGCAAGGTTAACGTTCTCTACACAATTGTCATTTTGTCAGAGCTGCATGGCCGTCGACGACCCGCACGCGGAATTCCAGCAGTCACGCGAACGCCGAGCACAAAACTCCAGCACAACGCGGACGGGACGCTAAGAACAGGGAGCGGGGACAGGGGCCAAGGGTGAGCAACTGACCACAGCGACCAAATTTTTGTCAATCGTTAGAGCAACTGCAAGAGAAGAGCTAACTTTTTATAAAGCTAAGGTGGTGTTTAAATTTAGGCCCCGTTCGCTTCGCTGAAAAAACAAGCCGAAACACTGTTCCGGCGGATCTATGGTGAGAGAAAAACACTGTTCCGGCTGAAAAAATAAGGTGAAAAAGACGGATTATAAGAGAAGCGAACAGGGCCTTAGGGGCTAAAGTTCAGGGTGTCACATCGAGTGTCACATGGGAGTGTTCGGATAGTAATAATAAAACAAATTACATAAGTCCTCAGTAATCCGCGAGACGAATTTATTAAGCCTAATTAATCCGTCATCAGCACATGCTTACTGTAGCGCAATATTGTCAAATTATGGACTAATTAGTCTTAAAAATCGTCTCGCAAAGTAATCGCAATCTGTGCAATTAGTTATTTTTTTAGTTTAGGTACGTGACCCTTTTGCACAGCACCAAAAATTCTTTGCAATGGCTCTCGAATTTAAGGTCGCATTGTTGGAGATAGTCTGAGCGGACAAAAATGGCAATCTAGTTGAAAGTTGACTCCACCGGCGACTTCTTTTCCAAAACATGAGATCTGTTTATCATTAGGCTATATAGAAAAACAAAAACGTGATGTTTTCTGTGGTACAGTTAAATTTCAGCAGTGTTGGAATTTCTAGAAACGTAGCCTTAGGGGCAATGACTGATTTTCCACGGCGACAAACATTGAATGGTTCCAGCCGCTGCAACAAGAAGTAATCGCACCGTGAGGACAGCTCTTCTTGTGTCAATTCCTGTTGCCGTGACGTTGTTGGCCCTGCTGCTGGTCGCTATCTGTCTCTGCAAGAGAAACACGAAGCCACGGAACGATGTGCAGGTTGCAAGTGCCAGTAAGTGCCAGAACAAGACTAGCTTTCTAACGCAGATCGTGCTAGTTGCTACAACCTGCAGGATTGACCGGGACTTTGCTGCTCTCTTACAGGAAATGAAGTAGAAGACATGGCAAGTTCATAATCTCTCCTGTATGATCTGAGCATCTTACGAACTGCCACCGATAACTTTTCACTAGAAAACAAGCTCGGGGAAGGCGGGTTTGGACCGGTTTACAAAGTAACTCTAAACCTGCAGGAACATCAAAATTGATCTGAGTAACCAGCTCTAAAGCGTCTGTTTTGATCTGATTGCAATGCTCTGCCTGTCTAGGGCACGCTGCAAGACGGGCAGGAGATTGCAGTGAAGAGGCTGTCAGCAACTTCGCAGCAAGGACAGGTGGAGATGAAGAACGAGGTCGTCTTGTTGGCGAAGCTCCAGCACCGGAACTTGGTGCGCCTGCTCGGCTGCTGCATCGAGGAGCACGAGAGGCTCCTCGTCTACGAGTTCCTCACCAACAACAGCCTCGACAAGATCCTCTTCGGTGATCGCTTCATTCAGACAACCATAATAATCCCACTGTCATTTCACTTCAGTCAGATAACAAGCAGGACATTCGCTGATAAACTCAACTGGCAGATCCTGCACGGCAGCAAGAGCTAGGCTGGGGACTGAGGCAGAGGATCATCGAAGGGATCGGCCGAGGCTCCTCTACCTCCACGAGGACTCGAGGCTGACCATCATCCACCGCGATCTCAAGGCCAGCAACATCCTGCTGGACGCAGACATGAACCCCAAGATCTCAGACTTCGGCTTGGCCAAGCTCTTCAGCATCGACTCCAGCGTGGGAAACACCAGTCGCATTGCTGGAACTTAAGTGTGTTTAGTTCCGAAAATGTAGCAGTATTTGACAAAAATTGTCCAATTATAGATTATTTAGGCTTAAAAGATTTGTCTCACGATTTCTCGGCTAACTGTGTAATTAGTTTTTTTTCATCTATATTTAGTACTTCATGCATGTGCCATAAGATTCGATGTGACGGTTACTGCGCAAAAAATTTTAGATTCTGGGGGAAACTAAACGGGGCCTTAGTAAGTGAACAGTGCTTTGGTGCCTCCAATCTCGAAAATGCATTGGGTCGAATCCATGCTGAACGCCTAAACGTTCCTAAATATGCCGTGTGTTTCCGAAATGCAGCGGATACATGGCGCCGGAGTACGCTCTGCACGGCATCTTCTCGGCAAGTCAGATATTTTCAGCTACGGCGTCCTCGTCCTCGAGATCGTCACCGGCCGGCGCAACACGTGCACACAAGGCTCAGGGCCATCTGAAGATTTGCTTACCTAGGCCTGGTTTAGATTGCAAGTTTTTTCACTCTTTCTTCGTCACATTAAATCTTTGAACACATGCATAGAGTATTAAATATAGATAAAAAATAACTAATTACACAGTTTGATTGTAAATTACGAGACGAATCTTTTGAATCTAGTTATGCCATGATTGGACAATAATTATCAAATACAAACAAAAATGCTACGGTGCCAAAATACTGATTCCTAACCCCCAATCTAAACCAGGCCTACGTAAACGTAAGACATATATAAAAGACAATAACCTTCCGAGCAAGTCACTTTGAGGCACTGACCTCATGTATAATTGCTGGTCGGCGTGCACAGGTTTGGAGGCACCGGAGCCGCGGGAGTGTGCGCCAGCTGCTCGACGGCTGCAGGTGATCCTGAGGTGTATCCACGTCGGTCTGCTCTGCGTCCAGGAGGATCCGTACCTCCGTCCTGGCATGGCGTCCGTCGTCGTCATGCTGAATAGCTGCTCCATCACGCTACCGACGCCCGCCGTGCCGGCCTACGCGCTTCATGGCCGCACGGCCACAGCAGTGAACCCGCCGCGGGGGATGAGCATGGGTCGCAAGGGTCCCATGGCGGCAGCTCGGGAGCCGTCTATCAATGAAGCTTCCGTGTCTGAGTTGCAGCCCCGTTGATGCTATACGAGTCAGCAAAGGACCCGCCGATCAATCAATGGACAACAATGATGCTTAGTGATCGAATTTTCTCCTCGTTTTGAATTCGGAGTAGAGTTTGTATTCGAATTTGTCCTATGGAAAGTGCTTATGGAACTTTTCGTCGCAATTTTTGTCCGACGCTTGTAGAAGATCAGCTGTGACATGCCTGTTTGATTCAGCTAGCACGATGGTAATAAATGGCAAAATGGCTCTAGACACAAACACAACACTAACACAGCCCAGTCCGATGACGTTAACAACTTTGAAAAAAACATTTATGTAACGTTGTATATGTGATATAAAATGACACTGGTGTAAACTTGTTTTGTAACTAAAAATATAAAATGTAACCCAACATGATTTTGTAACATTTATTATTTGTTGGAATGTGACGAATGAACCAGAAATAGAAATTGGTTTAATTTTAACATGAAAAAATAAAGCTGATTCAATTCATAGTGTTATTGTATTATAACATTTTTTGTTGTAACGTGACCATGCCCAATTAAGAAACACAAATAGCATGTCATGGAAACTTGATTTCCGACTATAAAATTATCTCTTGCCAGATGGCCTTTCATGAAGTGTAAAGCCGTTGGTTGCAACCAAAAGGAAACAAATTATGCTTGGACTACTAGCATGATAGTAATAAATGGAAAAATGGATGAGGCTTTCTGTCTAGCTTGGCTCGTTATCCTAATGAGCCAGAACGAGCCGAGCCGAGCCGAGCCAGCTCAGCCTTAATCACAAGACATCATGCTTGGACTAGCATTCCGGTCTGTGTCGGCCTAGGCACATCACAACGCCGGTCCAATCTCTTACTATGCTGTGGGCAAGGCTTACCTCGTCCTCTCTTGAGGCGACCAGCCGCCGCCGCCGTTGGTGCCACTCGACGGCAAGCGGCGGCAGCTGCCTGCGGTGGTGCAGAGTAAAGTCAAGACGGGCGAAGTTAGAAGATCTCGTTCAGACAAAGTGCACCTTTGGATGGCCACCTAATCGAATTGCGGAGGGAAGGGGGCAATGAGTTTATATAGTTTCCACTAGAAAATTTTAAGCTTTAGGCTTTTGCTACCGTACTCTTAAATAAATATGGACCGTCGATCGAAAAGACAAAATAACATATTACCTAGCATGTAATAGGTGAAATAATTTTTATATATCGGCCCTATTCGCTTCTCTTATAATCCGTTTTTTTAGCTTGTTTTTTTAACCGGAACAGTGTTTTTCTCTCACAACAAATCAGCCGAAACAGTGTTTCGACTTGTTTTTTCAGCGAAGCGAACAGGGCATTATTTTGTTTTGGAAAGGAGCAAAATATCTTGTAATTGGACCTCTGTTAGCCAAATTATTGAACCGTCCTTGCGTAATGGCCACGTGCATACAGTGTTGTACCGTTAACGTTAACAACTTTGGAAAAACCATTTATGTAACGGTTGTATATGTGATAAAATTTTCTATGATCTATATGTAATTTAACTTTTATACCTAATATAAAATGACACTGGTGTAACATTGTTTTGTACCTAAAAATATAAAATGTAATCCAACATGATTTTGTAACATTTATTTTATTTGTTGGAACGTGACGAATGAACCGAAAATAGAAATTGTTTTAGTTTTCAACATGAACAAATAAAGCTAATTCAATTCAGAGTGTTATTGTAATGTAACATTTTTGTTGTAATAACTAATAACGTGACCACGCCCAATTAAGAAACATAAATAGCATGTCATGGAAAGTTGATTTCCGACTCTAAAATTATCTCTTGCCCGATGGCCTTTCATGAAGTGTGCAGCCGTTGGTTGCAACCAAAAGGAAACAAAATACATGTACACGTCTCTATCTCTACTATAAGGAAACAATTCAAACTATTCTAGGTACACCCAAATATATGTCTCCGCTGAGAGAGTTCAACCATTATGCACCAATAAAAATGTACCCAAAATTTCAACATCATTAAAATATATGGCTCTTAATCCTCTGTTCCGAGCTTCAACTCAGTCCGATGGCCGATGTTATTTGGATGTCGCAGGCTTCAACGCTGCTTCCCACTCCACCGCTCCATCCGCAAGGCGGCATGGCCGCTCGAGTAAACCCCGCAGCCCGCGTTCCATCCCCAGCAAGCCAGCGAAAGCCTCCAGCACTCACGTATTATTTCTACGCTCCTTTTTTTTCTAATAAAAAAACGATCATAGCAACGAAATGTCGTCGATCTCTCTCCTCTCCCTGCACGATCTCTCTTCTCCCCCGCCCTCCGCAGATCGGCATCACAGGCGGATTCGTGCCTCCTGCTCCATGGTCGCCACCGCTGTCCTCGCCTCCCAGTCCCGCCACGCCGCCGCCGCCACGCGCGACCCTGGCGGCGGCCGCTGCAAAGGCGAGGACGCCCACGGAGGAGGCGGTCTTCGAGGTTGTGCTGCGGCAGCCGATCCGGGCGCGGCATGGGGAGAGATCCCGCCGATCGAGGCCCTGCAAGGGCCGTAAGGTTGCTGGAGCCAGAGGTGAAGGGCGCCATGGTTGAGGAGACCATGCTCGGTGTGCTCCGGGCCATGGGGAACGACTGCTGAAGCCTCTCCATGAAGCACGAGTACCTCCCCGAGGACCTCCAGGTTCATGCCTGTTTGTTCATTCCCCCCTAATCTGGATCTCTCGATTCATATTTGAGTTATATGGTTGTCGTCAAATATGGATTATATCCTTTAATCCTAATCTGCTTACACTTTTCTGATGGTTTATATTTCAAACAAACCTTACAGAGAAATGTATTTACCATTTTTTGCAATAGAATAATCAATCAATTATCAGTTTCCTTTTGTATCAGTTATACTATCAAATAGATATTGAAATTTTGTTTGATTTACAGCTACTACTTGAAGGCTGGACTCTCAGTAACGGGCGAGCTCTCGAGGCAATGACAAACATCACAAACATTGGAGTTGGAGCAACCATATTTCAGGAGCTTTCGTGGAGATTACTAGATTTAACATATACTACCTTAATTAACACAAGATTTCGGTGATCGCATATTCTAGAAACTGTTGTTGTTCAGCGCAGGGTTTCTATTAACAGTCATATTGTATATTTTTCAATCAGGAATTACAGCTGCTGAGTATTTCCATCATATGGGCCACAACTTCAGTATGATGGCTGACTCTACCTCCTGATGGGCTAAGGCATTGCCTGAGATCCCAGGGCATTTGGTATGATAAGGTTGTAATTACAAGTTCTTGTCATCTATGTAATGTCAGGGATCTTGTCCGTGATCTCATCAAGTGTGGAGGCATGAAGGGGATCGTAAGTTTATTTTCTCATTCTGTTGAGCATTTCCACATGTGTTGCAATTCATGTTTAGCATTTCCATATGTTCTTATTCACTTGCTTGGTATTGTCGATGGTTGATGCACCTTTTGATGTATTTGATGACAATCCTTCAATGAGACGGTGACCTGCTGTAAGAAGGGTTGAAGACATGTTTGAACAAGTGAAAACTAAGCTTTGGCAACGGAGGCGAGGGTTGGCTTGTCGCAGAGGTATATGCTGTGAATTCACGATTGAGAAAATTGCAGCACCTATGATAATTTTTTTTTCTTTGTTGTGGCCGAGAATTTGGGATATGTCCCAGCAGGCCGTGGTGCTCGCCAAGGACAAGAACTACTACCCCATCGCCGAAGAAATGAGCGGGCGTCTTGGTGTGGAGATGCTCATGGATGAGACGAGCGCCGCTCGAGCCGCCCATCCTTGCGCAGCTCTGCATTGTGAAGTTAAGATCAGGCCGGCTAACTTCAATTGATTTGGGTCGGCTAACATAAGTGGAGATGCTCCCCTTATGGAGAAGAACACTGGGAGGCACTGATTTTTGCTACTAGGAGGCACTGATTTTTTGCTTGAGGATGATAAATTCCGTCGAGAAGAACACTGGGAGGCACTGATTTTTGCTACTGGAAGAAACTGAGAACTATTTTTATGGGGCCTGAGGGGATAACTTGGTTGCTGCATGGATGCTGTTATCTCTTTCAATTGGATTTGCCAAAAATCTACTACTGAATTTCCCCTTCACTCTATTTTGATTCATTTTCTTTCATTGGTTTTTTGATCAGTTATGACTCATGAGTATGAACCTCCTCTTGTGAGGTGACCAATTGCATCAGTTCACGGGACGTTATGAGTTGGACAAGGAATTTTCAGCCATGGACTGCTTTTTTAGCAGCTCCTATTAGCTGTTTTAATAATTTGACTTCTGCGTCTAATGTTTTAAAAGAACATAATACACTGTGTTAGCGGTAAATAAGTTAGTGTTGAATAATGTACTGCAGGCATACGTATGTCCTGATTTATTCTGTTAATTAACTTTTACTAGCAGGCTACAGTGGGGCTGGTTAGAAACAATAATGGAGGATCAAGGAGTTTTCAACGCAATTAAAGAAGCTGTCAATTTGCATCAATGAAAGATTTAAAAAGTATATGATCAGTGGTGTTATTTTGTAATTGTGGTTGCAGGGAGTGGTTCGGCCGATTGGTCGCACAGTTTGAGGAAGGTGCATAGCAGCTAATCAATAAGGTATGTGCAATTCATTATGTCATAAAAATCTTAATGAATCTCATTGCTCGTTTTATTTTTAATATGTTTTGTATTTTACCATAGCGTTAGCTGACTTATATAATTACCGTACCAGCTAAGCAGGGCTTAAACTGTTAAGCTTGATTTCTCTGGCCTCCTTTTCCCTACCAATCTCTAATCTCTCTTCCAGTTTGCGTGCTGCAGTAGCAGGGCACTGGGGCTGGGCACCAGCACCTCTGTCATCTCTTCCCATTGTGGCTGAGGTGCAGTAGCAGGATTCGATGGCATGTTTTGGCTTTCCCTTAGCAGCTGGCGAACTTGCTATCAAATGGTTACCAGAGAATAGGATTCTGTAGATTTTTTTATCTCATGTTGTTTTTTACTATCTTACTGTTAGGGATCACTGAGAAGGAAAGATGTTATGGGTCTATTGATTTAATCTTGTTTTACTTGTCATATTTGTATATTGGAATAAATTGAGACTGTCAACTTGTTTCTCCGATTGAGATTGTTACAAAATATTTGTATTGGAATAAATTGCCTTTGGGAAATAAAAACACAAATCGATCTGTGGGTTATTAAGTTGCAGCAAATGGGAATGCAATTTGCAGCTAATCCTCTACTTCAGTTTGTTTGGGTGATTTTTTTTTCTTACATGTGGTACAATGGGAGTCTCGTAGCCGAGACTGGGTATTTGATGGTTATGTGCTGCCGTAGCGCTAGCACGGACATTATACTAGTACAGATAAAAGGAAACAATCGGTTATTTATTTTCTCTTTTTATTAAATATTTTATCTCTCCTAATATTTAAGGGCTTGGGTTTATTTGAAATCTTACCTGGGTGGCTAGAGTACCGTAGAAAACCATTTAAACTTTATCAAATTTTGAAAGTATTGTACTGTTGGCCTCTAATAATAATAAAAAAAAAGTCGCATTTCTAACTGCAGTGGCTATAATTGATTGTCCGAGAAGATGCTAAAATTCACGGCTTGTTTTGTAGTTGGAGAAAGTACTAGTTTATCACAGTAACTCAAACCACCCAGATTTTGTTGTCCATCTTCCTTACTTTTGAATTTTGATACGACATTTCCAGAAAGACAACCAAAGTGCTTTGAACAGTTCATGTTGAAAAGTAAATATTCCTGTAATTCAGAACCAAACCTCCTTAAAAAAACAAACTCCTTAAAAAAACAAACAAACAAACAAGAGAACAGTCAGAGAACTGAAACCCAAAAAATGTGAACCAGAAACATCCAAGTTCATTGATCCATCGACGTCGTCCATGCTGATGTAGCTGACGACCCATCAACGCGGCTCCAAGTCAGTAAGGGAGGCATCATTGATGGACATGGACTGTCCCCGACCTGCTGCCACCGCCCTCGCACCCTGGCGATCCGTCCCCGTCACGGGCGCGTCCGCGTCCGCGGTCACCGTGAGACCACGGCCCGGCATCGCGAAGGCTGGTGCGTTGGGGGCCGGTAGCGTAATGGAGCGGCTGTTGAGCATGACGACGACCGACGCCATGCTGCGGCGGAGGTGCGGGTCCTCCTGGACGCAGAGCAGACCGACGTGGATGCACCTCAGCATCTCCTGCGCCCGACGCCCCTCCTCGAGTCCTCGGGGCACCCCTCCAGCAGCGGTTGCACGCTCCCACGGCTCCACTGCCTCCAAACCTGCCCATGCCATGCAAAACAAGGATAATAGGACTAGGATATTAGCCTTAAAAGGAGTTAGGATATATACCAAAAATTTGATGCTTCATCATCATGACAGTAATAAGAGGGATCCATACATAGGTAAGAAGATCTTCGGAGGGTCCTGAAGCATGCGTGTACGTGTTGCGTCGTCCGGTGACTATCTCGAGGACAAGGACACCATAGCTGAAAGCGTCTGATTTGGCCGAGAAGATGCCGTGCAGAGCGTACGCCGGCGCCATGTACCCACTGCATGCATTTCAAAGCCACGGTCAGCATGTCAGATTGTCAGGTTAACACAGATGATTACACCCACGCTCGTGATCACCACAGCTGGAGTCCACCGGCAGGCAAACTTACTAGGTTCCAGCAATGCGGCTGGTGTTTCCAACGCTGGAGTCGATACTAAACAGCTTTGCCAAGCCGAAGTCTGAGATCTTGGGGTTCATGTCGGCGTCCAGCAAGATGTTGCTCGCCTTGAGATCACGGTGGATGATGGTAAGCCTCGAGTCCTCGTGGAGGTAGAGGAGCCCTCGGCTGATCCCCTCGATGATCTTGTGCCTCAGTCCCCAGCCCAGCTCTTGCTGCCGTGCAGGATCTGCGAGTTGAATTTACTGAAATTATTAGCAAATGGAGTGTCCTAGTGACCCTGGTGTGAAATGATAGTATCAAGAATCATGGTTGTCTAAAAATGTAGCATCAAAGACGATCTTGTCGAGGCTGTTGTTGGTAAGAAACTCGTAGACGAGGAGCCTCTCGTGTTCCTCGATGCAGCAGCCGAGCAGTCGCACCAAGTTCCTGTGCTGGAGCTTCGCCAACAGGAAAACCTCGTTCTTCATCTCCATCTGTCCTTGCTGCGAAGTTGCAGACAACCTCTTCACTGCAATCTCCTGCCCGTTTTGTAGCGTGCCCTGAAGAACATTGAGACCGGATCAACAACTAATCTGACGGACTTGCGGGAAAGAATATCAGCTGCGTAGATTAGTTTTTAGGTTGCATGTTTAAAGTTAAGTTTCGTACTTTGTATACTGGCCCAAAACCGCCTTCGCCGTGCTTGTTTTCTTGTGAGAAGTTGTTGGTGGCAGCTCGTAGGGTGCTCAAATCATACAGGAGAGACTCTGAGCTTCTCATTTATTCGTCATCTTCACGTCCTGTTTATAATAGAACACGAAAAGACCTCAAGCCTAAACATAGCACCATACTACTCATCAAATGTACTGACATTGTTTCACCACTTACTGATGCTTGCAATCTGCACATGCTTGTGTGGTTTTCTGTTCCGGTTGCAGAGATAGGCAACAACTAGCAGCAGCACCAGCAGCGCAACAGCGACAGGGATTGACACGAGAAGAGCTGTCCTGACTGTTTGATTACTCCCTGAACAGAATCCACACGGGTGCACGGTAATTCAGAATAGAAGCCATTTCAGACTTTGCCAAGATTAGTCACCGTCCAAACTCTGGAATTCAACTCTGCTACTAAAAAGCAAAACGTTTTTCCGCATCTCATGTGGTCATGTTTGGAGAAGATGGAGAAATCCCATCGTCAATTTTGCCGAGTCAAGATGAGAGCAAGTGTCAACTATCACGGCGACAACAGCGGAGTTCAGATCTCGGAGCCACAACAAGCGTCAACTATGAAACGCGTATGGAAAGTGACTGGACGGCAGAAGATCCTAAGTGTCAACTATCAAACGTGTCAGGAAAGTGACGGGACTACGGGAGATAGGAGATTGGAGGAGTTGCATTGTGGATGGACTCACCGTCGCTTCCTGGACCCGAGTGGTCACTTCCGTTGACGAACCCGCCTCCCGGGGCCGGCACCGGCGACATCACCGCCTCGGCGGCCTGGATGTTGTAGAACGGCTCCACCTCGAACCGGATGGAGCAGCTAGCGTAGATGAGCTGGCCACCCTTCATCCCGCTACAGCAGCTCGGGATCGACGAGACGGCGTTGACGAGGCAGCGGTTGCAGTCGTCGGCGGTAAGGTCCCTAGCTAGTGCACGGCGCCATACCGTAGATGTTCACGAAGGGCGTTAACGCGGCTGAGCCGACCGCGAACATCCGCGGGGACTCGAGCGCCGCCTTCTTCGTGAGGTTGCTCATCAGCACGCCGAGCCGCGGCGCGAACTGCTCCGGCTGCGTCGCGTTCTGCGAGTTCGACAGGTAGGCCACAGGTGACATGTCGACGGCGCCGAAGAACCTCTCGTCGGAGAGCCGCAGCAGGCAGTTGTCGTAGACGAGCACGGCCTTCTTCTGGCCTGCGCACTTGCCCGACGTGTCGATGACGTCGGCGCGGCACTGCGCGAGGCCGTAGGCCGCCTGGTCGGGAGAGGTTCCGGTGGTGTTCGTGGCAAACCCTGTGGGCGCGGCGGCGGCGGTCGCGGGGAGTGATGAGAGGAGGGCGTCGAGGATGGCCTGGAACGAGCTGCCGCGCGTGTAGTTCGTGTCGCTCGGGCAGGATTCCGCGGTCGGGTTGTCGGCGTTGGCTGTGGTTGCGAGGAGAGACGAGCAGAGGAGGAGGATGGGGAGAAGGCCGTGCATGGCTGGCTCCCGGCGAAGGCGCTACGCTGCTGCTGCTTTCTGGGCCTTCGCTATTTTGACAAGTTGAACTGCTTGCAAATAATGAAGTAGCAGTGCATATGCGGGAAAGGGCGGACTGTTATTTTGTTAACGTAGCCCACCCACCACCCCGCCCAGCAAAATCAACGTTCATGGCCAGCGCGGTTCGACGGCTCGAGCTAGGCATGTTTATTCGATAACGCTTCTGTGCCGGACGCGCCGTTCTGGACCTGCGCCGCAATCGGTCCAATACCAACGGGCTTGCGGCCTCCCGAAACATCCGTACCTGACTCGCCTCACTCGTTCACTCCTGCACTGAGTCTCTTGCTTCCTCCTCTTCCGCGATCGCACACCGCGCGCTACCCCGACGTGCGGCCATGGCTGCCTCCCTGGCCGGCGCCGACACGCTCTCCCACCCCGACGCCCTCCTCCCACCCCTGTGGCACCCCTCCCTCCACCCAGCGTCCTCACCCACCGGGAGAGCCTAACGCTAGCGGATCCGGTGGCCCTCTCTCCCACACCGATAAGATCCATAGAGGTGGCGCGGCGGTGTTGCAGGGGAGTGGACAGCTTTGCTGCCCCACCCCGCGCGCGACGCCCTCCCCACCCCCGGCGGTCGGAATCGACCAACCTAGCCTTTTCGTTGCATATGTATATTTCAAATGTTTCAGGCGTTTCAGATGTATGTTACATTTGTTTTATATGGATGTTGCAAAAGTAGATCGGGGGATGTTGCATATGTTGCAATTGTTTTAGAGACACGTTGCAAGCGCATGTGTTTTAATTGGATATTGCGCGTGGTTGCAATGGTTTTCAAGCGTGTTTCATGTGTTTTTTTCAAGTGTTTCAGAAGCATGTTTCAAGTGTTTCAACTGCCTTTAGAAGTATGTTGCAACTGTGGCATTTGGATGTTTCAAAAGTAGATTGGGTGTTGCATCTCTCCTCTCCACCTTCTGCTGCATCGTCTCTCCCAGAACCGGCAGGGCATCCATACGACGCCGCGGCCGGGTCTTTCAGAGTTGGAGGCGCCGCGCGCCCTTCCCCTCTTGTCACTCGGGAGGCATGGGCCCCGCGTGCAACACGAAACGGCTGCGGCACTGCATGGCGTGGCAGGGGCTTGCCGAGGGGGCGTGGCGCTGTACGGCGCGGCAGGGTCCTGCGGAGGGGGCGCGGCGGGGGGCTTGCAGAGGGAGCGCGCCTGAGATGGCAGAGCGGTGGCGGGATGGGGGTGTGGATGGGGACGCACGCACGCGTGCTAGCGCTGTTTCTGTATGCGGGTGCCATTTTCTGAGGTGCGTCCGGGCGCTAGGTGTACCGTTGTTTATTTGTCACTGCTACGTTTTATCTGTCACTGCCCTCCTTCCATAGAGGTCCTCTGCTCTAGCTCAACCATGCAATTTGATCGCAAAACTGACAAACATCTTAATTAGATATCACGAAAACGAGCCGATCACACTTTGCCTCCCCCGGAGGCTTTGTTTGGCTGATTGTGTATTTAAAACACGTGTGACCTGCTCCACCCATGGATTGGGTTAATCGACTCCGTCCACCCAACCCACGCTTGTGCCAAATCCACGTGTGGAGTTGTAGACTGGTTTATTTTGCTTGACGCCTGGAAGCTGCCGGTGATTGTATTAAACATGAACTCCTGGAAGCGACGGTGGACGACGGGCGTCGAAGAGACGGTGCACCCGCGCACGCGAGAGACAAAGCCGCAACTTCCCCGTTCCATGGCAGAGGAGGGGATTTTTCTGGCACGCGTTGCCCGGTGGATCATTAAAAGCTGTTTCAACGACATATGATCGGTAGTTATATCTTTTTAACGGCCCTTATATCTGCCACACCGTTATAAATCTTTAATGACCGACCGACTTTTAGCGACCGATCGTCGAACGCTGTGTACGAGATACAACGAATACTATCTGGTAACTATTATAAAATTATAACAACACACTGTCTGACAATATATATTTATAGCGACCAACTGTCTAATGCTAGCATAATATGAACTAATTAATTATACAACAACCATATAGCATCAGCCATTTAAACATTATCCATCCAAACTGATGTTGAGCATCAAACACAGAACCGAGTAAACCATGCTCACAATTTCCTATTGAAGCCATCAACATATGTACTTGTACAATGTTTTATACAAAATACTCACAACCAAACTAGATCACTTAAGTATCTACACAACTAAGATGTTTGTCGCGTACAAAACATAACTCATATGTCTTGCTTGCACAACAATAAAGTTCTTTTGAAAAATGTTTCATCTCTAGGAAGTCATGGAACAAAACCACCACTAAGAGCACTTTGATTTTCCTTTGATCTTCCTTTCCTCTCGTCTAGTAACCGCCGTGTTGGACTGAAAAAACATAGAAATTAAAGCTGCATACATTAGTGCAGACCCTAGAAAATGAAAAAAATAGTCCAGCTATACGTAAGCACAGTTAAAAAAGAAATTACTCCATAATTTAGGATCAAAAGCACATCAATCATATTTTAAGCTTTGTCTGTGTGATTTGATTGATGCTGAAGTCACTCCATCACCGTGTACCAGTATTTTTTTTGTTGTGCTACAAAGAAAGAGGCAAACAAAGAAAGGTCTTGTGTACATGGAGACACCTAAGCAAGCAAGCAAGCAGAGGCGATGGCTGTAGGTTAGCTGACAGGGATGAGAAAAAAGACCAGTGCAAATTTGTGCCGATCAGTGTATTATTATCAATATAACTTGCTTCCTAAATAGAACCCTATACTTTATCCAGGTCTGTGATGAAAAGAAAAACAACCAGTTGTGGCCTAAATACAACAGTACTAACAACTAGATGCAATTTTTAGTCATAGGCGCACATTGGGGAGGCTATTGGGTCCAACATGACTCTCACAGCTGTTCAAAGGATCACTTGCGTCACCCTTCGACCTGAAAAACAAAAGCAAAATAATTAACTGGGATTCATAAAGCCGTTTGACTTCATCAATTTACTCAAGTACACAAGAAACTGAATTTCACATAACAAGTTCCCCTTGTCATCATCACATAACAGGTACCCAAAGTTTAAAAAAAAGTGAGGAAAAACATCACAGGATGACATTAAAGAACCGTGCATAACATTCACCTTCCAAGTTTCACCCGGCGCCGCGAGAAACCAAACATATTCAGGACTGCGCGGTCTCTCCAGTTCCATTCAGCTTACGTCACCTGCAAACAAGTCAATACAATAATCAGTTGCAAAATTGTTCAGGCAGTGTGGTTTTGCTTCAAGTTTTAATCTTAATTTTGAACAGAGGAGAACCTGAAAATTACTCAGTAGTTCACATCTAGAATTTTACATACCTCAATTTATAAGGAACTCCTGAACTGAATCCTTAGACTAAAGCCAAATGACTGGTGCAACATTCTTTCTTACCCAAGTAAATTCTCCTGTACGTTCCTATCACAAGAGCCCATAGAGACATACATCTATCAGTCAAAAGAAGTTTTGGTGCATAATCCTGAACTCCGAGATCTGAAAAACTTAAATATGACAAAACTACAAATAATGGACAAACTGAAACAACTTGACAGTAAATAAACAAATAAATATGGACAACTGCATAGCTATAATCAACAAAAGAAAAATGGTATGTAGCCTTATTTTCCTTTTTGTGGGTTGTGTATATTCTCCTTTATATAAAAAATGCATTTTTCTTGTGAACACATGTTTTACTTGATGCCATATAGTTCAGAATAATTATAACAAATCGAAGGATTCAACCGAGTCTGTTTCAGAGGGGTAAAAAACGAGGGGTACCTCAGATTTGGAGCCTCAATCCACAGCATTGGACTCCGCCGAGCTGGCTATGTAGACCTTGAGCTCGCCGAAGTCGTCGACGACCTCTCCTCCGCTGGCTGAGTTCATCGCCAGCGGGCTCTCCCAGCAGTGTTGGCTCGCCATAGATCAAGGGGCCTTGCCGGCATCTCCACCCACCTTATCCAGATCCGGTGGCGTTTGCGTTGACTAGAGGAAGGCTCTCGCTGCCGCCGGCGATTCCCTGCGGGGAGGAGACCGGGAGGTACGAGAACTGGAGGAGATACAAGAGTTCGCCGTACACCGCCACTGCTCCTCACCCCATTGCCGCTCTTCACGGACTCACGATGGTTGCGCTTCCGGTGAGGGTCGAGGAGGGGTTAGGGGAGGATTTGTGTTGGGGAGAGGTGGTTGAAAGTGCTTTCGCCCCTTACGTGGGTTTTGGTGTATTGATGACATCCAAATTAGGGGCTAATAAGATCTTAATGAGATATATTACAGCTTTAGTCCTTTGAAAGTTTTAAAGAGTTGATCTAAGATGAAATGGTATCCCTCAATTCTTCAAGTGCAAAAAGCGGACGAACTCAAAGCACTCTCCAAAGCTTTTATATTTTGTTTTGGGTTTAGGTATGCCGTACTATAAAGAGGGATGCAAGTTTAGGTGGTCTGAGGAAGATAGAGTGCTCAAGCATAAAAATAAAATCAAAAGAGAGACACAAAATCACCTCACGAACACTTAAAAATAGTTTGTGGACTTTTGGTAGTCGGAAGTCCCGACGTTTGGTGCCGGAAGTCCCGGCGCTTGCTGACCTTGCCGTCAGCATGCCTGTGCACCTTTGCCTGTCGGATGTCCCGACGGGAGTCGGGAGTTCCGGGTGCCGGAAGTCCCGATGCTCTGAGACTTAGCCCCCTGGCTTGGCTGTGCGTCGGGAGTCCCGACAAAAGTCAGAAGTCCCGACTGTTGGAAGTTCCGACGTTGCATCGGGAGTTCTGGCTCTGGCTATGTTGACCACCTTTGATTGCGCCATGAACAATGTTTTGTAGAAGGGCCGAAAGTTCCGGCGATATGTGTCGGAACTTCCGACACAGATCTGAATGGTTGGATTATACTATGAGTATAAATAGCTCTCTCCTTTCTTCTAACCGTGAACCACTCATTCATTGCTCACCAACCTTCGTTCAAAGCAACTCCTAAGCATTCAAGGCACCCCACTCCTCTCCCCTTTGCTCTAATCTTCGATTTCCCTAGGGTTTTGGGTGAAAGGAGAGTGGATTGAGTGATAGGATCACTTTGGCAAGCTTGAGCACTTGATTTCTTCATCAAGCCAATTGGATTTGCGTCTATTACTCTTGGGTTCTTGGAACCCTAGCCGGTAGGCGTCGCCCAAGAGCTTTCATCTTGTGGAAGAGCATTGAGAAGTTTGTATTACCCTCGATTTCTTAGTGGAAAGCTCGAGTGACCTTTGTGGTCACCTCAACAACGAGGACGTAGGAGCTCCTTTGTGGGGTTGCCGAACCTTGGGATAAATCCTTGTGTCCTGCGTGCTTGTTATTGTTGAGATTTGTGCTATCATATTTGTTCTTGTTGGTTTGTCTTCCTCCTCAACATTCCGCTTAGGGTTTGGACTCCATCTATGGAGTGGTGTCCTTCCGGCGTCAAAGGAGCAGCTTGAACACTTCATCTTACCACCAGGAAGTGGGGTTGTAAGATATCTCATACTCAAAATTTATTTTAGCACTTGTAGTGAAATTCTTGTAGGTGCTGGAACTCCTGGCTGTTTGTGTCGAAACTTCCGGCTGCCGAAAGTTCTAGCCCAAACTGTCGGGACTTCCGACTATCACCGACATTTGACTTTGAGATTACGTAGAAATTTTTAGATACGTCTATTCACCCCCTCTAGGCATTATTTAGATCTTTTAATTGGTATCAGAGCAAGGTCTTCTTTTAGCGCTTCACCACGTGAGAAGAAACAATGTCAGAGTCCGACAAGACATAAGCCGATGCCACCGAGATGGCCATGAAGATAGCTGAAGAGTTGATAGCTGCTCAAGTCAAGTTTTTCCAAGATGAAATGAAGAAGATGCAAGATGAGATGAGCAAGATGAAGGAAGAATTAAGGAAGAAGGTTGATGATGCAATAAGTGGCAAGAATAAAGCAAACAAAGATGCCGCTAGTGATGTTGGAGCCGGTGAGCATGCTCATGGAAAGGGAATATATTCAAACATGAACTTCGACTATGGACAATTCATCAAAGGTTCACCTCTACATACTCCTTCTGTCAACATTAGCAAGCCACCTCACTTTGATGGAACAAGATACACCGATTGGTCTTACAAGATGAAGATGCATCTCATTGCCGCAAGACTTTGGGACGTTGTGGATGTTGGTGTGATGATTCCTACCGATGAAGATAGAGAGATAACTCCGGAAGAAGTGCACAATCTCCATCAAAATACACAAGCCGTAGCATTACTTGTGTCAAGCCTAGGTCCGGATAAGTTTAGAAATGTGAATGGAATGGAAAGTGCAAAGCAAATTTAGGATACTTTGAAAGTGTCATTTGAAGGAGATGAGTGTGAGAAAAGGCAACATTGAGTTACTTCATGGTGAATTGGAAAAATTTGTGTTCTTGCAAAATGAAACCACACAATCCATGTTTGATAGCCTTATGGCATTGGTCAACCGCATAAGAGCTCTTGGAAGCACCGAATAGGATGACAACAAGGTTGCTAGAAAGATGTTGAGAACCTATAGAGCCAAGAACAACATGCTAGCGTCTGTGATCATGGAAAGGCCCGGTTATGATGAGATGACACCCCAAGAAGTTCTTTCAAAACTCAAGCATCATGAGTGTCTAGATGAAGATGCAATCAATGCTCACAATCAAAATCCTAATGCAATGGGATACAACAAGAGTGCAGCCCTTAAAGCAACTCAACAACATTAAGGTCAAGGTTCAAGTCAAGAGAAGAAGAAGAAAGTGAAGGATGATTCCTCAAGTGGAGAAAAAGATTCTGATGCGGAGGTTGCATTTGTGATTAGAAATCTTAGAAAGTTTATGAAGAAGAAGAGCAACCGCAAGACCTATGGTGATGGAAAGAAGAGGTACAAGAAGAGGTTTTGCTATGGATGTGGTCAAACAGGTCACTTCATAGCTGATTGTCCTAATGAGAAGAAGAAGCACAAGCACGACAAGGATGAAGACAAGAAGAACAAAGGTAAGAAGAGAGGTGAAGCTCATCTTGGTGAAGAGTGGGAGTCAAATGATAGTGACTCAAGTGATGATGAGGAGAAGAAGAAGGGAACTACAAACATCGCCATCCACCACTCTTCCTCACCGACCATGATCTTCCCCGACTCGTCTTCACCACAAAAACTTTTCCCCAACCTATCTTCATCACCAAGGCTCTTCTCCAACCTGATCGACAACGACTACTACACTCCAACTTGCCTCATGGCTAAGGGGGAGAAGGTACATGTCTCATCTGATCCCTCTAGTGATGAGTATGATTGTTGTGATGAGAACATAGAAGAAATTGAAGCAACCATGATAAAGAAATTTGGTAAAAAGGCATTCACTAAAATAAAAATGCTAATGAAAAAATTAGAGAAGAGGGATAGATGCTTAGAGATGCAAGGAGATATAATCACTCAAGAGAGAGAGAGAAAAACCTTGCACTTGAAGCATCTATTGCCGAGGAAAAGATGAAAGTTGAGAAGTTAACCGTAGAATTGTCTTTAGCCAATGACTCAATTGAGAAATTGACTAAGGAACATTTCTCAGTTAATGATCAAGTAGCTAGCCTCAATAATGAGAAGAGTATAGCTCAAGAAAGCCTCACAAGCTTGGAAGAAAAATACCGAAATCTTGTGCTAAACTATAGTACTCTTTGGGCTAGCACTTCAACTTCTCCTAAGGCAACCGAAGACTCTAATGTCTCTACTAGTAATGGTTGTAAAAGATGCTATAAAATTGATGTGAATGCATATGCAACTAACCTTGTTGAGTTAGAGAAGAAGGACAAGGAGATTCATATGTTGAAGATGATCTTGAAGAATGGATGCAAGTGTCAAGAGCAATCCAACAAGACTATATACAAGTCATCAAGGCACCCATGAATCAAGGAAGGCATTGACTACAATAGGTGTCGGTGTTTTGGACCGGCGGGTCCTCAACCAACGAGTGAAAATGTACTGCGTGTCCCTATCCCGGATGGTGATGCAAAGAGACCCAAGGTTTATACTGGTTCAGGCAATAGGTGCCCTACGTCCAGTCTGGGAGTGCGATCTTGTATTCCTTGCACCGAGGTGCTCGTAGTAGGGATTTACAAGCAGGGCGAGAGAGGGAGTTAGTCCCAGGTCTCTACGTAGAGCGGCGTGGGTTGCTTGAGATGTTGATCTCTTGCAATGAGGGAACATATGTATTACATAGTGTTGCTCGTTGCTTGCGTGTGTGTCTATCTGAGCGATGTCTCTGTGAGTGTGTTGAGTGTGTTGGGTGTGTGCCCGTCCCCCCCTTAGGGGCGGCCCCGGTTACCCCCTTTTATAGTTGAAGGGAGGTACAGGGGCGGTACATGTGTTTGCTACGTGGTGCTCTTTTTTGGCAGAGGCGGCATGTCTGAGCCCTGTAGCTTGTCACTGTGGCGGTATGGTCGGTGGAGCGGTCTTGTCCTCGATGCACTGGAGTGACGCGCCGGTCATGCCCGTTCCCGTGGTGGCAGGAGCGCCTTCTTCTGTCAGAGGCGAGCTGGTTACTGTAGGTTTGACCGGCGTGGAGTGCCGAGGCCGGGTTGATGCGATGGCGTGGGTGTGCTGATTTTGAGGATACAGGAGCTTGGCCCTGTGCATGATGTGGGAGCTCCTGCAGCCTGACGTAGGGTAGGGCGCGTTCTGCGGGCGATGTGCCAAGGCCCAGTCGATGCAGAGGCTAAACTGTCGTGGGGGGCTCGGCGGGCACGAGTCTCGAGGCTATAGGAGCCCGGAAGCGGATAGCCGAGGCTCGAAGGGAGCAGTTGGTCTTGTTCGTTGATTCTGAGGCTACAGGGACCTGGCTTGACTCTCCATGCCGCGCTGTCCTGGGAGCAGGTGGGGTTAGGCAGCATAGTGCCGCATGGGTGTCAGTTGTGGGCATAGTGCCAAGCACAGCGGCCGGTAACCCCTGCCCCGTCCTGTCCCGGATTGCATGGCGCTGATGTGACTCCCGTCCCATCAGCCACTCTGCTATACTGCATCGACGTGCGGCTGATGTTGCAGGAGTGGTTGGACGCGTTGGTGGATATGACATCCTGTCAGGGAAATTGGTCAAGGCGGCGGTGATGGGATCGATGCCGAGCCGGCCTCGAGCGAGTCGGTAACTGAGAGTTTGTTCGAGGCCTCGTGGCGCGGGGCCTCGAGCAAATCGGAGAACCGGTACCTCGTCCGAGGCCTTTCGGGCGGGGCCTCGGGCGAGGTGGAGAATCGGTACCTCATCCGAGGCCTTGCGGGGTGGGGCCTCGGGCGAGGCGGAGAGTTGGTACCTCATCCGAGGCCTTACGGTGTGGGCCTCGGGCGAATCGGAAAATCGGCCGAGGCCTCATGGTTGTCTCTTGGCTTCGATATTTACAAGGTCTAAGCAATTTTTTCGGTTCTTGCTTGGGGTACCCCTTTTTATGGTATCCGACAGTAGCCCCCGAGCCTCGGGGGGAGTGCGGGCACTCTCCCTAAGGTTTTAACGAGACTTGGCTCGCAGCAGCTCCCGTCGGGATTGCGTTTTGTGCTCGAGGCCTCGGTGGGTGCGTGCGAGCGCACCCGCCGGGTGTAGCCCCCGAGGCCCTGGGGGAGTGGATTTACTCCTCCAGGGGCTTTTTCGCTGTTGAGTGAGGGGTTTTATCGCGTTTGTCAAGCCCCTGAGTGCGAGTTCGGGTCGTTGGGTCTTGGCTTGGTTGCAGGAAGAGCCCTCGAGCCTCTGCGCGGAGCAAGAGGGCGATCAGGAGTTTCCCTGTTTTTTTGGGCGGCCCTCGCGCATCCTTTTCATTCGAAAGGAGGGGTGGAGTATGCCAGGCTACCCTCGGTGGGCGCGAGCAGTGACACCTCCGGTGAGCTGTTATCAGGTAAGTCCAAGTGGAGGCCCATGCCCCATTCGATAGGGGTTGGCTAGCGGTCCAGAGACGCGCTCCAAAAGTACCAGAGGGCTTCTCTAGTGGGTCCCAGGGCCGTTCGGTTGGTCCTAGGGGCTCAACGCCTCCCTTCGGTGGGATCCCATTCAGAGACCTCCCTTCCGGTCTCGGACACGACTTAGGGCGTCCCAAGCTATCGCTTGCTTGGGCCTCGGCCATGTACGGGCTCGTCCTTAATCATCCCTGACTCTGTTTGTCCTGGGGCGGCTGTCGAGACCCTTGGGGGCCCAGCCTTCGAACCCCTGGACCGTAGCGGGCTCGGTGCCCAGTTCCTTAGCCTGAAAGGAATCGGTTTGGTTGCAGGAGGAGCCCCCGAGCCTCTGCTCGGAGCTAGAGGGCGATTAGGAGTTTCCCTGTCTTTTTTGTGCGGCCCTCGTGCATCCTTTTCGTTCAGAAGGAGGCGTAGAGTATGCCAGGCTACCCTCGGTGGGCGCGAGCAGTGACACCTCTGGTGAGCTGTTATCGGGTAAGTCCAAGTGGAGGCCCGTGCCCCATTCGATAGGGGTCGACTAGCGGTCCAGAGACGCGCTCCAAAAGTACCAGAGGGCTTCTCTAGTGGGTCCCAGGGCCGCTCGATTGGCCCTGGGGGCTCAGTGCCTCCCTACAGTGGGATCCCATTCAGAGACCTCCCTGCTAGTCTCGGACGCGACTTAGGGCATCCCAAGCAATTGGTTGCTTGGGCCTCGGCCATGTACGGGCTCGTCCATAGTCATCCCTGACTCTGTTTGTCCTAGGGCGGCTGTCGAGACCCTCGGGGGCCCAGCATTCGAACCCCTGGACCGTAACGGGCTGGGTGCCCAGTTCCTTAGCCTGAAAGGAATTGGTTGGGGGATATTCCCCTCCCATCGACTGACAACGGTGGGTGCGCCTTTTGAGGTGGTTTCTTGAGGAGACGGAACGACGCCTGCCATTGCTGTGGTCAGATGCGATGCGATGTCTGCGGATGGGATGTTACTGTGCACGCGCGGTTAATGAGAAAAAGGTGGACGCGTGGGTGGTTTAATCGGATCTGCATTAACTACGCCAGATCTGGAAAAATTACCTTTCCTGGTTTCGTCACCCGACCGTTTCACCCCCTTCCCTCCCTCATAAATATGTGACGAGCCACGGCCCTGCCCCTCCTTACCTTTTCCGCCTACACTCGCGCTTTCTGCACTCGAGCGGTTGTCAAGGACAACAGAAGAGAGCGCCGGGGAGAAGAAGGGAGAAGGGGGAGGAGAAGAGAGAGAGAGAGAGAGAGAGAGAGAGAGAGAGAGAGAGAGAGAGAGAGAGAGAGAGTAAGCGAGAGCACGTGTTACCGCTGTAGTCGCGTTCTCCACCGCACTCATGGCTAGCGGCGTTGTTGTCCTCCAGGTGGATCCTTGGGGTCTGTTTGACGTGTCAGAGGAGACGCTGCAGTCGCTCATCGATGATGGTCTCCTCCGCCCGGTTACCGACCCCAACAGGTCGGAGTGGATTGCTCTAGGGAGCGAGCCGGAGCCGAGGCCACGCGATGGCTACATCGTGAGCTTCGTGTCCTTCCACGAGCGTGGCCTCGGCATGCCGGTGCACCGGTTCATGTGGGCGCTCCCACATTCCTACGGCGTGGAGCTTCACAACTTCAACCCCAACTCCATTGCGCAGGTGGCCATCTTCGTCGCCATCTACGAGGGATACCTGGGCATTGCCCCCCACTGGGAGCTGTGGCTCCACCTCTTTCGGGCGGGGCTCACCACCAAGCCGACGGGCACGGCGGGCACGCGGAAGGCGATGAGGGCCGGTGGCTGCACTCTCCAAGTGTGCCAAGACCGGCAGCACCTCTACATCCCGGCCCAGCTCGCGTCGTCCAACCGCGGCTGGTACAACAGCTGGTTCTACCTCCGCAATGATGACGGTGGGTTTCCCCCCTATACTGGGCGAGTCGTGGAGAGCCAGCCGGAGAAGTGGAGGTACGGCGTCCAGTTGGCTGACCAGCCCAAGCTGCAGCCGCTTCTGGAGGCGCTGGAGAGGCTGCGTGGCCGCAGCCTTACGACGGCTGTGGTCGTGGTGGCCTTCCACAGCCGGAGGGTGCTACCGCTGATGGCTCAGTGGCGACGCTTGTTTGAGATGACACCGGATGAGCCGATCGATGGCATCCGGATATCCGCCGTTGCCCTCTCCGACGAGGAGATTCTGCGTCGGGTGAGAGAGACGATGGAGGCGCGGTTGAGGAGCAGTGGTCTGACCCCGTTCCCAATGCGCCCATCGCGGAGCTATTTTTCTCTAGTGAGTTGCGCATTGCTGCGGCCCCCGAGGCCTTCTTGCTTCTTACATTTCAGTCCGATCCCTTATTGTGTTTTGCCATTCCTACAAGGGATGAGGGATGTGCGAGCCTCCCCGCCGCCCATTCCCGAGGACGTGGATCGGTGAGCCAAGAACAAGGCACACGCCGAGGTGCACAAGGAGCGGAAGGACGCCGAGGAGGCAAGGCGTAAGAGGAAGAGCCTCGAGCGCGAAGAGCTGGAGAAACGTCATCGACAATAGAGGCATGACGATCTCCCGGAAGAGCCGTCTCTGTCATCATCGTTGCTGGACCCTTCGAGCGACAATGACGACGAGGTCAAGGTGGGGCGGGGTCCCCTGGACTACCTCCCCGACGTTAGGGGAGTGGTGCCTGGGGCATCGGCAAGCGGCCTGATGTCTCCAGGAGGAGGAGGAGAGGGTGTCTTGGGGCTAGCGACTACCCGTCCTAGGGCCAAGGCCGACACGCCTGAGGCACGGGCGTCGGGGAAGTGCGCCGTTAGCCCGAGGGACCCGATGGCGGAGGTGGAGCGGGCGACGGCGGGGGTGATTCAACCGCCTCCGCAGAGGGATGAGGGAGCGTCAGAGTCGGGCAAGGGCTGGCCGGCACCTGCGGACACGGAGGTCGTACCACCGCCACCGCCACCGCCGTTACAGAGGACGAGGGGCGCAGTGCCGAAGCGGTTGTGTCCCTGTTCGAGGTGAGTGTTTTGTCAGTGGAGTTTGTAGCATCTACCGCTCGCCCCTTGGTCGTATGCTGACCTTGCGAGTGCCTTTGCTTTCAGCCGGAAGCGTTAGGCGGAGGCGCCCGCTCTGGCACCACGTAAGGCGCTCAAGGTGAGCACCAGCTCCCCCGCTCAATGGGTGGTGGAGGCGCAGGCCGCCATACAGCGTGGCGTGGCGTCGGCCAAGACCGACCCGAAGGAGCCGGTCGCCCAAGGAGAGGCTGCCGAGGCAGCCACGGAGCAGGCGGGGGAGAAGGCGCCCAGGACCTCTGAGGCTGAGGTGGCCAAGGCCAGGGCTCCTGAAGTCGAGGTGGCGAAGGCCGGGGCGCCCGGGACCAACGAGGCCGAGGTGGTGGAGGCGGGCGCGGTGGAGCCAGCGGCCTAGGATGCGGTGGTGGAGGCGGAGCAAGCCTCGGTACCACCCCCGGTCCAAGACCTGCCGCCATCGCAGGAGAGCGCCTAGGCGGTTCAGACAATCTCCTCCGCCGATACTTCCTGGGGGAAGGAGGTGGCGGACGCCGAGGCGGCCAGCACTGCGGAGCAGCCGGTCCCGACTCCTACCGAGGGGAGCTCAGCCCTTATCCGGGTCCGACCTGAGCCCCGCGGGTGGGATCACCCACGTGTCTGGTGGCGAAGCCGGGACGACCCTGAGGGGGAGCCTCTGTTCGCCCTTGAGGACGTGGCGGAGGGGGGGCGCTGGGGCTCCTTCGAGCAATTTCGCCTGCTGGCGGAGCGGTCGCTGTGGACAGCGCTATTCATCGTGGCTGACGATCTGCCCGGGGTTGCCTAGGTGTGTGCTTTCTTTCCCGGTGCTGTGTCGTCTTTTTCTGAGTTTTCTCGCAGTACTTGACCCCTGTTTTGCCTACCCAGGAGCTCGAGGCCCGGTCCCTTAGGATGTTGATATTCCTCCGGCGGGAGAGGGATGTTTGGGACCAGCTCTGGCAGCAGACGGATCTGCTTGTCGGTGCCAATGAGCTTCTATTGGCGCGGAGCACGGAGGTGGAGGACCTCCACCTTCACTGTGCTGATATGAAGGTCGAGGCGACCACGGCTCGGGAGTAGGCCACCCCTTTGTCGGCGTGGATCGAGGAGCTGGAGGAGGAGCTGACCCGGGTGGCCGGCGAGCAGGACACCTTTAGGTCTTCGCCAAGGCCACCGCTAGGCAGCTAGGTGTGGAGCAGGGCATGCATCTGCTGACGAAGGGTGCCCTGGCAGAGGCCCTGAAGGTGGCCGAGGCCTCCCGGGTCGAGGCCTTATCCTGGAAGAAAAAGTCTGAGGGTGAGTCCTGTTAAACCGCGCCCCTTGTTTTATTTGTTTTTCTTTCGTTCTTAACCCCATCCCGCCTATCTGGGCGTAGAGCTAGAGAAGGAGGTCTCCCGGGTTGCCGAGGCCTCTGTTGAAGTGCAGTCGGTGCTCGAGGCTGAGATCCAAGAGCACAACGCGCTGCAGAGCGCTGCCCGTACCGCCTGCGAGGCCCTGGAGGTTGGGGGGGTCGATCCGGGTAGCTCCCTCAGGAGCCGCCTGACCGCGCTGAGCAGCCGAGTCCACGAGCGGCTTCAGGGGGCGCTGCATAGGGGTGTCAAGTGCGCCCTGGCCGTCGTCTCCTCGCACTACGCCGGCATCGACCTGGCGGCCGTCAGTGACGGTTACGTCGTGGCTGAGGATGACGAGGAGGCCGATGAGGAGGTCATGAAGCTAGAGGAGGCGGCTGAGGCCCCTGGCACGGCGCTGGCCAATTTGTTTGAAGAGGAGGTGGTTCCTCCCAGGTCGTCCGTCGACGCTGGCGACCCTGAGTTTTGACCTGGGCCAAAGGGGTCATGTAAACAGATTAGGACTTATGTTATCGTATCATAACGCTTGTGGCCATCGAGGCCTTTTAAAGTACTCGTGTGTATATGCTTTTTTTAATCGTTTTTATTGTATTTCCGAGCCTCTGCCCTCTGTCTCGTTTCTAGACAAGTCCTTTGCAAAAAACTTCCTCGGAGCCTAAGCTGCCCTACGGGCGAAAGGTGGTGAGGGAGATGCCATAGCCTAGAGGCGTAGGCAGTCTTGTGGCTCGGCCGGCCTTTTGGCCTCGAGGCGAACTTTCGGTCCTTAGGTTTTTTACAATCGACTTGTCAGAGTACGCGAGAGAGTTTGACATAGAATTTTTTTCAAAAAACGATTGAAAAATAGATCCTGGGACTTAGGGGGTCCCCCCCCTTTTAGCCCCTGAGGGAGGCTCGGTTCTGCAGAGACAATGTTGAGTCTTGTTCGAGCCCCGCGGTGGGCACCTCTACAGAGGCAGAGCCGAGTCTCCCTTGTAGTGTTATCGTAATGCCGATCTCCCATCGATGGGCTCGGGGGATTCTCGAAAAATTAGAACAACTAAAGAACGCTTCTTTAATGTATTTCGAGAAACAATGTATACAACGCTTGGAAATTTAAGGGTAGAAATGACGTAGCTATTCTATGTTCCAAGCGTTGGTGAGGATTTCGCCCTTCTCGTTGGCTAGCTTGTAGGTCCCGGGCTTTAGCACTTGGGCGACGATGTACGGCCCTTCCCATGGCGGGGTCAGCTTGTGGCGGCCCTTGTTGCTCTACCTCAGTCTCAGCACCAGGTCGCCCACCTTTAGGTCTGGGCTCTGAATGCGTTGGGCTTGATAGCGTCGTAGGGCTTGCTGGTACTTGGCCGAATGTAGCAGCGCAACGTCTCGGGCTTCCTCTAGTTGGTCGAGGGCGTCCTCGCGGGCAGTGCGGTTGCTTTGCTCGTTGTAGGCCTGCAGCCTTAGGGAACCATACTCCAAGTCAGTGGGGCGGATGGCCTCGGCTCCATAGACCAGGAAGAATGGTGTGAACCCTATGGTTCAGCTCAGAGTCTTCCTCAGGCTCCAGATGACTGACGGGAGTTCGACAAGCCATTTATTGCCAAATTTCTTCAACCGGTTGTATATTCTTGGCTTGCGGCCCTGTAGGATCATGCCAGTGGCACGTTCTACTTGGCTGAGTCTGATAGGAACAAGGGGAGGTTGCGGATGATGAGCAGGTCATCGTTCGTGCCGCCTAGCTAACAAGCCAGGCGGTAATCAGCCAGCCACAGCTCAGGGTTGGTCTCGTCGCTGTACTTTGCGAGGTTGGCTGGTTGCCGAAACTAGGCAGGGAAGTGAGCACCGCGGATGGCCTTGCTGAAGACTCGAGGGCCATGCGCCCACGAGAAGGACTGCGGTCCTCCCCACTGTCATAGCAGCCACCTCGGTGTGGGTGGTAGCCTCGAGCAGGCCCATCGTTGTCGTGGTGTCGTCGCCTGCTGACCACATCGTGGTTGCCTTGCGCCTCATGTTGGTCGCTGAGGCGGTCATACACCGAGGAGGCCTTGAGGCGATCGTGCACCGAGGGCTCTCTATCTTGTCGAGGCGGCACCGAGGGCCATTTCGAGGTGTCCCCGCGCTGTCGAGACGTGGAGCTTTCGGCCTGCTATATCGTGGCGGTCTTGAGAAGGTCTCGGAGTTCACCGTGGACCCATCGCCCCTCCGAGGTAGATGGCTCGGGCATCATTCGGAGTAGCATCGCCGCTGCCGCAATGTTCTGGCTAGAGTGATTGAAGATAGGGGGTTGCTCGCCCCCTTCATCGTTGTTGATGCGGTGGTAGACATCGCGAGCCCTCCGCCGGGCTGCTCCGCCATCACCGTGACCCCGCTGCTCTCGCTCGAGAGTGTCTCAGAGCTACTGCAGAAGGAGTCGGTCTTGTTCGACCTTGGCCTGAAGCTCACGGAGCTGCTCCAAGTCAAGGCATCGAAGTTCCTCGTGGGCGGGGTTCTCGTTCTGCGCTGCCGAGGGTTCGACGCGTGGAGGTGTGGCGTCGCCTGCTCCCTCACGGGGCGGGGAGCGATTGCCTGCGCCTCCGTCTTCATCACCCGCTCTCGGCATCTCGAGCTCGACGATGAAGCACTCACGAGTGGGGTCGTAAGTGCCTTCGTCATCGGAGTCGGAGTAGCCGAAGCAGTAGTCGCTCGTGGCCATGAAGCGTGTGGCAAAACCTCCTAAATTATAGGGCCCACATGCACCTGCCACTGTCTGACGACCTCTGACAACTATGCATATGTTCCTGATAACTTAAGAAGACTGTCGGGTGTCCTCGGAGAACCCCGAACCATCCACGATTTCCGAGCAGGATCACATTACAGAGTCATTGCAGTATTACAACAGTTTATTCAAATACATATACATCAGAGTAAAAGTAGCAGAAGGCTTACCATAACATAGTTTATAAACCATTTGTTTCAAACCATACAACTAAGTTCGATAATTAATACAAACCAAAGTAGTGGAGTGGCATTATAACATATTATAGAACACACAAATAAGTTGCCCTGCCCAAGGGCCACACATTTACTTATCATCATCGCACTGAACAACAGTCATGCAGCATGATCCAAAATAGATATGCTCATGAACCTCACCTGCAACAAGAGTCAACGAACCCTAAGTACAAAAGTACTCAACAAGACTTAACCGAAAATAAAAACTGATAGAACTTAAGAATGCAGACTCAGGGATTCAAGGTATGGCTTTAGCAATAATCAAAGTTCTTTTGCGTAAAAGCTCTTTACAAAATTCTTTATGTCAACATTAAAAACTTCATAAGATTATATACAAAGCTGACACGATCCGTATTGAGATCATGAAACTTTATATCCAACTCCTTCACAAACCTTATTCGAGTTCCAGTTATTAACACTACGATGATGAACAGTGAGTTGAGTCTCCATAACCGAGGAGCAACGATGATTCGAACCGATTAAAAACCCAGATGGGGATTCCAGACCACACGACATATGTAGGTCCTCGACCTATATATATCAACCTACCCTCGGATCCTCTAAAATAAGAACGGGTCCGCGCCACCCGAGAATACAGTACTCCACCAATCCAGCCCATTGCCACGTGGGTACACGCTATTCCTGCCATCTCTCCACTCCCAGTGCGTGAGTAGCCATTGTCGTAATAGAATAGCCAGGTTAAGGCTTACCGGAGTATGCGGTTAGTACTACAAAGTCTTAGCTCCCATAGTTCAACAACGGTACGGGCCTCAATCGACACAGGCGGAAAGAACCCGCTCATAAGACCTCCATGTCTTATGGTTCCCCAACACCGAGTCCGCCCGGTCTAGATTTATTACTCCACATTCCCATATCACATGATAACATAAGTAACCAAAGTTCCATTTACAGTTCGCAGGTGACAGGTAATCACCCGACTTTCATCGTTCTAAGCATAGCTAAGCATAACTAGGCATATACGAATTAAAACTGGTAACAAGGTAGATATGGAAAAACAAGGTTGGTAATGCATCAATTAGGTTTTCACTTAACTCCTAATCACTTAATACAGTAAAGAAAAGTAAAAGCAAAATCAATTTATAAAACACAAGGTAGGGTTGTATGCAATCGGGGCTTGCCTTCGTTGACGGAAAAGTCCGGTTGAGGAGTCGTATCACAAATATCCAACCCGATCTCAACAGACGGATTAACCTCTTCAACCACTAGATTAACTACCATGTGCTCACCTTCGTTCACTACACATAGTAACAATGCCATGTTTAACATGATGCGAGATACAAAATATGATGCCCGATGATGGATGCAAAAGTTAACAACTTGAATACAACTTTCCTTCGCGGTACAGTTACAAGTCAAACTAACTAAACCTATTTTGTAATACATACATCAATTGCCAAAGATCATTACCCACTAATGACCCAAGGACATCACTCAATCAAAAATTCAATCAAAACCTAAATCATTAAAGGTTACTATTTGCTTTTATGAATTAATTATTTAATTCAAAATTATGAAATAAATCAACTTGTCCCAATTGAGCTCAAAATTTTTGTAAATGTTCTTCACATGATAACTAAGTGTCAAAACAATTTTCATAATTTTTGGATAAATAAATAAGCCTAGAAAAATCATGGAAACTCATTTATTAATTAATTGAGCAATTTTTATCACATCCAAAAAGTACTAGAAAACAAAATTTCATATTTTTCCTAAATAATACACATCACAGATAGGCCACACAAAAATTTTCATAATTTTGGGAGCTCCAAATAAATCTACACAAAAATAACAAAAAAGCAGACACTATTCATACATTTCAGAAAAAGGAAATATCATTTTCAAACCGCTGAGTCACTGACACTCGGGTCCCACCTGTCATCTTCAACCTTCGGCTTTGACCACGACGGCGACGGCGCTGACCGACGAAAACTCGCCGACGGTGAGTCCAACGGCGACGGCCAAGGTACCAAAATGTTCACCAAGACTAGGCGCACCTACTGATGTCCCTACTTGCACCGATTACGGCTCTACACTAGCTCAACACCGGCCATGGCGGACATGGTGGCTCGGCGACACTACGCCGATGATAGGAGATCGGTAGAGTGTAAACAAAAGACACGGGAAGATTCAGCAGCTCACCACGAACACGTTGGAGCAAAGAGCGAGACCGGAGAAGCAACGGTGACGCGGGTCGACGTTCACAGCGACCACGGCGGAGCAAACCTCGACGACGGCGGTGCTCAGGTGACTGTGATGTACAAAATGAGCAATCAACCGGTCATAGAGCATCACGGGAACAAGGCAGAGCTAGAGGTGCACCGAGCAAGGACAAGGACGCACCAGAGAGCGCTGGCCACGATGACTCGCTTGCGACGGTGGTGCTGCCGGACGCGAGGAAGAAAGCGACGCACAGCGAGTTCCAGGCGAAGACAAGCGACCAGAGTTGGTTGGCTGGGTGCGCAAGGACTAGGCAATGCTATGGCAAGCTTTGCCGAAGACAGGAAGGCGCTACGGCGACGGGGAAGCTCAACGGAGTTATGGCAATGGCGGCGGGAGAAAACAGAGGAGGTAGAAAAACAACGACGACGGCGTCTCGGCCTTTATAACGCGGCTCAGAAGGAAGGAGAAGCCACGCCACGGCCTTCACCGCGCCAGCACGACACCGAAGACGGCCACGCGCGCGCCTAGAACCGAGACGAAGGTCGCCGGCAATGTAGCTTAAGCGGCGAGCACTGTTCAACTTAATTACAGAATTGCCATCCGTTTTAAAATCTAAATTACTCCCAAATTTATGTAACAACTCAAAAATCTCCAAAAACAAAAGTTGTTCAAAATTCAAAGTTCTACAACTTTGCTTTTATAACCATACACAAATTCGGTCTACATTTTGAAATGCAAATTTGAATTCAAAAAGGGGACATTTAAAGAATTACGCCTTTTCAAATTACTCCAAATTTTTCTAAACAACTTTGAAAACTCCAAAAACAAACTTTGTACAACTCAACAAGCTCTACATTTTTGCTTTAAGGCTCAACCCCAAAATGTGCTTCAATTTTGAAATGGGTTTTCTAGGTCAAAACTTAAAGGCCGAAATTAGGGTTTTCGAAAATCCCAATGCAAACAAAACTTGGAACTTGATTCAAACACTACAAGGCAACACTTATAACACAAATATAAACTTGTTTTAGTGAATGCATATCAAAGTTCTCAATATGACCACTTGCTTTGCAATGCATATGATGACATGTCCTGTTTTAGTATTTAAAACACCCGAGGTGTTACAATCCTTCCCCCTAAAAGAAATCTCGTCCCGAGATTCAAAGTCATAGGGTAAGTAATGGAAAAGGAAATGTGTCAATCCAAAAATATCCAAAACCTGTTCATAAAATAGCTAAGATTCCTTTACAAACATAGATCGCAATCACAGAGCAAAACTAACATTATTCTATATCGACGCAAGAAACTCTGAAAATTTTTCTAACAAGTAATCTTCAGATTCCCAAGTAGCTTCTTCTTCGGAATGCTGATTCCATTGGATCTTGTAGAACTTGATTGTCCTCCTTCAAGTAACACGATCTTTCTGATCCAAAACTCGTATAGGATATTCGGAATAAGTCAAATCTGGTTCAAGTTCCACTCCTTCAACCTCAACATTCTGCTCAGGCACTCGGAGACACTTCTTCAATTGAGAAACATGGAACACATCATGTACCGCTGCGAGATGTTCTGGTAATTTCAAACGATAGGCCACTTTTCCATACCTCTCTAAAATTTGAAATGGTCTAATATATCGAGGTGCCAACTTGCCTTTAACACCAAAACGGGTAACTCCCTTCATTGGTGATACTTTTAGATATACAAAATCCCCCTTGTTAAACGTCAATGGTCTACGTCGTTTATCTGCATAACTCTTTTGTCGAGACTGAGCTATCTTTAAATTACTTTGTATTTGTCTAACCTTGTCTTCTGTTTCTTTCACAAGGTCAACTCCAAAGAACCTTCTTTCTCCAGGCTCAGACCAACTCAGCGATGTTCTGCATCTACGACCATAGAGTGCTTCAAATGGAGCCATTCTAATGCTTTCCTGATAACTATTGTTGTATGAGAACTCGGCCAGAGGTAAGCATTCATCCCACTTATTGGAATAGTTAAGGACACAACACCTTAATATATCTTCAAGTACTTGATTGACTCTTTCAGTTTGTCTATCAGTCTGCAGATGATAAGCTGTACTATAAAGGAGCTTGGTACCCATCGAAGCATGCAATTGTTTCCAAAAGTTGGAGACAAACTGTGTACCCCTATCTGACACTATGGTCTTTGGTATTCCATGTAGACTCACGATTCGGGCTAAATACATCTGGGCATATCGGATAGTGGTATATATACTCTGGACTAGAAGAAAATGTGCTGATTTGGTTAGTCGATCTACAATCACCCATATTGAGTCAAATCCCTTTGATGTCTTAGGTAGACCAACAATAAAGTCCATACTAATGTCCTTCCACTTCCAAGCTGGAATAGGTAATGGTTGTAACTCTCCAGCAGACCTCAAATGTATAGCCTTCACCTTTTGACAAGTATCACACTTTGCTATATACCTAGCAATCTCTATCTTTATTTTAGTCCACCAAAATCTTTGTTTCAAGTCATGGTACATCTTGTTGCTTCCCGAATGGATAGATAACCTAGTAGCATGTGCCTCTTCAAGGATTGACTGTCGCAACTCAGGAACTTTCGGTACCACCAGGCGATCCTTGAACCATAGCACACCTTCATCATCTATGCTGAAGCATTCCGCTTTTCCATTCCTGACTCTTTCCTTGATATGGGCTACACCCTTGTTTTCCTTCTGAGTAGCAATAATCTGGTCTCGAATATTCAGCCTGTTCGCTTGCTCATAAACGATCGTAAATTTCCAGCCGGGAACAGTGTTTTTCTCTCACACCAAACCAGCCAGCAGTAAATAATCCACGATACGATACGGCCTCCCGAACAGGCTGATTGGCTTCAACAATTATGTTGGTCAAACTACCTTGTTGAATTACCTCCACATTCAACTTTTCCATCTCTTGACATAAGGTCAGACCCATTGTTCTTACTGTCAGGCAATTGCAATAACTTTTGTGACTGAGGGCATCTGCAACCACATTTGCTTTACCAGGGTGATAATGTACTTCCAAGTCATAATCTTTAATCAATTCTAACCATCTTCTTTGTCGCATGTTCAATTCTGACTGAGTAAAGATATACTTTAAGCTCTTGTGGTCTGTATAAATATGGCACGTATTACCAAGCAGGTAATGCCGCCAAATCTTCAAAGCATGGACCACAGCTGCTAACTCCAGATCATGAGTCGGATAGTGTTTTTCATGTTGCTTAAGTTGCCTAGATGCATAAGCAATGACTCTGCCTTCTTGCATCAATATACATCTAATACCAATACCCGAAGCATCACAATAAACATCAAACGGCTTCTCGATATGATGTTGGGCTAATACTGGGGCAGTGGTCAACAGTCTCTTCAAAGTCTGGAAAGTCTCTTCACAATCAGATGACCAGACAAACTTGACTTGGTTCTTCAACAACTTCGTGATGGACTTTGATACTTTAGAGAAATCTGGAATAAAACGGCGGTAATACCCCACCAATCCCAGAAAACTCCGAACTTGATGAACTGTGGTTGGCGATTTCCAATCAAGCACATCCTTAACTTTACTTGGACCAACAGCAACTCCTTCAGCTTACAAGACATGTCCAAGAAATTGTACTTCCTTAAGCCAAAAATCACACTTGCTAAACTTGGCATATAGTTGATGTTCTCGCAAGCGGGTTAGAACAATTCTGAGATGTTCCGCATGTTCTTCCTTATTCTTGGAATATACTAGAATGTCATCAATAAACACCACTACAAACTTGTCTAGCTCAGGCATGAATACTGAATTCATCAGATACATGAAATGAGCTGGAGCATTTGTCAAACCAAAAGACATTACCAAGTATTCATATAATCCATATCTTGTGGTAAATGCCGTTTTGGGAATATCTTCAGGCTTTATCTTGATTTGGTGATATCCTGACCTCAAATCTATCTTGGAGAAAACTTTGGCACCGGCCAATTGATCAAAAAGCAAATCTATCTGAGGTAAGGGATACTTATTCTTGATGGTCACTTCATTCAACGGACGATAGTCCACACATAACCTCAGGGTCTCATCTTTCTTTTTCACAAAAATTGTCGGACATCCCTAAGGTGAAGAACTAGGTTGGATAAACCCCTTTTCAATCAATTCTTTCAACTGAGTCTTCAACTCGGCTAATTTCTTGGGTGGCATCCTATAAGCTCTCTGAGAAATCGGAGTTGTTCTAGGTTTCAACTCTATGTTAAACTGGACATCCCTATCAGGTGATGGACCGGGTAAATCTTCAGGAAACACATCAGGAAATTCACACACTACTGGGATATCTCTAATCTCCTTGACAGCAGTTGCACAAACTTTGGCCACTGATCTTCTTAAGGTTGGAAGTTGGATGAGAAGTTGAGAATTACAATCTGGCAAACTCACCCTTATAGTTCTATTCAAAGCATCTATAACAGCCTTATGCTGATACATCCAATTTATTCCCAAAATTACATCTATATCCCGATCCTTTAGGATAATCATGGTAGTGGGAAAAATATGCCCACCCAGGTTTATGGGTACCTGGTATACCATTTCCTTAGTACACAGACGTCCCCCGGGCGACTGTATAAATAAATTTTCCTTTGTTGCTCCAATTGGATTTCATGCTTCACGACAAATGTTCTATTGATGAATGAATGAGATGCACCCGAATCAAAAAGCATAACTGCAGGATGATTGGCAACAGGAAACATACCCATCATCACTGGCTCTCCTTCAGGAATCTCCCCGGCTTGAATATAGAAAACCCTTCCTGTCTTCCTTTCATCTTTGCCCTTCTGAGCATTCTGATTGTTGTTCTTGTTCTGTGCTTGACCCTGTTGTTGATTGGCAGGGGCCTTCTGATAATTGGGATTAGACTGCCTTGGATATGGACATTCTCTCGAGAAATGACCAGGCTTGCCACAATTGAAACAGGGATACTTGTGACCCTGGGGTGTTGGAGCAGAAACCCCAGAAGCATTTATCGGTTGTGGATTCTGATAAGTTGTAGCAAGGTGGACATTTGATTGTTGACCGGCTTGAAACTACAGTGGATGATAAGGAGGACGATTATGATTTATGAGATGATAGATCACCCTCTGCCTCTTTTGATTTCCACCAAAAGATCCAGACGGCATACTCTTTTTCTTCTTAAGCTCCTTATGCTGCCAATACTTTGCCTTTGAAACAATTGCAATATTCACTGCCTCATGATAAGTGACATTGGTACAAGTTGTCATCATAGTCTGTAATTTGGTATTCAGACCTCTCATGAACTATTTCTTTTTCTAGGCATCTGTGTTGACATGTTCAGATGCATACTACGACAGATGATTGAATCTTCCCACATACTGCATAACCGTCTGATCCCCTTGCTTCAAAGCAAGGAATTCATCCAGCTTCATAGCCATAACTCCCTCCGGGATATAATGGGCTCTAAAAGCAGTACGAAACTCTGTCCAAGTTAACAGAACACCTACGGGTTGCATGGCCATAAGATTCGCATACCAAGCACTGGCTGCACCTCTAGTTGTTGAGCAGCAAAGACTGGTTTCTGAAACTCCATGCATGGAATGAGATCAAATTTCTGCTTCATGGTTCGAAGCCAATCGTCAACCCCCAGTGGTTCATCTGCCTTGGTGAACACCGGTGGTCTTGTGTCTGTAAAATCAACATATGTAGCCTCCTGTCTGTTATGATGGCGACCACGGTTTCCTTGCATTAGATTCTGTTTACTTTGTGCATCTCATGAAGCAAACAAGAATTTTCAACCGTCACATTGACAAGTGCGGCTATAGCATCAGCCAGATTTGTTGGAACTGGTGGCGGATCTGGAATACCGTCCTTATCTTGTGAAGTACCAGGAATATGCAAACCCCACGTATGACACATCTGCTCATAACAAACCAAACTTTACTCACAAGTCTTTATTGAATTGCAACAAAAGCTTACTCCAGACACATTACATAGGGTTTACTAATATAAACACAAACCCGCATGTACCTAAACAAGACTACTTAACTTAACTAGAACTAACTATTATACAACTCTTCTCCTTTCCTCGATTACTTCAAACTTCAGGCTCGGTATCCATTCCGGAAATATTACCGCCTTCATTATCACTTTCATCGATCATTACTAATTCTTCAGGATCTTCTTCTTCTTCCTCTTCCAATTTGCTATCATCGGCAAGGATGACACCGGGGTCCATTGCATCAGCTTGGGGTTCATGATTTGGATCTAGGAGATTACTTAGCCTATGAACTTCCTCATGCAGATAAGTATTATGCTCTTCTAAATCTTCTACATAGAATTCTAGCTCATGAGTTCTAGCTCTAGCTACATTTTCTCTATGCCAAGCTTCATTCCTTCCTTCCACCGTACGAACTAACATACGTTCGCAGTTCCTGTGAGCGGTGGTGAGACGCGTCAATTGACCCTGTAATTCTCCTACTTGGATGGAATCCAAGGCCCTATCTCTCGTAGCTTGTGCTAACTCTGTAGAAATCCTCTGTATCTTTGCCTGGGAATCAGGCCTAGAACTGCTACTGCTAGCACCGTCATTCTTAGGGGCAAGTTGGTGATGAGGAACTCCTTTGGGTCTAGTGGACTTACGGGGTGTCTTCTTGGTACGAGCCATACTGTAGGAAGCAAGATTAATCCCAATAAGACAATCTGACAACAGTCTCCAGAGCAGCAAGGGTGGACTACACAACTCAACCCATACACACTACCCTCCCAGACTCAGAGGCGAAGGAAGTAACAAGTGAATTAATCATGATGCATGAATCATTCTTACGAACAAAAACAGCAAAGCTTATAACAAACATAAACAACATTTGTTTTTATATAGGGCATAGTAAGATTACTACTCCACCACACAAAACCTTTTTAATCAAATAAGGAATGGTGAGAAAGAAATTAGATAAGTCAGAAGCAATTTGGACCAAATTAACAAGTTAAGTTTAGTCATCCCAAATCATTTTGAAGTTTTTGTAAACCAATACAACAAAAACTTTGTAACGATCGCTCAGATACCATTCTATGGCAGAACCTCCTAAATTATAGGGCCCACATGCACCTGTCACTATCCGACGACCTCTGACAACTATGCATATGTTCCTGATAACTTAAGAAGACTGTCGGGTGTCCTCGGAGAACCCCGAATCATCCACGATTTCCGAGCAGGATCACATTACAGAGTCATTGCAGTATTACAACAGTTTATTCAAATACATATACATCAGAGTAAAAGTAGTGGAAGGCTTACCATAACATAGTTTACAAACCATTTGTTTCAAACCATACAACTAAGTTTGATAATTAATACAAACCAAAGTAGTGGAGTGGCATTATAACATATTACAGAACACACAAATAAGTTGTCCTACCCAAGGGCCACACATTTACTTATCATCATCACACTAAACAATAGTCATGTAGCACGATCCAAAATAGATCTGCTCATCAACCTCACCTGCAACAAGGGTCAACGAACCCTGAGTACAATAGTACTCAACAAGACTTAACCGAAAATAAAAACTGATAGAACTTAAGAATGTAGACTCAGGGATTCAAGGTATGGCTTTAGCAATAATCAAAGTTCTTTTGTGTAAAAGCTCTTTACAAAATTCTTTATGTCAACATTAAAAACTTCATAAGATTATATACAAAGCTGACATGATCCGTATTGAGATCATGAAACTTCATATCCAACTCCTTCACAAACCTTATTCGAGTTCCAGTTATTAACACTACGATGATGAACAGTGAATTGAGTCTCCATAACCGAGGAGCAACGATGATTCGAACCAATTAAAAATCCAGCTAGGGATTCCAGACCACACGACATATGTAGGTCCCCGACCTACATATATCAACCTACCCTTGGATCCTCTAAAACAAGAACTGGTCCGCACCACCTGAGAATACAGTACTCCACCAATCCAGCCCATTGCCACGTGGGTACACGCTATTCCCGCCATCTCTCCACTCCTAGTGCGCGAGTAGTCATTCTTGTAATAGAATAGCCAAGTTAAGGCTTACCGGAGTATGCGGTTAGTACTACAAAGTCTTAGCTCCCATAGTTCAACAACGGTACGGGCCTCAATCGACACAGGCGGAAAGAACCCGCTCACAAGACCTCCATGTCTTGTGGCTCCCCAACACCGAGTCCGCCCGGTCTAGATTTATTACTCCACATTCCCATATCACATGATAACATAAGTAACCAAAGTTCCATTTATAGTTCGTAGGTGATAGGTAATCACCCGACTTTCATAGTTCTAAGCATAGCTAAGCATAACTAGGCATATACGAATTAAAACTGGTAACAAGGTAGATATGGAAAAACATGGTTGGTAATGCATAAATTAGGTTTTCACTTAACTCCTAATCACTTAATGTAGTAAAGAAAAGCAAAAGCGAAATCAATTTATAAAACACAAGGTAGGGTTGTATGCATCCGGGGCTTGCCTTCGTTGACGGAAAAGTCCAATTCATGAGTCGTATCACAAATATCCAACCCGACCTCAACAGACGGATTAACCTCTTCAACCACTGGATTAACTACCACGTGCTCACCTTCGTTCACTACACGTAGTAACAATGCCATGTTTAACATGATGCGAGATACAAAATATGATGCCCGATGATGGATGCAAAAGTTAACAACTTGAATACAACTTTCCTTCGCGGTACAGTTATAAGTCAAACTAACTAAACCTATTTCGTAATACATACATCAATTGCCAAAGATCATTACCCACTAATGACCCAAGGACATCACTCAATCAAAAATTCAATCAAAACCTAAATCATTAAAGGTTACTATTTGCTTTTATGAATTAATTATTTAATTCAAAATTATGAAATAAATCAACTTGTCCCAATTGAGCTCAAAAATTTTGTAAATGTTCATCACCTGATAACTAAGTGGCAAAACAATTTTAATAATTTTTGGATAAATAAATAAGCCTAGAAAAATAATGGAAACTCATTTATTAATTAATTGATCAATTTTTATCACATCCAAAAATACTGAAAAACAATATTTCATATTTTTCCTAAATAATACACATCACAGAGAGGCCACACAAAAATTTTCATAATTTTTGAAGCTCTAAATAAATCTACACAAAAATAACAAAAACAAACACTATTCATACATTTCAGAAATAGGAAATATCATTTTCAAACCGCGGAGTCACTAACACTCGGGTCCCACTTGTCAGCTTCAACCTTCGGCTTTGACCACGACGGCGACGGCGCTGACCGATGAAAACTCACCGACGGTGAGTCCAACGGCGACGGCGAGTCCAACGGCGACGGCCAAGGTACCAAAACGTTCACCAAGACTAGGCGCACCTACTGATGTCCCTACTTGCACCGATTACGGCTCTACACTAGCTCAACACCGGCCATGGCGAACGCGGTGGCTCAGCGACACTATGCCGGCAATAGGAGACCGGTAGAGTGTAAACAAAAGACACAGGAAGATTCAGCAGCTCACCACGAACATGTTGGAGCAAAGAGCGAGACCGGAGAAGCAACGGTGACGCGGGTCGACGTTCACAGCGACCATGGTAGAGCAAACCTCGACGATGGCGGTGCTCAGGCGACTGTGATGTACAAAATGAGCAATCAACCTATCATAGAGCATCACGGGAACAAGGCGGAGCTAGAGGTGCACTGAGCAAGGACAAGGACGCACCGGAGAGCGCTGGGCACGACGACTCGCTTGCGACGGTGGTGCTGCCGGACGCGAGGAAGAAAGCGACGCACAACGAGTTCCAGGCGAAGACAAGCGACCAGAGTTGGTTGGCCGGGTGTGCAAGGACTAGGCGATGCTATGGCAAGCTTTGCCAAAGACGGGAAGGCGCTATGGCGACGGGGAAGCTCAACAGAGTTATGGCAATGGCGGCAGGAGAAAACAGAGGAGGAAGAAAAACAACGACGACGGCGTCTCGGCCTTTATAATGCGGCTCAGAAGCAAGGAGAAGCCATGCCATGGCCTTCACTATGCCAGCACGATGCCGAAGACGGCCACGCGCGCTACTAGAACCGAGACGAAGGTCGTCGGTAATGTAGCTTAAGCGGCGAGCACTGTTCAACTTAATTACAGAATTGCCATCCATTTTAAAATCCAAATTATTCCCAAATTTATGTAACAACTCAAAAATCTCCAAAAACAAAAGTTGTTCAAAATTCAAAGTTCTACAACTTTGCTTTTATAACCATACCCAAATTCGGTCTACATTTTGAAATGCAAATTTGAATTCAAAAAGGGGACATTTAAAGAATTACGCCTTTTCAAATTACTCCAAAATTTTCTAAACAACTTTGAAAACTCCAAAAACAAACTTTGTACAACTCAACAAGCTCTACATTTTTGCTTTAAGGCTCAACCCCAAAATGTGCTTTGATTTAAAATGGGTTTTCCAGGTCAAAACTTAAAGGCCGAAATTAGGGTTTTCGAAAATCCCAATCCAAACAAAACTTGGAACATGATTGAAACACTACAAGGCAACACTTATAACACAAATATAAACTTGTTTTAGTGAATGCATATCAAAGTTCTTAATATGACCACATGCTTTGCAATGCATATGATGACATGTCCTGTTTTAGTATTTAAAACACCCGAGGTGTTACAAAGCGGCGCATGGCTTCAGGGTCGCGAAGCTCGGAGAAGTCCGCTCTAGCCCATGCCTTGTCCTCCTCCGAGGAGTCAGTGTGGGTGTGGGTCGAGGTTGTGGCGAAGAGGTCGAGGGTGAAGCGTTGGTGGCGTTCTGAGGGCTCCGCGTGAGCGGAAGCGTAGGCGGCGGCGGCATTGCTCAACCCGAAGGGGTACGGGGATGGTGCCATCGCCGGGTTCCGCTCTGCTGGAGTCGATTCCTCAGGAGGTGGCAGAGCAGAGCTTGATGACAGGGCGTTGCTGCGCGCCACCGGCGTCTTTCCCTTGCCCAGGCTTGAGTTGGACAGGTCCCCAACCAGGGACTCTATACCAACAGCCGGGTGTGGGATACCGGTGGAGCACGGTGCGTCTCCCTGAGCTGGCAGGGTGTCAGGGTGGTTCCGCTCGCATCGTGCCTGGCGAGCGTGACGTGCGCCTGGGCTGCTGGTGCGTGATGCCGTCATTGGCCAACGGGGCTCTGGATGGGAGGAGTACTAGGTCGTACTCGTATCCTAGAGACATGAACTCTAGGCTCCCGAACCAGATCACCGTGCCGAGACGCAGTGGTCGTATGGGGTCTGCCATTCGGAACTTGTTGGGATGATTAAGCTAACACGCAGTATGCCCCTACCTGGCGCACCAACTGTCGGTGTTTTGGACCGGCGGGTCCTCAACCAATGAGTGAAAATGTACTGCGTGTCCCTATCCCAGATGATGATGCAAAGAGACACAAGGTTTATACTGGTTCAGGCAATAGGTGCTCTTAGTAGGGGTTTATAAGCAGGGCGAGAGAGGGAGTTAGTCCCAGGTCTCTGCGTAGAGCGGCGTGGGTTGCATGAGATGTTGATCTCTTGCAATGAGGGAACGTGCGTATTACAGAGTGTTGCTCATTGCTTGCGTGTGTGTCTATCTGAGCGATGTCTCCGTGAGTATGTTGAGTGTGTTGGGTGTGTTGGTGTGTTGGGTGTGTGCCTGTCCCCCCCTTAGGGGCGGCCCCGGTTACCCCCTTTTATAGTCGAAGGGAGGTACAGGGGCAGTACATGTGTTTCTACGTGGTGCCCTTTTTTGGCAGAGGCGGCATGTCCGAGCCCTGTAGCTTGTAACTGTGGCGGTATGGTCGGTGGAGCGGTCTTGTCCTCGGTGCACTGGAGTGACGCGCCGGTCACGCTCGTTCCCATGGTGGTAGGAGCGCCTTCTTCTGTCGGAGGTGAGCTGGTTACTATAGGTTTGACCAGCGCAGAGTGCCGAGGCCAGGTTGATGTGATGGTGCGGGTGTGCTGATTCCAAGGATACAGGAGCTTGGCCCTATGCGTGATGTGGGAGCTCCTGTAGCCTGACGCAGGGTAGGGCGCGTTTTGCGGGTGACGTGCCGAGGCCCAATCGATGTAGAGGCTGGACTGTCATGGGGGGCTCAGTGGGCGTGAGTCCCGAGGCTACAGGAGCCCGGAAGCGGATAGCCGAGGCTCGGAGGGAGCAGTTGGTCTTGTTCATTGATTCCGAGGCTACAGGGACCTGGACTTGACTCTCCACGCCGTGCTGTCCTGGGAGCAGGTGGGGTTAGGCAGCACAGTGCCGCATGGGTGTTAGTCGTGGGCACAGTGCCGAGCACAGCGGCCGGTAACCCCTGCCCCGTCCTGTCCCGGACTGCATGGCGCCGATGTGACTCCCGTCCCGTCGGCCACTCTGCTATACTGCGTCGATGTGTGGCTGACGTTAAGGGAGTGGTTGGACGCGTTGGTTGGATATGACATCCTATCAGGGAAATTGGTCAAGGCGGCGGTGATGGGGTCGATGCCGAGCCGGCCTCGAGCGAGTCGGTAACTGAGAGTTCATCCGAGGCCTCGTGGTGCGGGGCCTCGAGCGAATCGGAGAACCGGTACCTCGTCCGAGGCCTTTTGGGTGGGGCCTCGGGCGAGGCAGAGAATCGGTACCTCATCCGAGGCCTTGCGGGGCGGGGCCTCGGGTGAGGTGGAGAGTTGGTACCTCGTCCGAGGCCTTGCGGCGTGAGCCTCGGGCGAATCGTAGAATCGGCCGATGCCTCATGGTTGTCTCTTGGCTTCGATATTTACAAGGTCTAAGCAATTTTTTCGGTTCTTGCTTAGGGTACCCCTTTTTATGGTATCCGACAATAGGTATGATGGAAAGGCCAATGGAAGGAACATGATCAATGATGTGTCTTGTGTGAAGTTCAACAAGGGTGTTGCTCTTGATGGGCTTATATGCAAGGCCAACAACAAGGTCTACATTCCCAAGATCCAACCTACAAGTGACAAGACAATCAAGACAAAGCAATCCGAGGCCCCCAAGCCACAAGCACCACTTCCACGGTGCTATGCTAGTGACTATATATGTTGTTGGGGTAAGGATGGCATGATTGTGGTCAAGTATGTTGGTGCCCAAAAGAGGAAGGAGATTATGAGGAGTGTTTGGGTGGTCAAGTTTTATGTGACTAACCCCTAAGACCCAAATTCTTTTGGGTACCTAAAACAAAAGCTTGATTTGTCTTTGTAGGAATACTCCTATCTAGTTGATTTCGCATTAAATACAGTAAATATTGAGACTTGTTTAATGGCAAAATCTAGCATGGGATGGTTATGGCATAGCCGATTTGCCCATGTTGGGATGAGGAACTTGGCCAAACTTCAAAAAGGCGAACACATCCTTGGACTAACGAATGTTTCTTTTGAGAAAGATAGAATTTGTAGTGCATGCCAAGCCGGAAACAAGTTGGAGCTAAACATCCCGTCAAGAATGTTGTGACAACAGAAAGGCCATTGGAGTTGCTTCACATGGACATATTTGAACCCATCGCTTATATAAGCATTGGTGGTAACAAATATGGTTTCGTAATTGTTGATGATTATTTTTGTTTCACTTGGGTATTCTTTTTGCGTGAAAAGAGTGAAGTCCAAGGTATCTTCAAGAAGTTTGCAAGAAGAGCCCAAAATGAGTTTGATGTCAAGATCAAGAGAGTTACAAGTGATAATGGGACAAAGTTCAAGAACACCAACATTGAAGAGTTTCTTGATGAAGGAATCAAGCATGAGTTTTCGGTTCTATAGACTCCACAACAAAATGGTGTTGTGGAGAGGAAGAATCGAACGCTCATTGAAGCCGCAAGAGCAATGTTGGATGAGTACAAGACTCCAACCAACTATTGGGTGAAAGCGGTTAGCATGGCATGTCATGCTATCAACCGCGTATATCTTCACAAGAAAAGGGACAAGACCGCCTATGAACTTCTAACCGGTAAAAAGCCTAAGGTGCACTACTTTAGAGTTTTTGGATCCAAGTGTTTCATACTTAACAAGAAATCCAAAAGCTCAAAGTTTGCACCAAAGGTTGATGAATGTTTCATGCTTGGTTATGGTACTAACGAACATGGATATCGAGTTTTCAATAAAACCATCGGTTTGATTGAAATCATGGTAGATGTGACATTTGATGAAACCGATGGCTCTCAAAAGGTGCAAATCAATGTTGAGATTGTAGGTAATGAAGAAGCTCCACATAAAACCATCAAGAAGCTGCAATTGGTGAAGTAAAGCCCATCGAAGATGAAGATGATGACAATATTGTGCATGTTGATCTTGATCCAACCACTCATCGTGTTTCATCCAATGAACATGGTGAAGCTTCCACAACAAGAAATGATCAAGATGGGAGATCAAATGAAACACAAGATCATTCTCATAAAGATGGCATCAACAATGAGCAAGCTCAACATCAACTCAATAATGAAGAAAGAAGTGAAGACAACCCTCCAATCGATCATGACCATGATGATGAAGATGATGGCCCCATCCAAAGATCAACTCAAGTGCCACATCCTAGAGTGCATCAATCCATTCAATGGGATCATCTCATTGATAACATATTGGGGAGCATCCTACAAGGGGTAATGACACGTTCTCATTTAGCAAGTTTTTGTGAACATTACGTGTTTATTTCTCCTTTGGAACCTCATAGGGTGGAAGAGGCACTTGATGATCCGAATTGGATGATAGCCATGCAAGAGGAGTTGAACAACTTCACTCGAAATGAAGTCTGGTCCTTAGTGGAAAGGCCCAAGCAAAATGTGATTGAAACCAAGTGGGTCTTCCACAACAAGCAAGATGAGCATGACGTGGTGACAAGGAACAAGGCAAGGTTAGTGGCTCAAGGATTCACTCAAATTGAAGGCTTGGATTTTGGGGAGACCTATGCACCGGTGGCTAGGCTAAAATCAATTCGTATTCTACTTGCCTACGCCGCTCATCATGATTTCAAGCTATATCAAATGGACGTGAAGAGTGCATTTCTCAACGGCCCCCTATTTGAGTTGGTGTATGTAGAGCAACCATCGGCTTTGAAGATCCCAAGTATCACAACCACATCTACAAGCTCAACAAGGCGCTCTATGGGCTCAAACAAGCCCCTAGAGCTTGGTATGATTGCTTGAAGGATTTCCTACTCAAACAAGGATTTGAGATAGGAAAGGACGATGCTACTTTATTTACTCACAAAGTCAATAATGATATCTTTGTTTGTCAAATATATGTCGATAACATAATATTTGGTAGTACTAATGTAGTTTTTTGTGAGGAATTTAGTAGGATTATGACAAATAGGTTCGAGATGTCCATGATGGGAGAGTTGAAGTTCTTCCTTGGATTTCAAATCAAGCAACTCAAGGATGGCACGTTCATAAGTCAAACCAAGTACACCAACGACATGTTGAAGAAGTTTGACATGGATAAGGCCAAGCCCATCAAGACACCAATGCCAACCAATGGACATCTTGACCTTGATCAAGGAGGAAAGGACGTCAATCCAAAGGTATATCGCTCCATGATTGGATCCCTCCTTTACCTTTGTGTATCTAGGCCCGATATTATGCTTAGTGTGTGCATGTGTGCGAGATTTCAAGCTAATCTGAAAGAATGTCATTTGATGGCTGTTAAGAGAATTTTTCGATATTTAGTGCACACTCCTAATCTAGGCTTGTGGTATCCTAAAGGCTTCACTTTTGAGTTACTTGGCTATTCCAATTCGTAAATCTAGGCTTGTGGTATCCAATGTCGGTTGCAAAGTAAATCAAAAGAGTACCATCGGGACTTGTCAATTTATTGGTAGGTCTTTGGTGTCTTGGAGCTCTAAGAAACAAAACTCCGTTGCTTTGTGCACTGCCCAAGCCGAGTATGTGGTGGCCGGTGCATGCTGTGCCCAACTACTTTGGATGAAGCAAACTCTCAAAGACTTTTATTGTGAGCTTACCAAGATTTCCCTTTTGTGTGACAACGAGAGTGCCATTAAGTTGGCAAACAACCCCGTAAACCACTTTTGAACAAAGCACAAAGACATCCAGCATCACTTTTTGAGAGACCACGAAGCCAAAGGAGATATCGCAATTCATCACGTGAGCATCGAAAAGTAACTAGCCGATATCTTCACAAAGCCCCTAGACGAGTCAAGATTTTGTGCTTTGAGGAGTGAGCTAAATATCATTGATTCTCGTAATGTGGCTTGATGTCTTGCACATACTTTGTTTGATCTAGCTAGGTGAAAAGATTTGCTAAAGCGTTCTGTGACACTTTCAAAATCTATTTTATAATTTTCACATGTGACTATTGCTTTATGTTGTTTGATTGAAATCTAGCCACTTGTTAAAATGTTAGTGTCCATCGTAATTTTGCCCCACAAGGCAGTGTGAGTGTGTGCTAGGAAGATTTTTAGTTTTCCTGCATCGGAAGTCCCGGCTCCCATCGGAACTCCCGACTCAGCGCTGGAAGTTCCGACGCAGATCTGGGCAACGACTCTTTGATCATGTTTTGACCGCGCTTTTGACCTAGGGTAAGAAAAACGTTTTGTCTGTGGCCTGACCCAGTCATTCCCCACCTCCCACCCACCCGTCCTTGCATCTGTCTTCCCCCTCGCGCCGCCCCACAGCTGTCCCTGCGCCCCCGCATCACCCCACGCCATTGCTCGGCCGTCGGGAGCTCTGGTCTGCCTCCCCAGCCACTGGGAGCTCCGGCTCCGTCGCCCTAGGAGCCCCTACCTCCGCCATGCCCTCCGCCCCTCCTTCTTCATTCTCATGGCGTCACTCTTCCTCTCCTCATCATCGAGTGGAACTCAAGGTGTGGTGCGTGCTTTTCATCGATCTACCTGTGGATTCATTCAAGGACGTCGGTGTTGGTGCTGTGGATTTGGTGCTTCTCCTCTTCCTCTCTATCCCAAGGTACAACCTCTGTGGCTAACCCTAACTTCCAATGTACGTTGTGATTTGGTTCTATTCTTCCTCCCTCTCTTCCCCTCTACCTTCCTTGTGTGAATGGTTGCGTGGATTTGGAGCCCCATGTATGGATTGGCCACCAAAGTACGCTAGAAGTCTTGGCTCTAGGGCCAGAACTCCCAACCGCCGGGAGTCCTGGCTATCGCTGGAACTTTTGACCCCTTGGTCGCTACTCCATCCATGTTTCTCCATCTTTAGGCTCTCGTTCAACATTCTTCTGCCTTGATTCTTAGTTTCTCTTCGTTTTCCACACAGCAATGGCTTCCAATAGTGATGGCACTCCTCCCCGTCGTAGCGAGAAGCGTTCCAAGCGAAACCACGACCATGCCAAATCCTCTCGGCCAGCTGGACGCACTAAGGCATCACTCCCTCATGATGCAGCTGGTGGTCATGGGGCTCGTGCTCATGCTGCTCGTGCTCAAGCCCCAGCTCTAGTTCCACCCGTTGGTGCTGCTGCTTGGGAGTTCGTTCCTAGCATTGGCAATGTGCCCGTTGTTGATACTACTGAGGAAGCCCTTGATCAAGAAGGAAGGACTTTGCTAAAGATGTCTACAGCATGACTCCCTCTGCTCTGGGCTATTTTGGGGTCAGCCAATTGGTTCCGTTCATCGGTCCAACTCCATCCATCCAGGAGCCTCAGCGCACGCCCAATCCTACTGGTGGCTACACCCCACACTTGATGGTGGATTATCATCACCATGATGAGACCAAGGATTTGAGGAGAATGGGGTTAGTGCCACTAATGGAGTTCTGCAAGCCATGGAACAACGAGATTATCTGTCAGTTCTATGCTTCCTATCACTTGGACACTCGTGAGGATACACATGTCATTCATTGGACCACCGAAGGCAAGCACTACAAGGTTGATTTCATTACTTTTTATTGCCTTCTTGGTTTGGACCGCAAGGATCACACCTCCACTGCCATCACTGAGATTTTAGCTTTTGCTATGGATGAGTATTAGTACATGTATTTGGATGGTCATTGTGCTAATGGGAAGACTGTTTGGCTGAAGCCCTACTACTATGTGCTCAACAACACTCTTCGTCAGATCTTGTATCCCAAGATAGGTGACTCTACTAATCTTCATGAGGATTCCCAGGTTGTACTTGATTGCTTTGGCGATGAGTTCACCAAGTTCTCCATTAGTCGTTATATTTGGGACAAGATTTTCATGGCTAGTGAGGATGTGGTGAAGCATTATCCATATGCTCCTTTCATCATGCATATCATTGAGCACGTGTTAGGCATTAACTTCGCCATAGATGCCCCTCATAAAGTTCTCAAGCTGTCCAACCAGACGTCCCTTCAGAAAAAGAGTGAGTTGGAAGAGATTGCTAAGGGCAAAGGCAAAGGCAAGGGTGCTTCGGGTTCTTCCTCCCACCGTGCTTCCCCACCATGTGCTTCGCTCTATCGCCGTGCTCATAGTGAGGAACCTTAGTCTTCCTCCTCCTCCGGTGGTAAGCCCCCTAGCAAGTTCAAGTTCTTCATGAAGTATATGTTTGGAGCTTGTTGCACTAGCACAATGTGTGAGCAAGAATTGCTTGTGAGGATGCATCGGATTGAGCAGAAGTTGGACATTCACTCTGCATCACCTCGTGACTTGGTGCCTCTTCATGATCCTTTTGACCTCTATGATGAGGCTTGTAAGGACTTTTATGGTGAGTCGCCTGATTAGCCTCGTAGCCATGGCAAGCGACAAGCCGGCGCCGAGGACGAGGAGTACATCGAGGATGATGATGACGACGACGATGGTGGTGATGATGGTGACCATGATGATGATGAGGACTACGAGGATTTTGAGACTTTAAAACTTTTAGCTTGTTTAAACTATGTCGTGTGATGGCAAGTATGTGATGGACAACTATACATCTGTTTGTGATGGATGATCGTAGGACAAGTTATGTTTATCTATCTATTAGCTTGTGTTTGTCTCTACTTGTGAGGATGAATGCTTTATTTTGGATGGCCATGTATTGCTTCAAGTCCCTACTTTAAGATCTTGGCCATCATATTCTCTTTCATTTGTTGTGCGAATATAACTTGTCATATTGCATCTCCTTTTCACAGATATATATTTGTTCACACTCACTTATTGCACCCTACGAATTGCAAAATTTAGGGGGAGCTTTTGTCTTGATATATGCAAATAATGGATAAATGATCATTATTGAAATTAAAATTCATTGCATATATTAAGGGGAGCTCTCCATAAATTTTGGGGTTCAAAAGCCTTAAAATTCTTACATTCTTATGAAAGCCTAAGTTGGTTGTCATCAATTACCAAAAAGGGGGAGATTGAAAGTGCATTTGCCCCCTATGTGGGTTTTGGTGTATTGATGACATCCAAATTAGGGACTTATGAGATCTTAATGAGATATATTGCAGCTTTAGTCCCTTAAAAGTTTTAAAGAGTTGATCTAAGATGAAATGGTATCCATCAATTCTTCAAGTGCAAAAACCAGACGAACCCAAAGAGCTCTTCAAAGCTTTTATATTTTGTTTCGGGTTTAGGTATGTCGTACTATAAAGAGGGATACAAGTTTAGGTGGTCTGAGAAAGATATAGTGCTCAAGCATAAAAATAAAATCAAAAGAGACACACAAAATGACCTCACGAACACTTAGACATAGTTTGTGGACTTTTGGTAGACGGAAGTCCCGACGCTTGGTGACCTTGCCACCAGCCCGCCTGCGCGCCTTCACCCGTCGGATGTCCTGATGGGAGTTAGGAGTTCCAGGTGCTGGAAGTCCCGCCTCCTGCTAGAAGTCCCGATGCCCTAGGACTTAGCTCCCTGGCTCGGCTATGCGTTGGGAGTCCCGACGAAAGTCGGAAGTCCCAACTGCCGGAAGTTCCAACATTGCGTCGGGAGTTCTGGCTCTGGCTATGTTGACCACCTTTGACTGCGCCATGAATAGTGTTTTGTAGAAGGGTCGAAAGTTTCAGCGATCTGTGTCAGAACTTCCGACACAGATCTAAACAGTTGGATTCTACTATGAGTATAAATAGCTCTCTCCTTTCTTCTAACCGTGAACCACTCATTCATTGCTCACCAACCTTCATCCAAAGCAGCTCCCAAGCATTCAAGGCACCCCTCTCCTCTCTCCTTGGCTCCAATCTTCGATTCCCCTAGGGTTTTGAGTGAAAGGAGAGTGGATTGAGTGAGAGAATCACTTTGGCAAGCTTTAGCACTTGATTTCTTCATCAAGCCGATTGGATTTGCGTCTATTAGTCTTGGGTTCTTGGAACCTTAGCTGGCTAGGCGTCGCCCAAGAGCTTCCATCTTGTGGAAGAGCCTTAGAAAGTTTGTATTACCCTTGATTTCTTAGTGGAAAGCTCGAGTGACCTTTGTGGTTTCTTTGAGAGAGGTAAGGAGGTGGAAGAGACTCCGACCTTTGTGGTCACCTCAACAACGAGGACGTAGGAGCTCCTTTGTGGGGTTGTCAAACCTCGAGATAAATCCTTGTGTCCTGTGTGCTTATTGTTGTTGACATTTGTGCTATCATATTGGCTCTTGTTTGTTTATATTCCTCCCCAACACTCCTTTTAGGGTTTGGACTTCTGGTAGAACTGACCGAAATAGCATGCTTCCAGAGGCACTCGGCTTCCACCAGACACTAAGCACCATGAAAGTTGGCTACATCGGACGGTTCCGTCGAGCACACCCTAAGGAAGAACTTGAACAATCCATGTTTTTCATCCAGGATCCAATAATGAGAACGAGCTTGCAATACTTAGTCCATTTCATACAACAAGAGTTCTCAGAAATACTTTATTACAATACCAAGTTCAGAATGCAGAATTTAAATAGCGGAATTGAAATAAACATCTAATGATAAGATACAAGGATTCCGCTATGCCCACCAGAAGAATCCTCTACACAACAGCCACTCCTCAAGCTGCACCTGCAACAGGGATAAATAAACCCTGAGTACACAATATACTCGCAAGACTTACCCGACTAGTGGGAATAATTTCTCGACTCCAAAGGATATGATAAGCTTTATGGTTTACTGGGTTTCCTTTTTGTTTGCGAAAAGCATTACTAGTAGTGAATCCTTATGTATGTGTTTTATTAGCAGTCATGATTAGTTCATTAGCTAACCATTCTATGTAAGCACATGTTCTACTTTCAAGCAAGAGTTGAGCAATTAGATCCATTCATTCCCTTTCATCTTCTAGTTATTACTATGGTGCTAGATCATAGACAAGTCGTACCGTATCACACGGTGATTCACGAACTAATGTATCCCAGCTGGGTACCCTGAAACACATGCCCCGCTTGTACCCTAGGCACAAGCAAGAGCAACCCACCACTCTCCTATCAAGGGTCTAGGTCCCGGTCCAAACTTGGACTCGAAGCCCCCACTCCTGAGTCCCAGACTCAGTGTGGTGCTTAGACCTCCACCATCTCCGCCTCCAATCAGTCGGTCCAGAAAGAGCCGGAACCCACGACAAGAGAGCAATGAGCCTTCCTGCTCCCATAAGCAAGTATGTGCTTAGGATATTAAGTCGGTGACCTGACTAGAATCCACAGCAACAGACGGTCCTTAACCGACATGGACAAGGAAAGCAGTGTAACCAAGCTATGCCCCATTGGCCGTGGGACACAACCTATTACACCCACCAATACCCGTACCATATCTCTGCCCGGTCGCCATTTCCTTTCACCATTTTATCATGAAAGTAATGATAATAATCACCTATTGTGAGTAACGGCAAGTTACTTACGCTATCGATAGTCCAAGCATAGTAGCTACTCGACCTGTGCTAGTAGGACTCATAGGTAGGTTTATCTATGCATGTAGTTTCAATATAAATCCTATAACGTAAATGCACATCACATATATATATCTAGGGATTATTCAAAATAAGGGTTATGCACTAGGGCTTGCCTTGGCTAGGTGGATTGTTAGCAAAGTCAGTCAGTGATGGGTCCAGGACCTCCTCTTGCACAAGGACCTCCTCCTCGTACTCCTCGTACTCCTACTCTCTGACGGTCACGAACTCCACCAACTCGTTCTCTACATGCATGCAACGATAATGCAACACTTAGTATTTTGGCAACAACAACTATTAAAATAAGAATACACATGCTAAGCTACTAAGCTAGCTCTAATGACTAAAATACTAAGCTAATCATTATCTCTACCAAATAGATTCCAAGCTCACCCAACAAGTGCTTAATTTATAAACCAATATCATGCCATTATTCATTTAGCCTTATTAGATATTTAGCTACCATATTAAATAGTCTATTTTAGGGCTACAAAAATTACAGTGAGCACATAATAATATAATGAAGCTACTATAAAAATTACAGGTTTTTTCTATCACCAATCTACCACAAAAATTCATATAATAATTAACTTAATAATATTGAGCACTCTCAAATGATTTAATAGCTCCTAGTATCAACAAGCACATATATGAACTAAATACACTAACAGATAGAGCACAATTTTAGAAACATGACAAATTTTGTTTCACATTTTTTGGATATCTACATTATTTTATATTAATTACCAAAGTTTAGCTCAGAATTAAAATGAAAAGCTATTTCTATTTTCCACGAAAAAGATAAACCGATTTCAGTCCAACGTGGCCCACGCGGGGCGCGCCCACGCGTGGAGGCGGCCCGTGGTGGGGAGCCCACGCGCGCGCTGGCACTCTTGCAAAAATGCCCTTGCATTATCAGACAATAGCGCGAACACTACACGTACTATTTCTATAGACAACGACTTTGCAACGGAGCCCTCATATCTTTTCACCTTCGCACCGGAGAGGTCCCCGAGATGCCCCGCAATCACCGGCGCGGCGGGCGGTGGCACTAAACGGTACGCCGGCCACCCGAGACCCTTGCAGACCTAGCTAGGGGACCGATGCTCACCTATGGGCCAACGCGCGACGATGGGCAGTGGTTGCACGAATGGGGGTGAAGCAGACCGGGCTCTCCCCTGCGGCAGCAACCTGTAGTAGCGGCAACCACGTTCCGGTGAGCCACAATGTACAATAGATAATAGAGGTGATGGGTAAGCATCAGTGACGCACCACGATCCTACCCGTGGCGGTGTCCTAGCCAGGGATGCCCCGAGCAAGTCTGGTCGCGTGCACGCGGCGAGCTCGACGGCGAACCACAGCGACATGGCCGTGTTAGTAGTGTGGAGGCAGCACTAGGGCTGTGACTAGTGTATGCACGATGAAGAGGGGTTCTAGGTGAGGCTAGTGGTGTGGTCAATTCAATGTGAGATGGCGAGGTTGGAGCTGGCCACGATGAGGCAGGCTGGGCCTTAATGGCGCGGCGACGGGAGCAAAGTTCCAAAATTGGAGCTTGGCCTGGCCGTAATCAAGGCGGGGTGGGGGCGGTCGGCAAGAGGATGTAAAGGCAGAGACGCGGGCACAAGGAATTGATGAGAGGTGCTTGCTCTCTGACTCGTCGTGACCGCGACTCGATGGTGGCGGAAAGCAGAGGAAGAAAGAGAGAAAGAGAGAAAGAGAGAGGTGGGGTGCGGTAGGTGGGCTCGACTCGTCCTCGCCTTGGCAGGACACGAGCAGTGAGATCGAGAGACCCACACGCCGGTGCTAGCTGACAGGCGCGCAGCCGACCGACATGGCCTGTGCGGCCGTAGTGTCATTAATGACAAGGCGACGCCGAGCCTAATCGTGTGCGCGCGACAGAGACAACACGCACTGGGCGGGCAACAACGTAGAGATGCAGCAGATAGGTGTGGACGCGACGATGATGTGATAGCAGCGGCAACATCACGACGTGAGGCAGGTTGGTAGTGCGGCGAGGCAGCAGTGGCGGACGCAATGGTGAGGTCATGGCGCGGCGGGGCCAGCGGCAGCCGAGCCATAGCTTGGCCAAAGGCAGCCACGACCAGCCACGCACAGCAGCACGTGCACACGCGACCAATGCGGCGATGCCGAATGCCCGAGCACGGTGATCGTGGCCATGCGGCCAACCAGCCTGAGACATGTGACGCGCATGAATTTTAAAGCACTCAACATGACCAAACGGTTGCTCCAGGAGCCAAACCAGCTTCACCATGCTCTAGATGGCATATGAGACTACCAAATTGAGCTATAACACTACACCACCCTTTAACCCAATCTTTCACAATAAATTGCTAAACATAGCAATGTCTAGCTATTGGCAGACTTGAAAATTTCTAAGTTTTTGAGCTAGATTTGTTTTCAAGTTCCGTTTCTAGGCTATTAGAAATACCAGCTAGTAACATGATTTTTCTACGGCAAGTATTTCATTGTCATCCACAAAGTTTGCACTTCAAACTTTATTTAAGTGTCACATACATGTTCTATAGTATTTTTGTTCAATAAAAATTAGTTTCAAACCCTACTTGATATGCATGAACTATCGAATCAACTTTCGTTTAGCATTTGTATTGATCATTTTGAGTTATGGAAATTGATCTACACACTTTATCACATGCATTATCACAAAAACATGATGATCATGACATAGTTTAGGAAGTTGTTTAAGCGGTAACACCGAGGGTGTTACAGCTCTACCCCCTTAAACAAAATCTCGTCCTAAGATTTCATGTGCCTAGTGTGGGAAAAGAGATAAGAAATAAATTTTGATATAAACAATTACCTCGGTGAACTAGAAAGAATGTGGGGATAATGCTTCAAGATATAGCTTTCTTGCTCCCACGTTGCTTCGTCCTCCGAGTGATTTTACCACTGAACTTTATAAAACTTCACCACATTGTTTCTATTCACTCTTTCTTTTTCATCTAAGATCTTGATAGGATGCTCAATATAAGACAAGTCAGGTAGGAATGTGAGTCCTTCAATTTCCACCACTCGCTCAGGAACCCATAAACACTTCTTTAATTGGGAAACATGAAAGACATTATGTACTACTGACAAGATATCCGGGAGCTGGATACAATAGGCAATAGAACCACACCGGGCTAAAATCTTGTACGGTCCAACATAGCGAGGGGCTAGCTTTCCCCGGACACCAAAGCGATGCACCCCTCTCATGGGAGACACTTTGAGATACACATGATCACCAACTTCAAATTGCAAGGGCCTTCTTCGCTTGTTCGCATAAGTTTTCTGACGACTTTGAGCAATCTTCAAATGACTTTGAATAACACTGACTTTCTCTCTTGCTTCTTTGATATAATCGGGTCCAAAATAACCATGGTCTCCCACTTCAACCCAGTTAAGTGGTGTTCTACATTTCTTGCCATATAAAGCCTCAAATGGTGCCATTTGAATGCTTTCTTGATAACTATTGTTATAAGAAAACTCAGCTAGAGTCAAGCATTCATCCCACTTTTCTGGAAAAGAGATGACACAAGCCCTCAACATATCCTCAAGTACCTAATTGACTCTTTCTGTCTGACCATCAGTTTGCGGATGATAAGCTGAACTTCTGAGGAGACTAGTACCAAGGCATTTCTGAAGTTGCTCCCAGAAACGAGAGACAAAGACTAACCCTCTATCAGAAACAATGGTAAGAGGAACTCCATGTAGGGTCACAATCCGGTCAAAATACAACTTGGCTTACTTCTTGGCTGAATACCTTGTATCCACCGGGAGGAAATGAGCGGACTTGGTAAGGCGATCCACAATGACCCAAATAGAGACATACCCCTTTGCCGTGCGGGGCAAACCCACAACAAAGTCCATGGAAATATCCTCCTATTTCCAAACAGGGATAGGCAAAGGCTGTAGAAATCCAAGCGTAAGCATATGGTCCGCCTTAACCCTTTCACAAATGTCACATTTCGAGATGTATTTGGTAATGTCCTGTTTCATATTTGGCCACCAATACAAGTGACGCAAATCATGATACATCTTGTTACTTCCCAGATGAATGGATAACTTGGAATTGTCCGCTTCATCAAAAAAATTTCTCCTAAGCTCATCACTTGAGGGAACCACCAATCAGTTCTTGAACTTCACTACACCTTGATCATCAACACTAAAATGAGGACCACGCCCTTCAGCAATTAACTTCTTGATACTTGGAATTTCCAAAATTTCTTGCATTTGCTCTATAATAATTTGCTCAAGTAAATTTGAGACTTGAGCAATATGGGCTAACACCTCAGAATGGTTGAGAGACAAAGATTCTTCTTCAACTTGATGTGACTTCCGACTTAAGCATCAGCTACCGCATTAGCTTTTCCAGGATGATAATGAACCTCCAAATTATAATCCTTGATTAGCTCCAGCCATCTCTGTTGCCTCATGTTCAGCTCGGACTGAGTGAAAATATATTTGAGGCTCTCGTGATCCATAAAAATGTGTACTTTATTTTCCAACAAATAATGTCGCCAAATTTTTAGAGCGTGCACCATAGCAGCCAGCTCTAAATCATGGGTGGGATAATTCACCTCGTGCTTTTTTAGCTGGCGTGAAGCATAAGCTATCACACGTTCATCCTGCATAAGCACGCATCCCAATCCAGTCTTGGAGGCATCACAATACAAATCAAATGGCTTGTCAATATCTGGTTGGGCAAGAACAGGAGCAGTGGTAAGAAAATGCTTCAGAGCTTGGAAAGCTTCTTCACAAGTCGGACTCCATACAAACTTGACATATTCCTGGAGCAACTTGGTCATTGGTTGGGCTATTTTGGAGAAGTCAGGAATGAAGCACCGATAATAACCAGCAAGACCAAGGAACTGACGGGTCTGATGCACTGACTTTGGAGACTTCTAATTTAGCACATCTTGCACCTTGCTTGGGTCCACAGAGATACCCTCAAGTGTCAGAACATGTCCCAAAAACTATACTCGATCTAACCAAAACTCACACTTGCTGAATTTGGTATACAACTTGTGTTCCCTTAATCGAGTCAGTACTATCCGAAGATGTTGTGCATGCTCTTCATTGTTCTTGGAGTATATCAAAATATCATCAATGAACACCACTACAAACTTATCCAACTCTAGCATGAAGACTAAATTCATGAGATACATGAAGAATGCAGGAGCTTTGGTGAGACCAAAGGACATGATGAGGTATTCATACAACCCATACCTAGTAGAGAAAGCTATCTTTGGTATATCAAGTGGTCGGATCTTAATTTGATGATACCCAGAACGAAGATCAATCTTTGAAAAACACTTTTGCACCAGCCAACCGATCGAACAAAGTATCAATACAAGGTAAATGATACTTGTTCTTAATGGTTACCACATTGAGAGGGGGGTAATCCACACACATCCGCAGAGTATCCTCCTTCTTCTTCACAAAAATAGCTGAGCAACCCCATGGTGAAGAGCTAGGATGGATAAAGCCCTTCTCCAATAATTCCTCCAACTACTTTTTCATTTCTGCTAGTTCTTTAGGAGCCATACGTAGGGACGCCATGAAATAGGAGCAGTGCTAGGTTCTAACTCAATAGTAAACTCCACATCCCTATCCAGTGGCAACCCAGGTAGATCTTCAGGAAAGACATCCAGAAACTCACAGACCACAGGAATAGAAGAAAGATCAAGAGAAGCCTAAACATGAGCAACAACTGGTAAGGCTAGATCAGAGGATATAAGAAGAGACATCCTATCCTCGGAAGAAGGAAGCTGTAACTCAACAACTCTCTACTTAAGGTTCAAGACTACCCCATAAACTCACAACTAGTTCATGCCCAGAATTGCATCTATGCCTTGCCCAGGTAGCACCATGAACTAGAGGCGATAAGTGTGAGTGGCTAGCACTAATCTGATTGTGTCCGTCTAAGTATTAACGCACAACTGCGCACCCGGAGTACTGATTTTATAGGCAATAGGAATAGCCATAAGAGATATATTGTGCCTCTGTGCAAACCACATGCTCATGAATGAATGTGATGCACCAGAATCAAACAACACATATGCTGGGTGGGAATCAACGGTAAACATACCAGCCATCACAGGTTTATTCTACAAAATCTCCTCAGCCTCAGTGAAGTTGACTTGCCCAGAGCAGCTTACGGGCACCTTCTTCTTGATAATCATCCTCTTGACTAGATGAGAGTTGGCTGAAGGCTAGGAAGACTACGCAGGCTGGTTCTGTTGACACTCCTAAGCATAGTGGCCGTCCTTGCCACACTTGAAACAAGCACCAAGCTTGTTCCCCTATCCCTAATGAGGCGAAACTTGTTGTCCTTAAGACTGCTGTTGCACCTGCAGAGTAGGTGTATGGTACTGAGTGAGAGGTGCCTGGTGAGTCTAATGGGATGGCTATCCACTCGGGGAGTGATAGGACACCCTCCTCACAATCTGCACCTTCTGAGCCTGTGGGTGACTAGAAGATCCAGTGATCACCCACTTGCACTTTCACTCCGCTTGAGAATCATGCTGAAGTCCCTCCATAGCAAAGGCTGGATTCATCAAAGCATCAAAAGTCTGATATCCCCCAGTGTACAGCTCCTTTTGCAAGATGCAAGAGAAGCCGCGGTAGAAATAGTCTCTCTTCTTCTCATCAGTGTCTACATGGGTCCCAGCATACTGTGCAAGATGGTTGAACTTGTTTACATAATCCATCACAGTCATACTGCCTTGCTTCTGATCTAGAAACTCAATCACCTTCCAGTTCAGCAAACCAGCAAGAATATAGTACTCACAGAAAGCAGTGGTAAACTCCCACCAAGTTACATGGTGGTCCTTAGGCTACATGGTGTTGAAAGTGTCCCACCACGCACTGGCAGACCCCAGAAGCTGCTGTGCGGCAAAGCGCACCTTCTGCTCTTCAGTCACATTGAGCAGCTAAAACTTATGCTCTAGGATATGTAGCCAATGCTGCATATCCAGAGGCTCAGCAGTTGGCCTGAACGTGGGTGGGTGCGTCTTCAGGAAGTCCTGGTAGGAATAGGGCTTCACGGGAGCGGGGGCACCACCCCCGTTCCCGCCGTTGTCATTGGGGCCTCCACAGGCAAAGCCACCAATAGCCTGGACAAGCATCTCCAAGGCATGGGCTAACTCGCGCCGAGCAGCCAACATCTCCACCATCATCTCTGCATGGTTCATCGGTGGTGGTGGTGGTGGCGGAGGAGGAGCTAGAAGCGGGGCCTCGTGTCTGTCCCCATTGGTGTTGCCATTGTCCTTACTACGACTGTTATCACCCTGGTCTGCCCCAACGCTGGTACTCCCCCGACCAGACCTCAGGTTCATCTATAAACATATAAGAACCAACCATTAGGGGCAACCCTCCCGATTAGGAACAAGAGACTTAGAAAAATGATAAGACTTTTATTAAAGCATTCTTTTAGATTATCCTATCAATTCACTAATCCAAATTATACGTGTGGGACAAGTTTAGTTTAAGCAAGATTCTCTTTTCATGACGCATGCATCGACCTACCCGTTCACTCAAGCCAGAATATAGAGGCATTCGCAAAAAAAATTTGGCACATCGCACACTCACTTTCCGCTTGCTAAACGATTCTTACACAGCGTAAGTTAGTGTACCTGCAAAAAATTTATTAGATAAAACCACTGCCCCTATCCAAGATAGACCATATTACTAGGGCTTATACTTATTTACATAATTTTATCGCATCCTACTTTTTGCAAAACTTTTGTTGGTAAAATTTTAGGTTTTGAAAAGAGTTATGAAACTCATAACTCATTATTGGCTCTGATACCACCTGTGGCAGAACCTCCCGAAATATCACGCTTTAGGAGGCGCTCGTCTTCCACCAGACACTAAGCACCCCGAAAGTTGGCTACATCGGACGGTTCCGTCGAGCACACCCCAAGGGAGAACATGAACAATCCACGTTTTTCATCCAGGATCCAATAATGAGAACGAGCTTACAATACTTAGTCTATTTCATACAACAAGAGTTCTCAAAAATACTTTATTACAATACCAAGTTCAGAGTGCGAAATTTAAACAGCGGAATTGAAATAAACATCTAACGATAAGATATAAGGATCGGGCTGTGCCCACCAGAAGAATCCTCAAAACAACAGCCACTCCTCAAGCTGCATCTGCAACAGGGGTAAATAAACCCTGAGTACACAATGTACTCACAAGACTTACCCGACTAGTGGGAATAATTTCCCGACTCCAAAGGATATGATAAGCTTTATAGTTTACTGGGTTTCCTTTTTGTTTGCGAAAAGCATTACTAGTAGTGAATCCTTATGTATGTGTTTTATTAGCAGTCATGATTAGTTCATTAGCTAACCATTCTATGTAAGCACCTGTTCTACTTTCAAGCAAGAGTTGAGCAACTAGATCCATTCATTCCCTTTCATCTTCTAGTTCTTACTACGGTGCTAGATCATAGACAAGTCGTACCATATCACACGGCGATTCGCGAACCAACATATTCTAGCTGGGTACCTCGAAACACATGCCCCGCCTGTACCCTAGGCATAAGCAAGAGCAACCCACCACTCTCCTGTCAAGGGGTCTAGGTCCCGGTCCAAACTTGGACTCCAAGCCCCCACTCCTGAGTCCTGGACTCAGTGTGGTGCTTAGACCTCCACCATCCCCGCCTCCAATCAGTCGGTTCGAAAAGAGTCAAAACCCACGATAAGAGAGCAACGAGCCTTCCCGCTTCCATAAGCAAGTATGTGCTTAGGATATTAAGTCGGTGACCTGACTAGAATCCACAGCAACGGACGGTCCTTAACCAACACGGACAAGGAAAATAGTGTAACCAAGCTATGCCCCATTGGTCATAGGACACAACCTATTACACCCACCAATACCCATACCATATCTCTGCCCGGTCTCCATTTCCTTTCACCATTTTATCATGTGAGTAATGATAATAATCACCTATTGTGAGTAACGGCATGTTACTCATGCTACTGATAGTCCAAGCATAGCAGCTACTCGACCTGTGCTAGTAGGACTCATAGGTAGGTTTATCTATGCATGTAGTTTCAATATAAATCCTATAACATAAATGCACATCACATATATATATATAGTGATTATTCAAAATAAGGGTTATGCACCAGGGCTTGCCTTGGCTAGGCAGATTGTCAGCTAAGTTAGTCAGTGATGGCTCTAGGACCTCCTCCTGCATAAGGACCTCCTCCTCATACTCCTCAATCACCTCCTCATACTCCTGCTCTCCGGCGGTCATGAACTCCACCAATTTGTTCTCTACATGCATGCAACGATGATGCAACACTTAGTATTTTGGCAACAACAACTATTAAAATAACTTGTAAGGGATTGTGACACCTAATAGGGGGGGGGGGGCGAATTAGGCAACTTAAAATTCTAACTCTAAACTATGGCCTCTAATTTCACCTAGTCAAAACCTATGCAAAAGATAAACTATCTAAATGTGCAACTACGATTTTGCTAGGTGTGTTGCTATCTCTATCGTAAAAGAGTGATGCAATCTAGGTTCCAATCCTATCAACTAGCCTATCACTAAGCTATGAAAGTAAAGCACAAACCAAGATTGCAATGTAAATACGGAAGCTAAAGAGTAAGGTAGAGATATGCAAACTCCCATCTATGATTCCGATATTTTTACTAAGGTATCGAGAAGCACGCAAGCTTCCCCCTAGTCCTCGTTGGAGCCCCTCGCAAGGAATCCCTCACAAGGGCCAAGCTCCCGGTCAGGTAACTCTGTGGATAGCCCCGGGCCTTATCCACGCGTAAGTGGGTCTCTGGTGTGCCTTCGGCAAGCCTCTCTTGGACAGCTCCCCGCTGTCTTCACTATCAATCTTCCGGCCGAACTGTCGCGGCCCTTGTTCCCTTCGGTATATGGTGGCGGCCACAACATAAATACGGTTGGTGTGATCTCGCAAGACTACAAGCCCCTCCAATGTACAGCAATGGTGCGCGCAAGCACCGAGTGGTAAGAGATATGCAAACCTCATTAAACACTAGGCCTAAACCTAGAGCAAGTGCATAAGCAGTGGTCTAATCAACCTAAGCACTTCGCAAAGCACCTACGCTAATCACCTAATAAATCACTAAGCACTATGCAAATAGAGATTACTAAAATGGTGTATCAATACCCTTGGTATGTTTCATCAGCTCTCCACATGTCAAATGGCTGGTTAGGGGGTCTATTATAAGCCCCATGGAGAAAGTAATCGTTGGGGCGAAACCCAGCTTTCTGCTACTGACTGGATGCTGCTGTCGTCCTGACCGGACACGTCCGATCGTCCCGACCGTTGAAGCGCGCGCATTGATTGGACTCCGGGCTGAGTCCGATCATCATCGACCAAACGCATCCGATCGCACTGGCGCCCCTCTAGAACCTCTCTGGACTCGATCGGACGCTACTGTTCCTATGTCCGGTCGATCATCCGCCAACGTCCGGTCACGCTGAAGGTGTTGCCGAGATGATGAATAGTGCCATTATCGTATCCGGTCATATTTCTTCTTTAGCGTCCGGTCACCTGTTGACGCTTGTCGCTGTCTCGAACTGCCGATCGGACGCGTCCGGTCCTTATAGGGCCGTGTTCGGTCACCTCTGTCAAGCTCGTTTCTTCGCGATCTTACGTCCGGCTTGGTTCCCATCTTTATGCTTAGATTTTAGTTGGTATTTTGGGTCTTCTCTTGTGCTTCTAGGGTCTTGCTTATGGTGTTGATCGTGGGATCATCATGCACCTTCGTCCAAGTCACATCTTGCATTCTATTGAACTACAAAACAATTACTTGCAAGTTTATTAGTCCAATTTGGTTGTGTTGGTCATCAAATACCAAAATCCAAAGTAAATGGGCCTAGGGTCCATTTTCCTTACAAATACACATGCTAAGCTACTAAGCTAGCTCTAATGACTAAGATACAAAGCTAATCATTATCTCTACCAAATAGATTCCAAGCTCACCCTATAAGTGCTTAATTTATAAATCAATATCATGCCATTATTTATTTAGCCTTAATGGGTATTTAGCTACCATATTAAATAGTCTATTTTAGGGCTACAAAAAGTACAGTGAGCACATAATAATACAATGAAGCTACTATAAAAATTTCAGAGTTTTTGCTATCATTAATCTACCACAAAAATTCCTATAATAATTAACTTAATAATATTAAGCACTCTCAAATTATTTAATAACTCCTGGTATCAACAAGCACATATATGAACTAAATACACTAACAGATAGAGCATAATTTTAGGAACCTAACAAAATTTGTTTCATAATTTTTGGATATCTTCATTATTTTATATTAATTACCAAAGTTCAGCTCAGAATTAAAATAAAAATCTAATTCTATTTTCACGAAAAAGATAAACCGATTTTAGTCCAATGCGTCCCACGCTGGGCGCGGCCCGTGGTGGGGAGCCCGTGCACGCTGGCACTCTTGCAAAAATGCCCTTACGTTATCAGACAATAGCGCGAACACTACACGTTCTATTTCTATAGACATCGACTTTGCAACAGAGCCCTCGTATCTTTTCACCTTCGCACCATAGAGGTCCCCGAGACACCCCGTGCTCGTCAACACCACGGGCGGTGGCACTAGACGGCACGCCGGCCACCCGAGACCCTTGCAGACCTAGCTAGGGGACAGATGCTCACCTATGGGCCGACGCGCGACGATGGACGGTTGTTGCACGAACGGGGGTGAAGCAGAGCGGGCTCTCCCCGACGGCGGCGACCTGCAGCAGCGGCAACCGCATTCCGGTGAGCCACAGTGTACAATAGATAATAGAGGTGATGGGTAAGTATCAGTGACGCACCATGATCTTACCCGTGGCGGTGTCCTGGCCGGAGACGCCCCGAGCAAGTATATCCGCGTGCGCGCAGTTAGCTCGACGGTGAACCGCAGCGATACGACCGTGTCAGCGGCGTGGAGGCAGCACTAGGGATGCAACTAGCGTACGCACAACAAAGAGGGTTCTAGGCGAGGCTAGTGGTGTGGTCAATTCGACGTGAGATGGCGAGGTTAGAGCTGGCCACGAAGAGGCAGGCTAGGCCTTAATGGCACGACGACGGGAGCAAAGCTCCAAAATTGAAGCTCGACCTGGCCGTAATCAAGGCGGGGTGGGGGCGGTCGGCAAGAGAACGTAAAGGCAGAGATGCGGGCACGAGGAATTGATGAGAGGTGCTCGCTCTCTGACTCGTCGTGACCGTGACTCGACGGCGGCAGAAAGCAGAGGAAGAAAGAGAGAAAGAGAGAGATGGGACACGGCAGGTGGGCTTGGCTCATTCTCGCCTTGGTGGGACATGAGCTGTGAGACCGAGAGACCCATGTGTTGTGTAACACCCTAGGTGTTTGCCCCAGTTAAGCAATGGGTTTAAGCTCAAACATGACATGTTAAGTGGTGATGAAGGTGTCAAGATCAAATCTACAAGAATGAGCTCCAACTTAAACTTGGGCAACACACATTGCTTGCATATTTGCCCTTTTCGGATATATACCTAAGTAATGTTGAAGGTGCCTCTTTCATGTGCCTCACATCAATTTCCACCCACATGGATGATTGGAAAAGTTTCATGGAGTTTGGAATCAAGAAGTCACATGAAATGATAAGTTATAATCTTTCTTGGATTGCGTTAAGTGAATGAAATGATAGGTCATCAAACAAACATTCCAACCTTGCTCAAACAGCTCTACTTACACTCATGAACAAAAGTTATTAAGGGTTCGTGTTGACCGGAGGACAAGAAAATACCTCAATCGGTCTAAAACTCGGATTTAAGCTTTACCGTGATGCTACTTTGACCTATGTTGACCAATCACTTACAGTGCTTGCATGGAGTTACACCTTAAATCAAAGTTGAAGTTTGAGTGGAGTAGAACAAACTTTATTTTAGGACCAAGAGCTAGATAAGCTTGGAAGCAAGTCAAACCAAGCCCCCAAGTTAGATTCCATGGCTGTTTTGGAGCTCAAAAATTTGGCTAAGTCCCTAATGGACTGAAACTGAGTTTTCAGTTTTCGTGTACCCCGCTTCGTATCCGTGTATCTCTCCAACAAGGCCGAAACAGACTTTGATGCTTTAAGCAAAGTTGTAGATATCACGTAGCTCTACAACTTTCGTTACTACCGTTTGTGCCAATACGAAACGAATCAGGAGATACAAAAGGGCAAAGATTGATGTTCAGTCGCGTTTTTGGGGTAGAATTGAGTTTTGAATCTCATTGTACAGGACCGACCGATGCCCTTAACTGAACTCGGTGCAGTTTCATGTACTTGCCTTTGGAGCACTATATCTCCCAAACCAGGACGAACCAGCTCAACTTCATATAAGCAATTTTGGTGTACTCATGTAGCTCTACACTAAGGAGTAATCGGTTGAAGCAATCATCATTACGGTTTCAGAGTTAGAAGAGGGAGAAGATGACACTTTCAGTCATTTTTTAGGCCAAACTAAGCACAGTTAGGAAAACGGTGTCGTGCCGACCGGCTTCGGACGCTGCACGCCGCGTGGCTGGCCTCGTTAGTCGCATGCTCGCCACGTCGCTGGTCCGATTGGGAAAAAGACCGAGCCGACCGCTCGCCCCTCTGTTGCTCTTCCATTCTTTCCCTCTCCCTCTCAGTCTCGCTCGCCATGGCTGAGGCAAGCTGGAGCTCCATTGCCGCCGCTGCTCTTTCCCCTGTAGCAATCCAGCGCCACCACCGAGCATTCCTACGGCTCCATGACCGCCTCTCCAAGCCGTAGTCGCAGCTGAGCCCCACCGTGCGCTTGCTGTCGCCGAGCCTGCCGCTGCCGGCAGTGCCGTCCTGGCACTGCTTAGCTGATGCGATGCTGCTTCCTGCAGCTTGGCCGGCCAAGGCCAGGCGTAGCCATGGCTGGCCACGGCCAAGCTCCAGCGCGTCCCCTCCTTGCCTCCGCCGACCGCTGCCCCGCTGGCCGAGCCCTCCGTCTCCTCGGCTGGCTACTGCTCCATTCCTGTCTGATGGAGGAAGAAGAAGGACGTTGTGCTCGAATAAGGAAGAAGGGAGGGGGTTAAGTGATGAATCAGTGACTCAGTTGAACAGTGCTAAAAAGGATCCATTTGTTCGTGTTTGATTTGTAGAAACTTCAGGGTCCTCGGTGCAAGATTTACATCCTTTTCTTTGGATTTTTGGCAGATTTGGATGATCCATTTTGGAAATTCGTAGTAATTAGTAGAAAAATTGTAAAATAGTAAATGAGGACTTTTTGGAATCCTTATAAAATTTCCTATGCAGTAGATCTATAATATTTCATGTTTTAGTTTAAATATTGTGCTGTAAAAATAGATTTATGCAGTTAGGTTCTTAATACTAGTTGTGTCTTGTCTTTTTTATAACTGCAGTTTTTATGCTCAAATAAATGTGAAAATTTTGTGGAGTGCTACTAAGGTGGTTATTGTTGTCTGGCAAAAATTTCAGGAGTTTAGGATTTATAGTTTAAGAGTTATAAAAATAGCAAATGCCCAGTATTGCTTTGCTTCTACTCTAAACAGTTCTGCATGTTTGAATTAATTGGCTCAGTTAAGTTATGAATCATGACTTGGTGAAAATACATGAGTTGTGGTACTTTTCTTAAGCTTTCCAAAAAGTTAAATATCATGATTTTTGGCTAAGTAGATCTTGAGTTGTACTTGCTTAAATCTCTGTGGCTGTTTCTGCCCAAAACCAGAGAGGATTTCCTTGTTCTTATTGTGGGGCCTTCTTAATAGTATAATTAGCTTTAGGTGTTTACAACAAAGTTGTTTAGAATTTTCCAAGATTTCTAAAAAGTCTAGAATCACATTTATAGGACATGTATAACTCCATTTATAGCTGTTTAAAGTGACATGTCAGTTTATGTGTATGTTTTGGACAGAGATGCAATTATTGGATTAGTTAACCCTTCTAACTATAAAATCATCTTAATATGAGAATAACAAAGTTGTAGATAATTCATGTATCTAGCTTTTGTTAAAATTTAGTGGTATTTGGCCTTGTGGTTGGTGAGTTATGCCTATTTAAAGTTGGGTTTCAGAAATGGCTGCTTCTGTCAATTGTGGACCAGTTTCTGTAAATGGGTATATTTGACTTAGTTAACTTGAGAATCATGCTAAGGTGATTAAAGATGAATTGTAGAAAATTTCATAATCTTTCTATAATGTCTTCTTGCAAGTCATTTGGATTTGTTTAACTCCAGTTATAGCTAAATCTTGTAGCTGCTGTTTGCATGTCCAGAAAATTGGCAGATTCCAATTATAGTGTTTGCTTGAATATTGTTAAGTGTGACGTATGCTTTGAATTATGACTGAGTTAGAGCACCTGAGATCTTGAGAAACTTGTGTCATGCTTGGTGTTGTCGTCTCCTTTGCCATCTTAGCATGATAGATTATGTGATGTTTAAGTTAAGCATCGCGAAGTACTTAAGTGTGTTAGTGTAAACTATGCTTATCTTGCTTGCTATTTTGTGATGCGTCTCATGGTACTATTCTTCATATTTATGCACTTGCATATTGCATCTTATCTAGGTACGCTAGATGCACACGTGAAGGATGAGATGTTGGAGCCAAACTCGAAGACGGTGTTTGATGGATCTATCCCGAAGATGGAAGGACTAAGCGAGTGCTAGGATCTGAGGTGTCACTAGGGCGGTGCAAGCTAACTGAACTGACTTGTGTCGGATCCCAGGCAAGCCCCGGAGCATTCTATGTCTCCTACTTTACAAAAGCAATTCTTTCTATCTATATGAGTTATATATTGTTGCATTAAGTTGTAGGAGTTGATTGAAACCGTTGATGCATTTATTACTATCCTTGCCTACCTTATTACCTTTTACCATGTTAGGTTAGGATCGAATAACTGCTTAGCCTTGCTTAGACCGGTAGCGATCGGTGATATCCGGTCACCTACATTATAGGTGGTTACTGGAAGAATTTAGCTATGGAAAGAATGATATCCTAGAATTAACCATGTGAGATGGATAATTGGAGACCAGACGAAAAAAGTTGGAGGTAACCAGACTGGGTTCTAGGGTGCTGTTAGTTTCCGTCTGTGTCGATTAAGGACCGATCGTTGCTCGTCCCTCTTGTCATGTTGAACGCATGCCTCACATTTAGCTGGCCGAATAAAGTACCTTTCGACCGCGAAGCTAGTGGCACTATTTGGGCCGGGATCTACACGAGTGTACGTATTGGTGCTGATGGGGGTATGACAGGGACGCGAAGAGCGAGCCCAAGGGCAGGTGCGCCCTGATTCCTGGTAGTCGGGCGGTCCCTGGGTACTGTGGCTCCAGATTGTCCCGCGGCTACCTGAATAGTGTCATTGGTGATCTAAGCGACCCTGACGGGGGAAGCATGGTTTGTGTGAGGAATAAATCACCAGCTGGTTAGTAATCGATTCGAATCGTCATCGCTCCTGGATAGTGAGCACTTGACTCGAGCTACGGCATCGTAGTAATTGTTATGGAACAATGATGGTTATCTCGATGATATGGGATATGCTAAATCTAAATTGGTAACTGGATGTTATTGGTTAATCGAGTGATTGCTATAGTATAGGTGCTTACCTAGATGGATAGGTTATAATAAAGATGATGCATAGTACTTAAAATGGTTTATTCATGATAACTTATGTTTTTCGCAAACGAGTCAGCTAGCTCACTAAAGAAAGCCTTGTATAATCCTTGGTGTCACTTTATTTCTGGTTTACGACGGGTAAGTCTGGCTGAGTACATTCGAGTACTCAGGGTTTATCCCACCTTGTTGCAGGTGAAGTTCTCGACCTGTTGATGATGGTGGCTAACCGCCGGTGGGCTCGGTGATTCTATATTTACTTCTCATCTATATACTTTTGTCTGAGGATGTCACTTATGCTAGCAATGTATTTGGAACTTATATTAATGTAATCATTTGAAAGATATGTTGTTTTCTCAAATCGGTTTTAAAACCCAAACTTGTACTATTATTTGTGAACCCAATTGTAATATTATTTCCGCTGCAACTCTGCGTATGTGATGTGTATTTGCTTAATCATGCGACCTTGGTTGTGATGTTGATTTACCGAGGTCCTTTGTGACACTCGGCGGACTACCGGGTTTGTATAAGTGAAAGTATGCGCGTGTCAACGTGTTAGCGGGGACAGCCATACTTGATCTTGTATAAATTGGGCGGTTCTGTCACACGTTGGTGCTAGCCGATAGGTGCGCGTGCGCCCGACTGGCGTGGCCCGCACGGCCGCAGTGTCATTAATGACAATGCGACGATGAGCCCGACCACGTGCGCGTGGCCGAGGCGACACGCACTGGGCCGACAACAGTGCAGAGATGCAGCGGACAGGCGCGGACGCGACAATGATGTGATAGCAGCGGCAGCGTCGCGGCGCGAGGTGGGTCGGCAGCGCGGCGAGGCAGCAGTGGCGGACGCGACGGTGAGGTGATAACGCCGGTAGTGGCTTCGTCATGGCGCGGCGGGGCCAGCGGCAGCCGAGCCATAGCCAGGCCAGAGGCAGCCACGACCGACCACGCGTAGCAGCGCACACACACGCAACCAACGTGGTGATGCTGAACACCCGAGCGCGGTGATCGTGGACACGTGGCCAACCAGCCCGAGACATGTGACGCGCACGAATTTTAAAGCGCTCAACACGACCAAACGGTTGCTCTAGGAGCCAAACCAGCTTCACCATGCTCAAGATGACATATGAGACTAGCAAATCGAGCTATAACACTACACCACCCTTTATCATAATCTCTCACAATAAATTGCTAAACATAGCAATGTTTAGCTATTGGCAGACTTGAAAATTTCTAAGTTTTTGAGCTGGATTTGTTTTCAAGTTCCGTTTCTAGGATATTAGAAATACCAGCTAGTGACATGATTTTTCTACATCAAGTATTTCATTGTCATCCACAAAGTTTGCACTTCAAACTTTATTTAAGTGTCACGTACATGTTCTATAGTATTTTTGTTCAATAAAAATTAGTTTCAAACCCTACTTGATATGCATGAACTATCGAATCAACTTTCATTTAGCATTTTTATTGATCATTTTGAGTTACGAAAATTGATCTACACACTTTATCACATGCATTATCACAAAACACTTGATGTTCATGACATAGTTTAGCAAGTTGTTTAAGCGGTAACACCGAGGGTGTTACAGGACTCGATCTACGGAGTGGTGTCCTTTCGGCGTCAAAGGAGCAGCCCCAACACTTCATCTTGTCACCAGGAAGTGGGGTTGTAAGATATCACGCACTCAAAATTCATTTTAGCACTTGTAGTGAAATTCTCGTAGGTGCCCGGCTGTTTGTGTCGAAACTTCTGACTGCCGGAAGTTCCGGCCCAAATTGTCGGGACTTCCGACTGTCACTGACATTTGACTTTGAGATTACGCAGAAATTTTTAAATATGCCTATTCACCCCCCCTCTAGGTATTGTTTAGATCCTTTCAATGGTGAGGAGAGTAGTTGCTTAGGGTTACGAGATGCGGGGGGCACTCCTCGTGTCCTTCGCTATGACGATGGTGGTGGGGGCGGGGATGCTGGGGGGAGGAGCAGGAGGAGCGGCAGTGCCGGCGAGCCAGTCACCACTCACGCGGGGGTGAAAAGAGTGGCGAGTGTTGGAGACCGGAGGGGATAAGGTTTGGGTTCGGAAGAAATTGGCTCTAGGGTTTGGTCTGACTAGTGGGCCACCAAAATATTAGGCAGGAATTAGACCAGTTGAGGGCGTGTGAGCCCAATCTTATGTGCCAACAATTTGTTGGTCGCTAAAACTAGGATACGACGACAGACCGTCTAATAGTAAAGCAAAATAACAATAACGACCGACTGTCTATTGCAAAAACCTGATATAACGACTGACCGAATGTTACTAATCTTTAACGTCCGACCTTCCAACGCTATTTCAGTACTTTTAACGACACCCTTGCGACTTTAATTTTAGGCTGTGGTAGAGTGACGATGATACATGGACAGCCAAATGAGCTTTTCCACCGAGAGTGGAACTTGGCCCCGGCGTGGATCTTGATCCACGGGTGGCGTGGATTAGACCTCATTCATCGAGGCCTTAATGTTAAAACCGCGTACCAAACCAGCAAAATATAGTTAAATACTAGTAATCAGTAAATGTTTCACATAAGCTAGTGCTTATATGATCTTTTTTTAACCCCTTCTTACAGTTTTTCTGTCGGTTCCAGATAAGAATGAAAACGGAAGGGCACCGTTTACCACTTTTGTCCCGATCGTTTTCATATTTGTGGAAAAATATATTGATCCTATTCGAGTAATGATTTCTGTGGCTGATAAGCTGGCTGGTGTTATTTTATTGTGAGAGAAAAATATTATATCATTACTAATAAGCAGTTGAAACGAACAGGGCGATTAACGGGATGGGAAGCAGGACGGGATCAGCCAGGATCGGTAGAAACAGGATGACGGTTTTTTCGTCCATATTTTTTTTGTGAATATTTAGACTAGGGCCTTGTTTAGATCACCTCCAAATTCCAAGTTTTTTCACTCTCTCTCCATCACATCAATTTTTAGCCGTTTGCATGGAGCATTAAATGTAGGTAAAAAAATAACTAATTACACAGTTTAGTTGAAAATCACGAGATAAATCTTTTGAGCTTAGTTGATCCACGATTGAATAATATTTACCAAATAAGACGAAAATACTACTATTCACCGGGTTGAAATTTTTTGCAATCTAAACATGGCCTAGAATAATACTACATTCATCCCATTTACGACTTATCCGGATAACCTGCTAGCCGGTAAACATGAGGCCTAGTTCGGCTTCGGCCCATCTAACTTCCGTATCCTGTACCCCTTTTTTTATTTCCGTATCCTGTACCCGTAGGAAGCCTGCTATTGCTAGCGCTAACTTTTCCTTGCTGTTTGATATGAAAAAAATTCCTTGCTGCGTTTAAAAAAACGCATTACTTGCTGGTGTGTGGCCATGGCCCATGTGGCATGCAGCTATGCAGCATGCCAGCATATGCGTACAGCACACAGGTACATGCGCTGAGGTGCCTAGTATGAGCAGCACACGTACGAACAGTAAGCTAGCTGATGAGCAGAGCAACTCTAAGAGACTCTCGGGATCTTTTCTAAATATTAGGAATAGAGATTTTGATAAAAAAAATTCCTTCAACAGCTTTTCTAAATAGTTATCTAAATATAGCTATTTTCTATTTCGGATTTTTCGCAAGCCAAAAATAGAAGACGCGAATAGCTCTTGAGAACGCCCACGAGATATAGAAAAACTGTTGGGGAGTGAAAAGATATAGAAAACGATTTTTATACAGATAACTTTCTAAATAATGATTTAGAGAGTGAGATTTAGAAAGGCAAGGAGATGCTCCTAGTTCGTGATTTTCTAAGGTGTGTTATTTATTTATTCACTCTTTTGGCAAAAGATTTATTCACTCTTTCCGCCTGTATTAACCCGTTTTCGTATATCCGTATATTCCACTCGCTCCTGTTACCGGCTATCCCGCTACTGCTACCGCTACTGGCAAAAAGAACGGAAAACAGGAGAGGTTGATGCTACGACAGTGGTCTTTGGCGTCACCAGGGGTTGTTTGGTTCTACGCTACCATTTGCCTTGCCACAACTAGTGGTGACGCCACAAAAATGAAGGCTGGCTCATGCTTGGTTGATGAAAAAGCTGAGAAATTCGAGAAAAAAGAGAGTACGTAGTGTGGCGTTGGTTTTGGCACCACCGGCCCGCACACGACACATAGGACGTGGCAGGCTGTGGCCTGTGAAGTGTACGATCTATGTAATAAAGTTTAGTTGGTGTCACGTTGGGATTCGAATACTAATTAAAAGGATTAAACATGAGTTTAATTAGACTTAATAGATTCGTCTCATAAATTAGTCTTAATTTATGTAATTAATTTTATAATTAGTCTACATTTAATACTCTAAATTAGTCTCAAACACTAAATTTAGTAGGGGAAACCAAACACCCCTAAATATGTCTTGAGTTTGACATATATCGGAAGTAGCCAATAATCGATGACATAGATTGTATGTAAAGAATGCTATTAGAGAGCGCTAGATGCACTCTAATGTATATATACTTTTTATTGTATACAGAGACTTAAACATGGATACAATTGTGCTCCCAATTTAGTAGAACAAAGGAGATGATATTGGTAATCTCCTGTAGCCTATAAAGGAGAAGGAACAAAAGATCCGGTGAGATCCTCTTCTGTGCCATCGCACCTCCTCTCGTCCCGTCACCCCTGGCCGTGGGCGCCGTCCACCGGGAGTCCAGCACATTCCTCTCTGCGCTCGAGAAGAGCAGGGCTGGGCGCGTCCAGCGCCGCAGCGCCGCAATGCCGTTCTTGAGCCCCCTGGGTGGCGAAGACGCGGACGACTTCTACTTCGGCTACGACGCCGGGTACCACCGCAGCGGCGGCGCGGGCAAGAGCGCCAAGAAGGAGGAGAAGAAGGAGAAGGGCTTCCTCTCCTGCCTCCCCTGCTTCATCCCCTGCTGTACGTAATCCTTCTTATTGCTTGGCTTCAATCACTGCGTTCTTGGTGTTCTTAATTTTCCACCGATTCTTGGCCTCAAACCAATCCCCGTGGTCTTGCTGTTTGATTCTCTACCATCTTGCTTTCCCATGGCTGTCAGCCCCCGGCGCCTCCGACCCCACGGCGCACCGCCGCCTCCTGTCGTCGGACTCAAGCGACAGCGACAACGCGGTCGCCATGGACATCGCCGCCGACCTCGGCCGCCTCCGCGAGCGCTACTCCCGCCTGGCCGCCGGCCCGCCCGTCCGCCCCCGCGACGTCCCCGGCCTGGTGGCGCGCCCCGACGACCCGCCGCTCGCCGTGTCCGCGCTCTCCTGGCACGGCGGGGACCTCCGCCCGTCCTGTATGCTCCTGGCCCTGCTGCCCGCGCTGTTCCCGTCCCTCCCCGTGCACGCCCGCCACGCGCTCTCCGCCGCGGCCCGGCGCCTGAGCGCCCGCGAGGCCGCGCTGGACGGCGAGGTGGCCGAGTACCAGTCCACCTACGCCATGAAGCTGGCGTGCGAGAAGACCAAGGACCGCGTCGCGGAGACGGCCGCCGAGGAGATGTGCAAGATGGCGCGCGCCGCGCGCAGGGCCGACAAGCTGCGGTGGCGCGCCGTGGAGGCCGCCGCCAGGGAGGTGCTCGCGCCGGCGCAGGCAAAGGAGTTCCTCAAGGCCGTCGAGGACGTGTCGGGCAAGGTGGCGCGGCACGGCGCCCGGTGGCACGCGCGCGCCGGGACGCTCACGGTGCCCGTCGAGGCGTTCGAGCGCGTGCGCACCAACGCCAGAGCGGCTGCGGACGATGCCTGGTGAGGTGAGCTCTCTTCTGACGATGGCAGATTGAGCCATCTTCATCTGCAGAATTCACCTGTTCTGGTCATGGCTTGGTATGGCTTTCTATGACTTGGAATTGCGTCAGATAGGACGATCAAATGTACCTTGGTATGGTCACTGCAAGGTTAATTGGATATCATATACTCCTCTAGCCTGTAATATGAAATGAATTACGTACTACCGAAATTCACTTTGCCAATGTGGTTGATATATATTGTGCGCAGGATGGTTGCGACGAGATGGTTTAGTTGCTCCAGATATGTTCAGCCATTTGTTTCTGTAAACTGGGTTTGTGCCGTAGAAATTTGTGGAGAAATTGCGGGTAAATTTCAGATAAACAAATGTGAAATAAAATAACAGTGGAGAGATTGAGGGAAATTTGAGGTAAACAATAGATAGCAATGTGAAATAAAAATGAAAGAATAAATAATGTTACTAGTTCACCTTTTAAACAACCGTTGTACAGACTTCATCCCAATTAAGTTACAAAACCAAAAGTGCATGCATGGTTTTATTAACAGGCAGCACAGTTGTAACTAGCTTGTGAGTAACTGACCCACGTGAAATTGTGAGCTTCAATGCTGACACCACTGAAATATGAAGTTGGGACAGTGATAATTTACAACGGCATTTTCAGAAACCATCAGAATGAGCATCACTCTTCTCTACAAGCACAGAGAAATACCCTAGCCCCCATTGTTGTAGAATTGTTGGCTTCTTCCTGATTTTAGCTGAAAATCTCAGAACATGGAAGACAGTGATCCATCTTCAGTGACTGCAGAAAAGTAGGATGTTGTGAGAAAAAAATGTAGTTTATCAAGGTCAACATTATTTCGGCTTTGTCATTTTCTTTTGTCAGCATCACGCCATCACCTACCGGAGCTAATCTGGTAGCACGAGAAGAAAGTAGTACCGGACACGGGATACACCTGAGTAATTTCAGAATAATGTCGTCAACTTCTTTTGAAGAACTTCAGACAGTTTGACCAACATTATTGCATATCAAAACTATAATCTCCATGAAACCTGCCTATAGCTAACTAAGAAAACAAAACTCCACTTCATTTCCATATCTTTCATCGTACTTGTCATTATTATAGATGAAGATGAAGACATCAGCAACCTGATTTGATAAATATGTATTACCTCGTGGCATATCAAATTTTATTATGAATTCTAACAAAGAAATAAATTGCAGAGCTGACACTGTGTTCTAAATGTTACCAATATTTCTTAAAAAATTGTTGTCAATTAGATCTACGTCATTATAAATTTAGGCCATGTTCGCTTGAACTTATCAGCCTTACCATTTCAACAAAATAACAATGTTTTTCTCTCACAACAAATTAGCATCAGCATCAGCCGTTTTTTCAGCCAGCCGAACATGGCCTTAATGTTTCTGAGATACTCCCTCCATCCCAAAAGGAATGACGCTATGGATGCGTGCTGGCCAACTTTCTTAAGTTTGACTATCTTTATAGAAAATATTAACAACATTTATATCACTAAAAAAATTTATTATGAAAATATATTGCACTATTTATCTAATGATACGGAGTATGCATTATAAATATTAATATTTTTATATATAATCTAAACAAGTTTGACTTCTTAGGAAGTGAGAATAATATTTTTTTAGGACGGAGGGAGTACATTGATATTTATCGTCTAACTGGGTTGATGCTATTATAATTTCTCCAAAACTTGAAATACACGACTTTGTACGTCTGCCATATCTTTTGGCCCACGTGTAGACATACGGACAACTCCATATTTTTGTATGGACAAAAATACCCCATCCTACTCTCTTCTCTCCCACTCACTGACATATGGGGCCCGTTCATTAACCTCGACACAGTCCTCTCCCCTGCCTCTGTCTGCAGTCTTCTCCATCTCCGGTCGGCAGCAGTACGTAACTGCGGCCTGCATGGGAGATGGTTGTGGAGAATGAGATAGCGACGGGAAAGAGGATGAAGATGAGCAGTGCACATTGGTACTGTTGCCAATGTGCACTATGTCCAATTATTAATAAGAGCCAACCTATTCCACAATCTACAGGTATGGGTGTTTTGAGTCTGGTAGTCATAGATCATTCGTCCAGTTAAAGCATCTCTTGACCTAGCCACGTGATCACGCTGGCCGCATCGATGATTTAACTTCTGCCACATAGAGGCTAGTCAGCTAGTACAACCTGGTGTGTGTCAACTGTCAAGCATGTAGACACGCACTAATCACCTAGACCTAATGCAGCCCCATCCTCACCTCCATATATGCTCCTCGCGCTTATATATAGGCCACTTTACCAGACCTAACAGAGTAACTATGCATCTTGTGGAGCAGTGGCGAACCTAGAGTGAACTAAAGAGAGATGTGCTTGCCTTATGGGTGTATAGACCTGTGTTATAGATGTTATATATATGGTGAAATTTCAGTCATAATCATAAATTTTTAGTTTTTGAAGGAGTGCATTTGCACCCCTAATCACTAAGGAGCTTCGTCCTATTTGTGGACTCGGGCCATCATTTTTATCCCGCAACAACCATTAGGTTTGGTGCAGGCCATATTTTCAACAAAAACCTAATATGGTGTAGAAAAACCAAACATAGCAGGGAAGGTAAAGAAATAACATGATGTGTTTGTATGGTAGGTTAAGTATGGGCCAGCAAAATAAATGTTAGGGTTTCTTTTTGTCTCGACCCAACCCATCTCTTGAACAGATCTAGAACCTTCTCCCTTTGATTTGCGCTCACACTCTCAATCTCTTTCCATCTAGAGCTCCACTACCGCCACACCCGGAGAAGCTCTCCCAAACAGGAGTAATAGTATCATGGAGTCGGAGTTGTAGCCAAGAGAAGCCCTCTCAAACAGGAGTACATGATCATGATTCCTACAACTGTATGATAATATCTTAGCCAAGCCACAAACAACACAATTTGAATGACAGAGTTATGGTGAACGTGGTTAATTATCATTATTTGAACTTGCTTCCTTTAATTTGAATTTGAACTACGTACTTGAATTATGTGTTTTAGCGTTCTTCTAAATGTTTGCTTTCATATTGCTACATAAAAATCATACTTACATATATTCCAATGTGGCTCAAAACAGTACTATATTGCTAAGATATATAAGGCAGATAGTAGTGTCTAGTAGTCCAAAACCATGTTAACATCACGCTTTTTTCATGCTATACTGTCTTATCCGATCCATTTTTTCGTTATCGTGGTAACACAACGACACAAACCTAGTTTAAACATAAATACTACTCAATCCATCCCAAATTGTAAGACGATTGACTTTTTTGACACCAAATTTGACCACTCGTCTTATTCAAAAATTTGTGTAAAATATCACTTCTTTCGTCGTGGTTTGGTTTATTAATAAAAATTCTTCAAGAATGACTTAAATTTGGCTATATTTGTATAAATTTTTTGAATAAGATGAGTAGTCAAACTTGGGGCTAAAAAAGTCAAACGTCTTACAATTTGGGATGGAGTAGTACTTCAGTAATTCAAAAATCACACTTTAAAAAAATATCTTTGAACTAAAACATCATAATTGACTGATCCACGTCGTCCATGTTGCAGATTCTTTAACGTAGCTCCAAGTCAGAAATGGAGACGTCGTTAATGGACTGGCCCCCCAGATGTTGCGACATCCATCAGGCTCTGGCGAGCCGCGCTCGTGACCATGATTCCACGGCCAAGCACTGCGTACGCTGGCGCGGAGGGCGCCGGTAGCGTGATGGAGCGGCTGTTGAGCATGGACGACCCTGACCCCCCTGACCCGTCCCTCTCCTCCATCTTCCCCAAGCCGCCAGAACTCAATCCGGCCAGATCCGCTTCTTCCCCAGCCACTCCTCCCCATCAACGCCCAGATTCATCATCACATCGCCTGATCTATCCTTTGGTAGGTCACTCTCCAGCCCTCTCCCAGGTTTCGGCGAGTTCAAAGCCTCCGATGCTCCTACCCTTTCTCCGCTTGGGTCACCGGCGCCTCCGTCCGAGCATGGCTCGCACGCGGGCAGCAGCTGTGCTAGCGCCCGCTCCGGGTCTGGCGCCCACCCTCTCCCAGCCTTCCCCAGGTCAGAAGGACGCCTAGCTTAGTCGGCTGGTGCCCTCCTCGTCGTCTCCACGCGCGGCTAGCGGCCTTTCTCCCTCCGCCCTTCCTTTCCACCCGGGAGGTGGCTCGATGGGGAGGCCAAAGCTCCGCCGGTGGGCTGACGAGGATGAGGATTTCCTCTTCGACAGCTCAAACGGTGATTGCTCTCCTTCGTCGTACCTCGAGGCCGCTCGCCGGGCGCTAGCTGCTACCCCAACTGCTTTGGCCAGTCCACAGGATGTTGCGGTGTCGGGCACGGTCGACGCTGCCGCTGCTGTTGTGGCCCCAACGGACGATGATGGAGGAGCGCTGAGGGTACGCCGCCCGAGGCGTCGTCGCTGGCGCCGTCATCGCTAGCGCCGTTGTCGAACGCGGCGTAAGGCCTTTAATCGATCGGGTGGCCGAGGAGCCCAGGCAGCATCGGATCAGACAGACCCAGCGCGCCTGCGTGTGCCTGCACACCAGCGGCTGGGTCCGCGCCGCAGCGTCTCAGCCCTAGATGTTGAGGGGTGGCAGTCGTAGCGCCGGGGTGTCGTAGGTGGGGGAGACTTCACCGGTGGCCATCGCCCCTTACTTGCCGTGCTCCAAGGAAAGTGCCTCAATTGCATGTCCCGGTTGCACCGTGTTGCCACCTGCAGGCTACCATGCCGCTATCTTCGGTGCTATGGTTTCTGGCACCTGGCATGGGACTATAAGCGGCATCGGCCCGATTAGGACAGTGGAACCCGGACGGCGAGCAAGGATGGACGCTGCACAGCTACTGCCACTGATGGCCGGCGACGACCACTCGCCCGAGACCGTGCCTCGAGCACCCAGCCTCCAGCCCACGTATATTCGGCGGAGTCGGGTGGGGCTGTGCATGTGCCGATTGCCGGTGTCGGCCATGGTCGTCGACGCCGACACACGAGGTGCCAAAGACAGCCAGAGGAAGGCACCAACGACCCCTCCACTGACACTGTAGCTGACCTCGACCTCGACGTGTCGGGCAGCGGGACATGCCTTCGTGGGGTTGACCCGTTGACACTGTCTGTGTGGCCTCACAACGTGCTCCCTTGTTGCGACGCCACGTATGACCCGATGTTGGAGGAGTTTGCAGCTTCTCTCGCCGCCAGTAGGATCGACATGCGCCCTCCACTTGACCACCTGGCTTCATCTCCGGTGGCCACCCAGCTTGAGGTTGTGGCCAAGGTGGTGGTTACCTGCGTCTGCACCTATGGGCACCAGATGCTGTCCCAGCTTGCCGACTCGGAGTTGCGGACGCCGCCTCTGCAACCTACTCAGTGGGCTATGGATTTGCCACCGGTGTCACCTCAGCCTCGCCGCTCGCCATCATCGCCTGACTTGGCCCCGCGTCACTCCCCCTAGGGTAGGAAGCGGCCGTAGACGCCTGTGCCGGATTCGGAGGCTATGGAGCTTGAGTTGTTGAGGCCCAACCGTAGGCCATCAACTGACGACGAAGGCCACAACGCTCAACCTCCACTGGCTGATGCGTATGCATCCCTGTTGACATAATTGGAGGCGCGGGTATGCATCCCGCTCAAGACCCTATTGATCCGCAAGCCGAGGCTGAGGAGGTCCAGGACACCTTCATCGGTGATGTCGGTGCGTCGGAGTGGGAGGCTTGCTGCTAAGACCAATGCCTCCAACCCGACTGTCCAGACACAAAATGTGCTGAAGCAAAAGCTAGGGATCGCAAACAAGGCGCAGAATCCGGAGCCTGCGGCTTTGGATAGTATTAAGGCATTCTTCGCTGCACCGTTGTCGCCCTCCAAACAGGAGGCCCTTCAGGCGCTCTTCGCTCCAGATTTCGATCCGGTGGCCTGGGAGCTGAACCTCACTGGCTTCGAGCACGACGCTGTTAACACTTGATTTTGTTCGACTTTGGAAGATGACAGGTGGGCCTGCATGTGGGAAGAAGGACATTCGGCAATCAAAACGAGCGGTCGGCTAAATGCTTGTGCGGTCGGTTACTTCAGAAGGTGGTGACTCCATTCGGGAAAGTAGAAGATGGCAAGCAAAGCCGATCGAAAAGATGAAAGTTGTAATAATAAAGGACTCTGAGAGTTTAGGGCAAGGAATCGTAGTTTCCAAGTTTGTTTAAGAGTTCCTTTATAAATCGTAGTCTTTTAGGACTCGTGTTTTGTCTAGGGTATAAATATTGACCCTCGACCATTGTAATAGGCGTTCACAACCAAATCAATACAACCGGCCCCGTGCCAACTTTCGAGTCCTTTTGTCATGTCGTCGAGTTCTTCGAGAGGAGTCATCGATCCGTCGACCTCCGTAAGTTCCGACAACCTTGTTATCATGTTTAGTATCATGTGGTGGATTTAGACGTGATGCAAGTAGTCTTGTTTGTTTTCAATGATCGTGCGACGGATCTTTGCTTGACAATCAAGAAGTCTTTGCTTATGCTTTGTTTATGAGTAGATATCGTATGCGATAAAAGCGTTTGCTCAATATGCTTAGTGAAGGCAAGGCAGGTTATCGGCTCTATTAGATACGGCAAAATCTAAATAGATTCATTAAGTTATCTTGTGTTGCATGTTTTAAATATTTTATATATTTGTAACACACTTTCATCCAATCTAGATTGATATTGTTCGGCCCTCTCTTATGGTTTTATTCGTGCTTCAATGATCATTACTTTCGTATTACCTTTGCAAATAGATAACATGCTCGTAATGGCTGAATTATTTTAATCTAGATTGTCACATGTCGTGGGTTCATGCATGTTAATTACGTTTAAGCTTTGACGAAACTAGGTGTCATGCGGCGATGCGAGTTTTAGATTAGCTTAATCGTGTTTATTTGCACGTTCCTTCTTCATGGACCCCAACTCACCGGATTCTTTGAGCTTGGTTATGCATTAACTCATGATTAATTTCACTTGTTCAAACATGTCTTTCCATGCACATGCATTTGGCAATCGGATCTTTACGTGTGCTCATCTTATGATTAGCCGAATGGTTTGTAAACTTCTTTGCGAGATAGCTTCCTCAGAATGTATGTCGTTGTAAGTGGCTTCGTGGTCGTATATATGGAACTGCTCGGTCTCACCGACATGTTCCGGTTTGGCATTTAATCTGTTTTATCCCTTGTTAGTTTTTTTTCAGTCAAACCGACCGGCACGTTCCGGATCACGAAGCACCGGGCACCCAATTGAAGCCACGCTTTCCGAAACTTTGTGTGTGTGGGGCACGGTCGTCACATTTTGTGTCAACACACTTTTGGCATGCCGGTGGGACAATCTGTTAGTTCAAGATGGCGTCCGAGATCAACAATGATCATGTTCGGATGTGAGCATGGCAAAATTGCCGCGATAATTACAGGATTTAGTGCTACAAGCATGTGAGCAATACCAACGGAAGTGTTTGATGTCTTTTTCCAAAAACAAGAGCAATAAAGTGTTTCAAAAGCAGTCAATGCCAAGGGTTCTTCTTCCACATCAAACCGATTACATCAAGAGGAGGATGCTCGAAGAAGATGGCAATACGGTTTATAAAGCTATGGGAGAAACCATGACAAACCATCACACAACTTTTCCGAATACCTTTCGGGCAATCATGATGATCGATACTTTTGGTCCAATGGTTGATAAATACTTTGAAGAAAATGTTGGCCCACTCATGGACCGACACTTTTCAATGTTCCAAAGCATCAAGAGAAGCCTGTTGGAAAAGAAGGAGCATCGATTTCAAATATGGTGGATTGACTCACATCTGAAAAGCAATCACATCCCACCTATGGCGGGTAACATTTGGTACCACGGGAGAAGTGCCACCTTCAGCTTATAGAGTTTCTCCAGCATCAAACCGATTGCAGAAGAATATGTATAGAGATGGGTATCAAGAATTTACTGATTACAATGCTATCAATGCTGTGCCAAATCCAGGTATAGGAGTGTTTCAGATTGCCTTACGGAGTACAAGTACAAGGAAATCGAGATGAGTGCATTGATGTTTTGATGCACAGGATGGCTGATATGATGATGAGAATCAGTTCGACTTGAAGCCAAAAAATCAATCCTATTCATACAAGTCTCCTTATCCAGTGGTACAACAGAGTGGCGTTACCTCCAAGGGTGAAGCCTCCAATGATCGACCAAGTTTTCTGGTCAAGATGATACTAGTACCATAGAGCACATCAGTCGGTACTTAATGCAGCTTGGAGAAGCTGCTTCAGATGAAGCTTGGAGGATTCAATATTTTCCTTTGTCTCTTACAGGACCAGCTTTCACGTGGTTCACGTCTTTACCAAACTCATTCCATTGGTACGGGCGAGCTAGAGCGAAGTTTCATTCATATTTCTACACGGGTACTAATGAGAAGAAGTTGGTCGATCTCATGAGTCCGAGGATGAGAACAAATGAGACACCATTGGAATATCTTCGCAGATTCGTGGAAACCAAGAATATGTGTTATTCTCCGAATTTACCAGATGATCAACTACACCGGAATAGCTATAGCAGAATGTTGCCGAATATCGTGGAGAAGTTGTTGGCATGGAGTTTGATGATCTTGGCCAACTTGCACAACGCTTAGCGACTATGAGTAATCGGGCCCAAGGATTCGGGAGAGATAATCGCTTTCGGAAGAACAATGCCACTAATGAGGTGTATCAAGGTTTTACGGAGGAAGCGACCGAGTATATTGATGAAGATGAGATAGCTGCGGTGAGTTGAATTGGGTAAAGGAGCCTACTCAAATTAGTCAACGCACTGGTTGAAACAACAAAAGGAACCTATGATTTTGATGTTACTAAAGCGCATGTGTGCTTTTGCATTATTGATGAAGGAAGGACGCATCAAAGGCGCGGAAGGACATCCCATGTTACGTCTGAAGGAGTGAAAGACAAAAGTATTGTGGCTTCCATAACACTAATTCTCACTCTATCAATGATTGCCGAGTGTTCGTAATACGAATCCGTAAAACTATCCAAGAGGGACATTTGAAGTTTGATGGCAAGATGAAAATTGATGATCAGCCTTTTCCACAAAATATGATTTCTTTCTCTCGTGAATATGGTCTCGCCAATGATCTCAAAGGTAAAGGCAAGATGAAGGTGTTGACTTACGATAGAGCAAGAAAAATGGTCTTTGTTGACCCGGATCGGCAAGTCACCACGAGAGAGAGTCAGAAGAACGAGTTCGGTTTGAGAATAGCCGAACCGAGAAAGGTCAAACTTCCAAACCCGAGTTACATCATGTATTTTGCTAAACAAGTGGCAGAGAGAGCAAGAGAAGGAATACTATAAGAAGCAATGGTTTATGGAAGAATGCCGGAGGTATGAGGAAGAGGTATACCAAAGGGAGCAAGAAGAATGCATGATGTAGCAGGGAGCGATCTCATTGGGGTTGTTCATTCTTTAGGCCTTTGTTGGAATGAAGGCTTGAGGTTACCTGCTAGAAATAATTGTCCGGAGTGTAGTGCTCAAGACTCTCGAGTATAGGCAATCTCGAAGTCAATCGCCGTCCGTCTATGAAAGACTTGGAACGAAGGTTCTTGAAGATGATCGGCGCTTAAAAACAGATGATTTTGATAATCAGCAAAGGAAGAGATTTGCAGGTCAAAGTTGGATTCATGATAGAGTGCATGATGAAGAAGTTGATTCCTATAGATACGTATGGCAAAAGGACGGTGGTGTCCTCCGAGCCCGAGGAAAAGTCGAAAAGAAGTGTTCAACGGTTGAGGAATAGGGAGTTGAAACGAGGAAGTTACCAAACAAAGCAAATATGGCGCCCTAAGAAGAAGCCTCGATGAATGTGGTCCTTGGTGATGCTTGCATGGCTTTCTTCCTCCCATCGAGTTTATAGCTCCGAAAAGCCAAGATGTCCAAGAAGAGGTGTACTCGATTTTGATGAAAGTGAATGTCGTGGATTTGATGGCCCAGCTTGTATTAACACAGCAGGCTATTTTTGACAAACCAATCAAGAATCGTCACTTGAGACCACTCTATTTAAAGGGATATGTCAATGGCAAGCCTTTAACTAAGATGTTTGTTGATGGAGGGCTGCTATCAATATCATGCCTTATACTACCTTGTAAAGCTTGGGATGACTAATGAAGAATTGTTGAAAACCCGACATGGTGCTTAGGGACTTTGGTTGGCAATCCTTCCGATACCCAAGGTGCTATCCATGTCGAAATGACTATTGGGTCGAAAACTCGATTACTACCTTTTTGTCATTGATGGCAAGGGGGGGCATATAGTCTACTCTTGGGCGTAGATTGGATCCATGCTAATTGTCGCATTCCTTCGACCATGCATCAAATTCTCATTCAATGGATTGGAGATGATGTTGAAGTTGTACATGCCGATGATTCGGTAAGTGTGGTCGCCACAGAATCTACCTCACCGGGAATATGAAGGCGTCGATTGTTTCTCCGAAAAGTGTGGAAAGAAGGTCCTGTAAATGTTTTCAATGAGGCCAACAATGATCGATCAAGCAATCGGCTCTCCTAGTAATTTTTAATGGAAAATCCTGTCGATGGCAACAAAGGAAAGTTGGGACGTGGTTTTATGTCGGCTGATAAGTTGGAAGAAATTGATGTTGGTGATGGTTCTAAGCCAAGGCCGATGTATATTAGTGCAAAGTTAGACCCAGAATATAAATCGAATTTGATAGATCTGTTGAAAGAGTTTAAAGATTGTTTTGCTTGGGATTACACGGAAATGCCTGGATTGGATCGTTCCATTGTTGAGCATCGATTACCCATTAAACCTGGATTTCGTCCTTACAAACAACCTCCACGGAAGATATACAAAGAGGAGGTATTGGCCGATGTGAAGAAGGAGGTTGAAAGATTAATAGAAGCAAACTTCATTCGGCCCTGCAAGTATGCAGAGTGGATTTCAAATATAGTACCGGTATACAAGAAAAATGGAAAAATGAGGGTTTGCATAGATTTCAGAAATCTTAATAAGGCCACTCCCATGGATGGTTACCCAATGCCGATTCTTGATTTACTAGTAGATGCAAAGCAAAGAAAGTTATGAAGTCATTAGTTTTATGGATGGTAATGCTGGCTATAATCAAATTTTTATGGCAATGGAAGATATTTCAAAAACAGCCTTCAGATGTCCTGGTCATATTGGTTTGTTTGAATGGATAGTCATGACATTTGGGTTAAAGAATGCCGGTGCAACTTATCAAAGAGCTATGAATTATATTTTTCACGAGCTGATCGGCAAGATTGTAGAGATCTACATCGATAATGTAGTGGTCAAGTCTAGAAATCATGAAGGACATTTAGCCGATTTAAGAAAGACTCTGGAGTGCACAAGAAAGCTGTAACACCCCGGGTGTTTTAAATACTAAAACTGTCATGTCATCATATGCATTGCAAAGCATTTGGTCATATTGCAAACGTTGATATGCATTCACTAAAACAAGTTTACATTCATGTATAAGTGTTGAATTGTATTGTTTGAATCAAGTTTGAAATACTGTATTGTTTTGAAATTCGAAAACCTTAATTTCGATGATTTAAATTCTACCCTAAAACTCATTTCAAAATCTAAGCATATTTTGGGGTTGAGCTTAAAAGCAAAAGTGTAGATCTTGTCAAGTTGTACAAAGTTGGTGTTTGGAGTTTTCAAAGTTGTTTAGTAAAATTTGAAGTAATTTGAAAAGGCATAATTCTTTAAAGTGTCCCCTTTTGAATTCAAATTTGAATTTCAAAATGTAAAATGAATTTGGATATGGTTTCAAAAGCAAAGTTGTAGAACTTTTGATTTTGAACAACTTTTGTTTTTGGAGATTTTTGAGTTGTTATGAAATTTTGAGAGTAATTTGTGAATTTTGGAGAATGGCAATTCTGTAATTTTGATGAACAGTGTTCACCGCTCTTGCTACATTGCCGGCGTTTCCTTCTTGGCGTTGCCAGCGATGGTCGTGGCCGTTTTGGCGTCGTCTTGGGCTGTGTGAAGGGCCAGCTGCAGCTTCCTTTGCGCTTCCTTGGCTGCCCTATAAAGCTCTGGAGTCGTCGCCGTTCTTCTTTTCCTTTGCTCGTTTTCTTCCCGTCACCTTGCTCATCTCCCGTGAGCCCGTGCCGTCACCGTGCGTGCTCGCCATCGCCGATAAGCTAGCTCCAGCTCCGCCTACTCCTTGCGCGTCGCCCTAACCCCTCAATTTAGTCTCGATTTCGCCGGAAACGCCAAGAACGCATACTTCTTCTTCGCGGGCCGGCAGCGGCTTTGGTGATCCCGTTTCACCGTGGTCGTGGCCCTCCGGTGAGTTGTTGCTTCGATTAGCGTAGCTCCGGCTTCGTCTCGATCTTTGTGATGCTTAATCCGTTGTTGCTTGCTCATTTTGATCACCACGATCATCGGCACACCCTCACCGACGATCCTTGCTCCGCCATTGCGTTCTTTGTGCACGTCGACCCGCGCTTCACGCCGCTTCTCCACCTTGCTCTCTCGCCTCCGTCGTGTTCGTGGTGAGCTACTGGTGCTTCTGCACCGTTTATTTAATCGTTACCAGTCTCCTGTCAGCGGCGTAGCGCCGCCGAGCCGCCCGATCCGCCATGGCGATGCCAAGCTCATAGCTCGTAGTAATTCGTCTAGCTAGTGCCTTCAATCGATGCGCCGTGATGATGTGGTCATTTTGGTACCTTGACCGTCGCCTTTGGATTCACCGTCGGCGAAGTTTGGCGGTCAAGTCAGCGCCGTCGTCGTCAGTAGTCAACGCGCGCGAAGGTTGAAGATGACACATGGGGTCCGATGTCGGTGACTCGGCGTTCAAATGAGTTTTCGTTTTTTGATTTATATGAATAGTGCTGGAATTTGTTATTTTTGTGTAAATTTATTTAGAGCTCAAAAATTATGAAAATTTTGTGTGACTTCTTTGTGATGTATATTATGTGACAAAAATTTGAAATATTGATTTTAAGTATTTTGGGGTATGATAAAATTGCTCAATTAATTAATAAATGACTTTCCATGATTTTTCTAGGCTTAATTAATTATCCAAAATTATGAAAATTGTTTTGCCACTTAGTTATCATGTAATGAACATTTACAAAAATTTTGAGCCCAATTGGAATAAGTTGATTTATTTCATAATTCTTAATTAAATAATTAATTCATAAAAGCAAATAGTAACCTTTAATGATTTAGGTTTTGATTGAATTTTTGATTGGGTGATGTCCTTGGGTCATTAGTGGATAATGATCTTTGGCAATTGATGTGTATTACGAAATGATTTAGTTAGATTAGCTTGTAAGCTCTGTCTTAGTGAAGGAAAGTTGTATTCAAGTTGTTTAATTTTGTATCCATCATCGAGCATCATGTTTTGTATTCCGCATCATGTTAAACATGGCATTGTTACTATGTGTAGTGAACGAAGGTGAACTGTAGTGGTTAATCAAGCGGTTGAGGAGGTTAATCCGTCGGTTGAGGTCGGGTTGGATAACTGTGGACCGACTCTCGAATCGGACTTTTTCACGTCAACGAAGGCAAGCCCGGATGCATTTAAACCTACCTTGTGTTTTACAAATTGATTTCGCTTTTGCTTTTCAATCTTGCATTAAGTGATTAGGAGTTAAGTGAAAACCTAATTGGTGCATTAGCAACCTTGTTATTCCATATTTACCATATTACCGCTTTTAAATTCAGATATGCCTAGTTTTGCTTAGCTATGCTTAGAACGATGAAAATCGGGTGATTGCCTCTGTCACCGCGAACTTTCAATGGAACTTTGGTTAATTATGTTAACATGTGATATGGAAATGTGGAGTAATAAATCTAGACCAAAGCGGACTCGGTGTGTGTGAGCCACAAGACATGGAGGTCTTGTGAGCGGGTTCTTCACCGCCGTGTCGATTAAGGTCCCATCTGTTGTTGAACCGCTTGAGGTGAGACTTTGTAGTACTAACCGATACTCCGGTAAGCCTTAACTTGGCTATTCTATTACGGGAATGGCTACTCGCGCACTGGGAGTGGAGAGATGGCGGGAATAGCGTGTACCCACGTGGCAATGGGCTGGAGTGTAGAGTACTGTATTCTCGGGTGGCATGGACCCGTTCTTGTTTAGAGGATCCGAGGGTAGGTTGATATATGTAGGTCGGGGACCTGCATATGTCGTGGTGGTCTGGAATTCCCAGTGGGTTTATAATCGGTTCGAATCGTCGTTGCTCCTCGGTTATGGAGACTCACTTCTCTGTTCATCATCGTAGTATTAATAATCTGGAACTTGAGTATGGTTTGAGAAAGTGTTGGATATGAAGTTTCATGATCTCAATACGGATCGTGTCACTTTGTATATGATCTTATGAAGTTTTAAATGTTGAAATAAAGAATTTTGTTAAAAGAGCTTTTACGCAAAATAACTTTGATTATTGTTAAAGCCCTACCTTGAATTCCTAAGCCCGCATTCCCGATTCTTATTTGTTATTTCGGTTAAGTCTTGTTGAGTACTTTTGTACTCGTGGTTCGATTGACCCTTGTTGCAAAAGGTGCGCCTCATGAGTCGATCTGTTTTGGATCGTCTTTGCATGACTATAGTTCAACTGATGACGAGAAGTAAATGTGTGGCCCTTAAGGCGTGGCGGTTTATTGTGTGTTTTGTATTATATTATAATGCCACTCCACTACTTCGTTTTTTGTATTAATAATTATACTTAGTTTGAAGGTTTGAAACAACTGGTTTGTAAACTAAGTTGCTATAATGCTTCCGCTATATTTTACTCTGATATATCTATTTGAATAAACTGTTGTAATACTGCAATGACTCTGTAATGTGATCCTGCTCGGAAATCGTGGATGATTCGGGGTTCCCCGCGGACACCCGACAGTCTTCTTAAGTTATCGGTAACATATGCATAAATGTCAAAGGTCGGTGGACAGTGACAGGTGCATGTGGGCCCTATAATTTAGGAGGTTCTGCCACAGATTGGTATCGGAGCGATCATTACAAGTCTTTGTTGTGTTGTTTTACAAAAACTTCAAAATGATTTGGGACAAAGAAGTATAACTTGTTAATTTGGTCCAAATTGCTTCCGACTTATCTTATTTCATTCTCACCCTTCCTGATTTGAGAAAAAGGCTTTGTGTGGTGGAGTAGTAATTCTATTATGCCCTATATAATAACAACTGTTGTTTATGTGCTTTATAAGTTTGATGTTTTTGGTTCGTAAGAACGATTCATGCATCATGATTAATTCACTTGTTACTTCCTTCGTCTCTCGAGCACGGGTGAGTAGTGTGTATGGGTTGAGTTGTGTAGTCCATCCCAACCGCTCTTGAGACTGTTGTTAGATTGTTTTAATTGGATTAACCTGTTAAATGCAAAGATGGCTCACTCAAGAAGACGCCTGTAAGTCCACCGGACCTAAAGGAGTTCCTCGCCATCAACTTGCCCCTAGGAATGACGGTGCTAGCAATGAGCAGATCTAGGTCGATCCTCAGCGAGAGATACAGAGGATTTCTGCAGAGTTAGCCCAAGCTACTAGAAATAGGGCTATGGACGCCATCCAGGTGGGCAGATTACAGGAGCAGTTAAGACGTCTCACCACCGCTCACAGGAACTACGAAAATCTGTTAATTCATATGGTGGATGGGAGAAATGAAGCTAGAGCTAGAACTCATCAGCTAGAATTTTATGTAGAGGAATTAGAGGAGCATAATACCACTCTACATGAGGAAGTTCATAGGCTAAGCAATCTCCGAATCCTAATCATGAACCCCAAGTCGATGCAATGGACCTGTGTGTGATCCTTGCCGATGATAGTGAATCGGAAGAGGAAGAAGAAGAAGATCCGGAAGAATTAGTAATGATTGATGAAAGTGATAATGAGGGCGGTAATATTTCGGAATGGATACCGAGCCGAAGTTTGAAGTGATACAGAAAGAAGTAGAGTTGTGTAATAGTTAGTTCTAGTTTAAGTTAAGCGGTCTTGTTTAGATGCGGTTTGTGTTTAAATAAGAAACCGATGTAATGCGTTGTAGTAAGCTTTTAGTTGCAATTCAATAAAGACTTGTGAATAAAGTTTGGTTTGTTATGAACAGATGCGTCAGTGTGCGAGGTTTCATGATTCGGTACTTCACAAGATGAGGATGATATCCCCAATCCGCCACCAGTTCCAACCAATTTGGTGATGCTATATTGCACTTGTCAATGTGATGCTTGAAAATTCTCGTTTGCTTCATGAGATGGCTCAAAGTAACCGTAATCGGATGCATGGACACCGTGGACGTAATCATAATAGGCATGAGGCTACATATGTGGACTTTTACAGATACAAAACCCCCAAAGTGTTCACCAAGGCCGATGACCCATTGGAGGTCGATGGTGGCTTAGGACCATGGAGCAGAAATTTGATCTTATTCCATGCACAGAGTTTCAGAAACCGGTGTTTGCCGCCCAACAACTTAGGGGAGCAGCAGGTGCTTGGTATGCAAATCTTATGGCCATGCAGCCCGTAGGTGTTCCATTAACTTGGATGGAGTTTCGTACTGCTTTCAGAGCTCATTATATCCCTGAGGGAGTGATGGCTATGAAACTGGATGAATTCCTTGCTTTGAAGCAAGGGGATCAGACGGTTATGCAGTATGTGGGAAGATTCAATCACCTGTCACAATATGCACCTGAACATGTCAACACTGATGCTAAAAAGAAGAAATGGTTCATGAGAGGTCTGAATACTAAATTGCAGACAATGATGACAACTTGTACCAATATTACTTATCATGAGGCAGTGAATATTGCAATTGCTTCAGAGGAAAAGTATCGACAACATAAGGAGATCAAAAAGAAAAAGAATGTGCCGTCTGGACCTTTTGGAGGAAATCAAAAGAGGCAGAGGGTGATCTATCATCCAGTCAACCATTATCGTCCTCCTTATCGTCCACCGCAGTTTCAATCTGGGCAACAATCAAATGTTCGTCCTGCTACAACTTATCAGAATTCACCTCAGAATACTTCGGGTGTTAATACTCCAACATCACCAGGTCACAGGTATCCCTGTTTCAACTGTGGTAAGCCTGGTCATTTCTCAAGGGAATGCCCGTATCCCAAACAGTACAATCCCAATTTCCAGAAGAACCCTGCCAATCAACAACAGGGTCAGTCACAGAACAAGAACAACAATCAGAGTGCTCAGAAGGGTAATGGTGAAAAGAAGACTGGGCGAGTGTTCTACATTCAAGCCGGAGAGATTCCAGAGGGAGAGCCAGTGATGATGGGTACGTTTCCTGTCGCTGATCACCCTGCAGTTATACTTTTTGATTCTGGCGCATCCCATTCATTCATCAATAGAGCATTTGTTGTGAAGTATGAAATTTCAATTGGGGCAACAAAGGAAAATTTCTTTATACAGTCGCCTGGGGGACGTCTGTGTACTAAGGAGATGGTATACCAGTACCGTAAACACCGGTGGGCATATTTTCCCACTACCATGATTATCCTAAAGGATCGTGGATATAGATGTAATTTTGGGAATAAATTGGATGCATCAAAGATAAGGTCATTATAGATGCTTTGAATAGAACTATAAGGGTGAGTTTGCGGATAGTAATTCTCAACTTCTCATCCAACTTCCAACCTTAAGAAGATCAATGGGCAAAATTTGTGCAAGCTGCGGTCAAAGAGATTAGAGATATCCCGGTAGTATGTGAATTTCAGATGTGTTTCTCAAGATTTACGGTCTACCACCGAGAGAGATGTGATTTAACATAGAGTTAAAACCGGAACAGCTCCGATTTCTCGGAGAGCTTATAGGATGCCACCAAAGGAATTGGCCGAGTTGAAAACTCGTTTGCAAGAACCGATTGATAAGGGGTTTATCCAACCTAGTTCATCGCCCTTGGGGATGTCCAAAGCAATATTTGTGAAGAAGAAAGATGAGACCTTAAGGTTAGGTTATGTGTTGACTATCGTCCGTTGAATGAAGTGACTATCAAGAATAAGTATCCCTTACCTAGGATAGATCTACTTTTTGATCAACTGGCGGAGCCAAAGTTTTCTCGAAGATAGATTTGAGGTCGAGTTATCACCAAATCAAGATTAAGCTCAAGATATTCCCAAAACGGCATTTACCACAAGATATGGATTATATGAATACTTGGTAATGTCTTTTGGTTTGACAAATGCTCCACTCATTTCATGTACACGATGAACTCAAGATTCATGCTCGAGCTAGACAAATTTGTAGTGGTATTTATTGATGATATTTTAGTATACTCCAAGAACAAGAGTGAACATGCGGATCATCTCAGAATTGTTCTGAACCGCTTGAGAGAACATAAGCTTTATGCCAAGTTTAGCAAGTGTGAGTTTTGGCTTAAGGAAGTACAGTTTCTTGGTCATGTTTTGTCAGCTGAAGGAGTTGCAGTTGACCCAAGCAAAGTTAAGGATGTGCTTGATTGGAAACCGCCAACTACAGTTCATGAGGTTCGGAGTTTTCTGGGATTGGCGGGGTATTACCGTCGGTTTATCCCAGATTTCTCTAGGGTGTCAAAGTCCATCACTGAGTTGTTAAAGAACCAAGTCAAGTTTGTATGGTCATCGGATTGTGAAGAGGCTTTCCAGAATTTGAAAAGATTGTTGACCACTGCACCAGTATTAGCCCAACCTGATATCGAGAAGCCATTTGATGTTTATTGTGATGCTTCAGGAGTTGGTATTGGATGTGTATTGATGCAAGAAGGTCGAGTCATTGCCTATGCATCCAGGCAACTCAAGCAACATGAAGAACACTATCCGACTCATGATCTGGAGTTAGCAGCTGTTGTTCATGCTCTGAAAATTTGGCGACATTACCTGCTTGGTAATACGTGTCATATTTACACAGACCATAAGAGCTTAAAGTATATATTCACTCAGTCAGAATTGAACATACGACAAAGAAGATGGTTAGAACTGATTAAGGATCATGACTTGGAAGTTCATTATCATCCTGGAAAGGCAAATGTAGTTGCAGATGCTTTAAGTCGCAAAAGTTATTGCAATTGTCTGGCTGTAAGAACAATGGGTTTGACTTTATGTCAAAAAATGGAGAAGTTGAATGTAGATGTAATTCAACAGGGCAATTTGACCAACATTATTGTTGAAGCCACTATTCGTGATCAGATTATTGCTGCTCAGAAAGAAAACAAGGGTATAGCCCATATCATGGATAGAGTCAGAAATGGAAAAGCGGAATGCTTGCTTTGGTTCAAGAATCGTCTAGTAGTACCAAAAGTTCCTGAGTTGAGACAGTCAATTCTTGAAGAGGCACATGCTACTAGGTTATCTATCCATCCGGGGAGTAATAAGATGTACCATGACCTGAAACAAAGATTTTGGTGGACTAAAATGAAGATAGAAATTGCAAGATATATAGCAAAGTGTGATACTTGTCAGAAAGTAAAAGCTATACATTTGAGGTCTGCTGGAGAACTACAACCATTACCTATTCCAGCTTGGAAGTGGGAGGATATAAGTATGGACTTTATTGTTGGTCTACCCAAGACAGCAAAGGGATTTGACTCAATATGGGTTATTGTAGATCGACTAACCAAGTCAGCACATTTTCTTCCGGTCCGGAATACATATTCTGCTGTCCAATATGCCAGGATATATTTAGCAAGAATTATGAGCCTACATGGAGTACCAAAGACCATAGTGTCAGATAGGGGTACACAGTTTGTCTCCAGCTTTTGGAAACAATTGCATTCTTCGTTGGGAACCAAGCTTCTATTTAGTACTGCCTATCACCCATGTGATCGATGGATGACCGAAAGAGTCAATCAAGTACTTGAAGATATGTTAAGGTGTTGTGTCCTTAACTATTCCAAGAAGTGGGATGAGTGTTTGCCTTTGGCTGAGTTTTCATACAATAATAGTTATCAAGAAAGCATTAAAATGGCTCCATTTGAAGCACTATATGGTCGTGAGATCTCACGAGAACATCGTTGAGTTGGTCTCGAGCCCGGAGAAAGAAGATTCTTTGGAGTTGACCCGGTAAAAGAAATGTAAGACAAGGTTAGACAGAGATACAAGGTAATTTGAAGATAGCTCAGTCGCGGACAAAAGAGTTATGCGAGATAAACGGCGAGACCATTGATGTTTAATAAAGGAGATTTTGTATATCTAAAAGTATCACCAATGAAGGAGTTACCCGTTTTGGTGTTAAAGGCAAATTGGCACCACGATATATTGGACCATTTCAAATCTTAGAGAGGTATGGAAAGGTAGCATATCGCTTGAAATTACCGAACATCTATCGCCAGTGCATGATGTATTCCATGTTTCTCAATTAAAGAAGTGTCTCCAAGTGCACGAAAGCGAGAATGTTGAAGTTGAAGGGTGGAACTCGAACCGGATCTAACCTATTGAGAATATCCTATCGAGTGTTGGAACAGAAAGATCGTGTTACTCGAAGGAGAACAATAAAGTTCTACAAGATACAATGGAATCAACATTCGGAAGAAGAAGCTACATGGGAATCTGAAGATTACTTGTTAGAAAAGTTTCGAGTTTCTTGCATCGATTTAGTATGATGGTAGTTTACTATGAGATTGTGAATCATGATTGTAAAGGGACCTCAGTTGTTTTATGAAGAAGTTTTGGATATTTTGGGTTGACACATTTCCTTTTCCATTACTTAACCTATGGCTTTGAATCTCGGGACGAGATTTCTTTTAGGGGGAAGGATTGTAACACCCCGGGTGTTTTAAATACTAAAACTGTCATGTCATCATATGCATTGCAAAGCATTTGGTCATATTGCAAACGTTGATATGCATTCACTAAAACAAGTTTACATTCATGTATAAGTGTTGAATTGTATTGTTTGAATCAAGTTTGAAATACTGTATTGTTTTGAAATTCAAACCTTAATTTCAAAGATTTAAATTCTACCCTAAAAACTCATTTCAAAATCTAAGCATATTTTGGGGTTGAGCTTAAAAGCAAAAGTGTAGATCTTGTCAAGTTGTACAAAGTTGGTGTTTGGAGTTTTCAAAGTTGTTTAGTAAAATTTGAAGTAATTTGAAAAGGCATAATTCTTTAAAGTGTCCCTTTTGAATTCAAATTTGAATTTCAAAATGTAAAATGAATTTGGATATGGTTTCAAAAGCAAAGTTGTAGAACTTTTGATTTTGAACAACTTTTGTTTTTGGAGATTTTTGAGTTGTTATGAAATTTTGAGAGTAATTTGTGAATTTTGGAGAATGGCAATTCTGTAATTTTGATGAAGCAGTGTTCACCGCTCTTGCTACATTGCTTGGCGTTTTCTTCTCTTCGTTCAGCGTTCCAGCGATGTCGTGGCGTTTTAGCGTCGTCATTTGGCGCTGGTGAAGGCCACATGGCAGACTTCCTTGCGCTTCCTTGGCTGCCCTATAAAGCTCTGGAGTAAATCGCCGTTCTTCTTTTCCTTTGCTCTGTTTTCTTCCGTCACCTTGCTCATCTCCCGTGAGCCCGCGTTGCCGTCATTGTCGTGCTTCGCCATCGCTGATAAGCTAGCTCCAGCTCCGCCTACTCCTTATGGCGTCCAGCTAACCCCTCAATTTAGTCGATTTGCCGGAAACGCCGCAACGCACTTCTTCTTCGCTTGCCGCAGCAGCTTTGGTGATCCCGTTTCACCGTGGTCGTGGCCCCGGTGAGGTGTTGTTTCGATTAGCGTAGCTCCAGCTTCGCCTCTCGATCTTTGTGATGCTTAATCCGTTGTTGCTTGCTCATTTTGATCACCACAGTCACCGCACACCCTCACCGACGATCCTTGCTCCGCCGCCGTTGTTCTTTGCACGCCGACCCGCGCTCACGCCGCTTCTCCACCTTGCTCTCTCGCTCCGTCGTCGTGTCGTGGTGAGCTACTGGTGCTTCTGTACCGTTTATTTAATCGTTACTAGTCTCTGTCGCGCGGCGAAGCGCCGCCGAAAGCCGCCGTGATCCGCCATGGCCGATGCCAAGCTCATAGCTCGTAGTAATTCGTCTAGCTAGTGCCTTCAATCGATCGCGCCGTGATGATGTGGTCATTTTGGTACCTTGACCGTCGCCTTTGGATTCACCGTCGGCGAAGTTTGCGCTTGTCAGCGCCGTCGTGCCGTCAGTAGTCAACGCGCTGAAGGTTGAAGATGACATGTGGGGTCCGATGTCGGTGACTCGGCGTTCAAATGAGTTTTCTGCTTTTTTGATTTATATAAATAGTGCTGGAATTTGTTATTTTGTGTAAATTTATTTAGAGCTCCAAAATTATGAAAATTTTTGTGTGACTTCTTTGTGATGTATATTATGTGACAAAAATTTGAAATATTGATTTCAAGTATTTTTGGGGTATGATAAAAATTGCTCAATTAATTAATAAATGACTTTCCATGATTTTTCTAGGCTTAATTAATTATCCAAAAATTATGAAAATTGTTTTGCCACTTAGTTATCATGTAATGAACATTTACAAAAATTTTGAGCCCAATTGGAATAAGTTGATTTATTTCATAATTCTTAATTAAATAATTAATTCATAAAAGCAAATAGTAACCTTTAATGATTTAGGTTTTGATTGAATTTTTGATTGGGTGATGTCCTTGGGTCATTAGTGGATAATGATCTTTGGCAATTGATGTGTGTATTACGAAATGATTTAGTTAGATTAGCTTGTAACTGTACCGTGAAGGAAAGTTGTATTCAAGTTGTTTAATTTTGTATCCATCATCGAGCATCATGTTTTGTATTCCGCATCATGTTAAACATGGCATTGTTACTATGTGTAGTGAACGAAGGTGAACCTGTAGTGGTTAATCAAGCGGTTGAGGAGGTTAATCCGTCGGTTGAGGTCGGGTTGGATAATCGTGGACCGACTCTGAATCGGACTTTTCCAGTCAACGAAGGCAAGCCCCGGATGCATTTAAACCTACCTTGTGTTTTACAAATTGATTTCGCTTTTGCTTTTCAATACTGCATTAAGTGATTAGGAGTTAAGTGAAAACCTAATTGGTGCATTAGCAACCTTGTTATTCCATATTTACCATATTACCAGTTTTAAATTCGGTATATGCCTAGTTTTGCTTAGCTATGCTTAGAACGATGAAAATCGGGTGATTGCTGGTCACCGCGAACTTTCAATGGAACTTTGGTTAATTATGTTAACATGTGATATGGAAATGTGGAGTAATAAATCTAGACCAAAGTGGACTCGGTGTGTGTGAGCCACAAGACATGGAGGTCTTGTGAGCGGGTTCTTTCCACCGTGTCGATTAAGGTCCGCACTGTTGTTGAACCGCTTGAGGTGAGACTTTGTAGTACTAACCGCATACTCCGGTAAGCCTTAACTTGGCTATTCTATTACGGGAATGGCTACTCGCGCAAGACCGGGAGTGGAGAGATGGCGGAATAGCGTGTACCCACGTGGCAATGAATTTGGAGTGTGGAGTATTGTATTCTCGGGTGGTATGGACCCATTCTTGTTTAGAGGATCCGAGGGTAGGTTGATATATGTAGGTCGGGACCTGCATATGTCGTGTGGTCTGGAATTCCAAATTGGGTTTATAATCGGTTCGAATCGTCGTTGCTCCTCGGTTATGGAGACTCACTTCTCTGTTCATCATCGTAGTATTAATAACTGGAACTTGAGTATGGTTTGAGAAAGTGTTGGATATGAAGTTTCATGATCTCAATACGGATCGTGTCAGCTTTGTATATGATCTTATGAAGTTTTAAATGTTGAAATAAAGAATTTTGTTAAAAGAGCTTTTACGCAAAATAACTTTGATTATTGTTAAAGCCCTACCTTGAATTCCTAAGCCTGCATTCCTGATTCTTATTTGTTATTTCGGTTAAGTCTTGTTGAGTACTTTTGTACTCAGGGTTCGTTGACCCTTGTTGCAGGTGCGCCTCATGAGTCGATCTGTTTTGGATCGTGCTGCATGACTATAGTTCAATCTGATGACGAGAAGTAAATGTGTGGCCCTTGGGCAGGGCAGTTTTATTGTGTGTTTTGTATTATATTATAATGCCACTCCACTACTTCGTTTTGTATTAATAATTATACTTAGTTTGAAGGTTTGAAACAACTGGTTTGTAAACTAAGTTGCTATAATGCTTCCGCTATATTTTACTCTGATATATCTATTTGAATAAACTGTTGTAATACTGCAATGACTCTGTAATGTGATCCTGCTCGGAAATCGTGGATGATTCGGGGTTCCCCGCGGACACCCGACAGTCTTCTTAAGTTATCGGTAACATATGCATAAATGTCAAAGGTCGGTGGACAGTGACAGGTGCATGTGGGCCCTATAATTTAGGAGGTTCTGCCACAAAAGCATGGCTTGAAGATGAATCCAAACAAATGTGCCTTTGGAGTTTCGGCTGGTGAGTTTTTGGGATTTTTAGTTCATAAAGGAGGAATTGAAGTTGGGAAAAAGAGCATGGAAGCAATAGACAAAGTTGTGCCGCCAACCAATCTCACAGAATTACAATCATTGTTAGGCAAAATCAACTTTGTAAGAAGATTCATATCCAATCTATCAGAGAGAGTTTTACCCTTTTCTCCTTTATTAAAGCTCAAGAAGGATCAAGAATTTGTATGGGGTGACATACAACAAAAGGCTTTTGATGAGATCAAGCAATATATGAAGGCACCACTGTCTTTGGTACCTCCACAACTTAACAAGCCTTTTTAAGTTGTATGTGTATGACCGATAGCCTAACAATAGGATCGGCCCTTATGCAAGAATTTGAAGGAAAAGAAAGAGTCATAGCTTATCTTAGCCGAAAATGCTAGACCCGAAAACAAGGTATTAAACTCTGGAAAAACTTTGCTTGTGTGTGTATTACTCATGTACCAAATTTCGGCACTATTTGTTGAATGCCGAATGTGTGGTAGTTTCTAGTTTTGATGTAATCAAACATATGCTATCAATGCCAATTTTGAATGGAAGAATTGGCAAATGGATTTTAGCATTGTCAGAATTTGATTTAAGGTACGAATCGGCAAAGGCGGTAAAGGGTCAAATTATTGCCGATTTTATTACCCAACATCGGGATCTTTCTGTTGAGGCGATAAGCATTGTGCCTTGGGCCTTGTTCTTCGATGGATCATCTTGTAGCAAAGGTGGTGGTGCTGGTATTCTCTTGATTTCCCCACAAGGAAAAACTTTTGAGTATGCGGTTCCTATTGAATTTCATGTTACTAATAATCAGGCAGAGTATGAAGCGCTGCTTAGAGGGCTTCGGCTTCTTATAGAAGTAAAGGCCATTGCTGTTGAAATCTTTAGGGATTCTGAGTTGGTGATTAATCAACTGAGTGGTCAGTATGAATGCAAGAACAATGTGTTAAGAGAATATTATGAGGAGTGTAGAGAACTTTTGAAGAATTTTCTGGTAGTAACCTTGCATCATATCCCTAGAGAATACAATGAAGAAGCAAATAAGTTAGCTCAAGCTGCTTCTGGATATCGAGAGAGTCGGGAAGTTTTTGCTATAGAGGAAGGTGTTTTAAATATTGATCAAGTAGATGGTGATTGGAGATACTGAAATTACCAATTATCCGAAAGGTCCATCTCAAAAGTTTCCGAAAACTCAATGTACAAAGCTCTCAAATTTGTGTTCCTTGATGATCGGTTATATTACAAGTCCATCGATGGAGTATTGCTCAAATGTTTAAGTCAAGAAGAGGCCAAGAAGGTGATGTATGAGGTTCACGAAGGATTGTGTGGTGCACACCACCAACCTTATCGGATGAAGTGGATAATTAGGAGAACTGGTTATTTTGGCCGACTATGTTGGAGGATTGTTTTGAATATTACAAAGGGTGTCACAATTGTCAAAAATTCGGCAATATTCAAAAGTTCCAAAGATCTCGCTATGAATCCCATAATCAAGCCTTGGCCGTTCGGAGGATGGGGTATAGATTTAATTGGTCGATCAATCCTCCTTCTAGCAAGGGACACAAATTTGTACTCTTGGCCATGGATTATTTCACCAAGTGGGTTGAAGCTATCCCTTTGAAGAAGGTAACGCCAGGAGAATATGATCAGTTTTGTTAAGGAACATATAATTCACTGATTTGGGATTCCTCAAACTATAACAACTGATCAAGGAACTCAGTTTACTTCTTCAGAATTCTGTGATTTTGCCAAAGATATGGGGATTAAGTTGTATAATTCTTCTCCTTATTATGCACAAGCTAATGGCAAAGTGAACATCAAATAAGATTATGATTAAAATCATCCGAAGAAGATTGATGAAAAACCAAGGAGATGGCACTTAGTTCTTAATGAAGCATTGTGGGCTTACCGAATGGCTTGTCATGGGTCCACTCAAACGTCTCCCTATGAACTGGTTTATGGGCATCATGCTATATTACCATGGGAATTACGGTCAGGTTCAAGGCGAGTTGTGTTACAGAAAGAATTAGTAGAAGAAGATTATAAGAATCTGATGATGGATGAATTGGAAGATTTACATTTGATTCGTCTCAAGGCATTGGAAAATATTGAGAAAAATAAAATACGCGTTGCCAAGTATTATAACAAAAGGGTTAGGCTGAAGCAATTCGCAGAAGGAGACTTGGTTTGGAAAACTATATTGCCAGTTGGAACAAAGGATAGAGCGTTCGGCAAATGGTCTCCAAATTGGGAAGGTCCTTTCCGAATAGTAGAATGTGTACCTGGCAATGCATACATATTGAAGACTTTATTTGGGGAGGAGTTTACCAGAGCTATCAATGGAAGATTTCTTAAGAAATATTACCCCAGTGTTGAGGTTGGTTCATGAACGTAGATCAGAAAAGCCGATAAAAGGAAAATCGCCTTTAGCCTAAAAAATAAAACTGAGAATAGCCGATATTGTTCATATCGCCTTTAGCACAAAATAGCTGATGCAGTTTGCATCGCCTCTAGCACAAGAATGTTTATGCAAGACCGGGGTTTTTTCAACATTTTTCTGACAGTCGCAGGCAGAATTTTACCGAAAAGAATCAAAGGGAAATAAGCCAAAAGAAGAACGGGAAGATCAAGTGGAAATTGCCGAATATAAGTGAAGTTTACCTCTGGAATTTCATCCTGGGTCGCCATTGAAGATTCGAAGTGGGTCCGACGTTGCGTTGAAAGCTTGAATTTTTGGACAGCGGCTGCGGTGTTGAATGGTGCTGACCTAGGAGGAAGAAGGAGCTTGTGGTCAATTTCAGAATAAAACAACTTTTATCCCGAAATTGAGGGGGCATGTGTTAACACTGGATTTTGGTCGACTTTGGAAGATGATAGGTGGGCCCGCATGTGGGAAGAAGGACATTCGGCAATCAAAACGAGCGGTCGGCTAAATGCTTGTGCGGTCGGTTACTTCAGAAGGTGGTGACTCCATTCGGGAAAGTAGAAGATGGCAAGCAAAGCCGATCGAAAAGATGAAAGTTGTAATAATAAAGAACTCTGAGAGTTTAGGGCAAGGAATCGTAGTTTCCAAGTTTGTTTAAGAGTTCCTTTGTAAATCGTAGTCTTTTAGGACTCGTGTTTTGTCTAGGGTATAAATATTGACACTCGACCATTGTAATAGGCGTTCACAACCAAATCAATACAACCGGCCCGTGCCAACTTTCGAGTCCTTTTTGTCGTGTCGCCGAGTTCTTCGAGAGGAGTCATCGATCCGTCGACCTCCGTAAGTTCAAACAACCTTGTTATCATGTTTAGTATCATGCGGTGGATTTAGACGTGATGCAAGTAGTCTTGTTTGTTTTCAATGATCGTATGCGGCGGATCTTTGCTTGACAATCAAGAAGTCTTTGCTTATGCTTTGTTTATGAGTAGATACCGTGCAAGCGGCAGCGTTTGCTCAATATGCTTAGTGAAGGCAAGAGGCAGTTATCGGCTCTATTAGATATGGCAAAATCTAAATAGATTCATTAAGTTATCCTGTGTTGCATATTTTAAATATTTTATATATTTGTAACACACTTTCGCCCAATCTAGATTGATATTGTTCGCCCTCTCTTATGGTTTTATTCGTGCTTCAATGATCATTACTTTCATTATTACCTTTGCAAATAGATAACATGCTCGTAATGGCTGAATTATTTTAATCTAGATTGTCACATGTCGTGGGTTCATGCATGTTAATTACGTTTAAGCTTTGACGAAACTAGGTGTCGTCGGCGGCGATGCAGAGTTTTAGATTAGCTTAATCGTGTTTATTTGCACGTTCCTTCTTCATGGACCCCAACTCTATTTGGATTCTTCGAGCTTGGTTATGCATTAACTCATGATTAATTTCACTTGTTCAAACATGTCTTCCCATGCACATGCATTCGCAATCGGATCTTTACGTGTGCTCATCTTACGATTAGTCGAATGGTTTGTAAACTTCTTTGGCGAGATAGCTTCCTATAGCTGTATGTCGTTGTAAGTGGTTTCAGGGGCCGTATATATGGAACTGCTCGGTCTCACCCGACATGTTCGGTTTGGCATTTAACTGTTTTATCCCTTGTTAGTTTTTTTTTCAGTCAAACCGACCGGCACGCGTTTCGGATCACGAAGCACCCGGGCACCCAATTGAAGCCACGCTTTCTGGCTTGCTGTGTGTGGGGCACAGTGCGTCACATTTTGTGTCAACAGACGCTTTTTAGCCGCTGAGTTCAGGGCCTGCTATGTTTGTCCATATGCTTGTCGCTTCATAGTTCTCTTTTCTTTTATCACAACTGTGAGCTCTGTCGGTTTGTTAGTATTTTGGTTCGGTAACATCAAACTACCGTCCCAAGCTTTATTTTGTAAAACTCTTCTTACGCTTAATAAATACCGATGGCACATTCGAGAAAAAAAATTTGAGAGCTAAAGCGTAATGAGGAAGGCGAGCAAGGGCATCTTCTGCGATCAATAGTAAGCTTTGGCACTCCCAACTTTCTTCCCATTATCAACTTTTGATTTGATTGGAATTTTCAGTTTGAGGTATGTGATCTTGCACATTGAAATATGCACCACCGAGGTTACCGGTCGATCAGGTACATTACCTCTCTCCGATTATCAGCCTTTAGTGACCTTCTTCAATGGAAATGACTTCCCTTCTCCGCTTTGTTGGAGAGTTAAGACCTTCACTACTGTGTTCATCATATCTAATGCGGGGAAGGCAACACAAAGATCTTCAAGATTGCAAGAGACGACTAAATACAACAAATGATCGCTAGCCTAGCTGAGCTCTCCGAGCCCTGTCCTCACATTCTTCCATGACAACTCCGGTTGTAATTTGCTCAAACAGAGCACCTTTTTTCATCATGCCTTCAGGATGTAATGAATGTTGTAAAGCCTTTCATGCTCCTAATGACTCGGTGCTCCTAATAGCCCGTAATGGTGATCTTATCCTTGTTTTTTTTAAACAGAGTTTTTAAGAGAGAATTGCCTGTGTGGCTCTAAAAAAGTGTGGCTCTAAAAAACTAATTTCGCTTGCCACTTGGTTTAGATGTCCGTAAGATGAGTATAGATTAAAATGACTTTATTAAAAATATAAACCCCATAAAAACAAAGGGAAAAGGACCAGATTGCCCCTTATCCATATCTTCCTAGTCCCTTCCCCGTAGGACCGACCGAAGTTACGGGTTCCTTCACATGGGCTACAAAAATGTCATCCTGCACACCTTGCGACCACGTGGACTATCCTGGCCCTCCACTGCCCCGTCTATGGCCTCGGGCATCCTAGCACCTCCAGCTCCAGCCATCACAGCCCACCTCGTCTCCTGCAGCTCCGATCGGCGCCACCCCCTCACACCACCCTTGGGCCCTGCCCCTAATGGGAGAGTGCGGCCACGCCCCCAGAGCACGGCCACGGCCCCCCACCCGGACCCAGCACGTGCGGCGGTGGCCTCCCGCCCAGCCCCAACTGCAGCGTGTCGCCGGCAGCCCCAAGCAAGTGTGTGTGGTCGTGTCCCCCTCGCCCTTGAGCACACGAATCTTGAGACAGAACCGCCCAATTTATGGAAGATTAAGTACGACTGCCCCCGCTAACACGTTGGCATGCACATACTTTCACTTATATAAACCCGGTAGTCCATCGAGTGTCACGAAGGACCTCAGTAAATCCACATCACAACCAAGATCGTAATAGATTAAGCAAATACACATCACATACATGAAGTTTGCAACCAAAATAATATTCAATTTGAGTTCACAAATAAATAATACATACTGAGTTCAAATCTAGTTAGAAGAAATAACAAAGCTTTGAAATGATTACAATAACATAAGCTCTAAATATATTGCTAGCATAAGTGACATCCTCCAACAAGAGCATACAGATAAGAAGAAAATACAGAGTCGTCGAGCCCACCGACACTTAGCCACCACCTCCATGCAGACCGAGAACTTCACCTGCAACAGGGTGGGATAAAACCCTGAGTACTCGAATGTACTCAGCTAGACTTACCTGACCGGAGAGAAATAAAAAGACTCTCAAGGATATGCAAGGCTTATTGGGTGGAGCTAGTTGGATAGCATAACTTTGCAAAAGAGCATTACTATCATAAATCCTTACTTTTAATATTTTAGTCAATATTTTAACATCAAGTTCAGTTAAGCTTATTATGGCTAAATTTGCACCTATTCTAGAGCAATCACTTGATTAACATTAGTAAGCATCACAGTAATAACCATATCCAGTTTATCATAATAATCAACATAACCATCATCTTTCATCAACGTACTACATGCTGAAGCTAGTCGAGTTTATCACTATCTGGGAGAGACGGTGATTCGAATCGATTGCAACCAACTGGGCAAAATCCATAACGCACACCCGTACGAACCTGACCAAAGGCTCGCGTTGGGTAACCTTTTACTCATATTTGGGATCCCGTGGGACTGAATTGGCTGCATCATTCAGGGGGTAGCCGGAGGCCAGGAAGCTCAGGCCCTGCCTGCCCATGGACCATCTCTGTCCCACCGCACATCCTTACTCTCCTCCAATGATGCCCATCTCAGTTTAAAACCCAGCCCGAATTTGAGGGACTCGGCTTCACAGTTGGAACGAGTTATCCGACCATTATGCGAAAGGTACGTTCAATCTCGACAGAAGGTCCAACAACGGTACGGTCCTTAACCGACACAGACGGGATCAACATAGCCAAACCTATCCCCATTTGCATATAAGATCCCGCCTGGTCTCCATTTATATAATCATCACATGGTTATTTTCCACGATAGCAAATATAGCCAACCGTGACCGAGTTGAAAGGATCTAGATGCCCAAGAGGGGGTGAATTGAGCTAATTCTAAATTTCTTGCAATAATTATGCCCTACACTTAGCCCATTTCACCCCCTTGTGTCTAAAAGTGTTTCTATTGTTCTACTGCAAAAAAGTTTTGCACCCTAGGTTCTAATCCTACTCTAGCATGGCAATTCTAAGAATGTAAAGACATGAATTGAATCGCTCAAATGTAAATGCTCAAAGTAAAGAGAAGGAGAGGAACGCGACGATGTTTTTCCAAGGTATCGGAGAGTCGTCACTCCCCACTAGTCCTCGTTGGAGCACCTGCGCAAGGGTGTAGTTCTCCCTTGATCTGTGCAAGGATCAAGTGCTCTCTACGGGCTGATTCTTCGACACTCCATCACGGTGAATCGCCCACAACCGCTCACAACATGACTTGGGTCATCCACAAGCTCCACCGGATGATCACCAAGCTTCCAATCACCACCGAGCCATCTAGGTGATGGTGATCACCAAGAGTAACAAGCATGAACTCTCACTTGACCCAACCAAGCCTAATGAGAAGAGTGGATGCACACTTGCTACTCTCCATGCACTAATGAGGTCCTTAATCTTAGATTAGCAAATCTCAATCACCCCACTAGGCTCTTGCTCTCCCTTGCACACCAAATGGTTTCCTCAGCTGAACAAATGGGCAAGAGAATCTCAATGCACGAGATGGAGGGGTATAAATAGCCGCAAGGGATGGAACTAGCCATTACCCTCCAACTCAGCATTTTCGGGGGCACCGGACAGCAACGTGGCACAACGCCACCCGTTGTCTGGTGCCACCCCAATGGCTAGTTTTTGAACTAGTCGTTGCTAGGCTGGCATCATCACCTCCAGGGCGGTGCACCGCCACCCCCTGGGCGGTGACCAGCCCCAGAAACCCCACTCTATGGATAATTAGGGTGGTGGCAGCACCACCCCCTAGGTGGTGCCCTATTCGGTGCCACTCTAAGCACAACACTGAAACCACCAGCCTTGGGAAAAATACAGCGGTGGCACCGCCAGCCCTACGACGGTGCCCTATCCGGTGGCCGCCCAGATAAAAACCCCAAAACCGCAGCCTTTGGAAAAATAGGGCGGTGGCACCGCCACACCATAGGCGGTGCACCGTCACCCCGGGGACGGTGTACACCGCCGTGTCCGGTGCCACCCCCTTCGCCGACCTCCGTTCCAAGCGCCGTTTCAAAACGTTTTCGAACTTCTAATGATCTTAGGCTTCATCTGAGCTACCTAGTGCTAGATTAAACAAATGTGCACCACATTCTTCTCACTAGACATGCCTAGGTCAAGCTACCCATCCATGCCCCCCTTTATAGTATGGCTAAAAGAAAAACAAAGTCCTAGAACTAATCCAAGTGTCTCTCAACGCCAAACGACACTTAGAACTAGTCTGCCCTTAACCTTGTCGTCCATCTTTTGAAAACCGAAACGAATTCCATCGTCAGGGGCATGAATACTATAAATGCCCAATCAATCATCATTACCATGACCTAATTTATAATGCCTCTACAAAACACACGTTAGTCACAGTAATCATGTGTCGTCATTAATCACCGAAACTCAACTGGGGGCCTAGATGCTTTTAATCTCCCTATTTTTGGTGATTGATGACAACACAATCTTGAGTATATGTATAACGAAGGATTTGAGGTTTTCAACTGCTTGGTTTGCATGAACTTGTGGCAATAAGAGCAAAGGGGTTAGAACAAGTTCATCATACCAAGTCCACAACATGTACTCAAAGTGTATGAAATAAGCGCGAGTACAAGTAAATGAAGCTCGTTTAACATCGGAGTAGGGCGGAAGCATAGTAAACGAGCACCACAATGGAGACATGATATATAAATATAACGACAAGTCAACATGTCTCACAAGTCATCACACATTCAAGCACCCATATAATACAATGTAGAGCGGAAATGTAAACATGCATGCAACAAAATATGGGAGTAGCACACAAAGATATCAAATCCCTCTCACAAGCTCTCCCCCTATCTCACATACTCACTCCCTCTCCCCCTTTGGCATCAAGCCCCAAAACCTAAGGGTCCTATGGAGGGGGTAGTCGCAGTAGTGTCAGGTGCCGAGACACGCGGTGAAATCTCGAACTGGTTGAGGTCAATGTCTGAGTTAGAATTATGTCTCTCTGGCTGACCGATGGGCATTGTAGCTGCAACTGTCAATGGCACTATTACTAGAGCCTCTGAAGTAGCAGGTGGAGGAGGCCGACTCACTGGTATGGCTTGCTGCTGCGGGTTAGACGAGGCAACTGAGGAAGGAAGTGTGTTGCCGGTGCCTGTCTGAGGTGGAGAGGTAGGTAACGTAGGAGCTAGAGTAGATGGGGCCGTCTGTGTGGACTCTCCTATGTCCTAGCTATGTGTGGCAGAGACTGTCTAAGAAGTCTAAGCTGCTGTAGTCACCACGATCACCAACGGTGTCTGAGTAGCTATGAGCGGTGGAAGCTAAGACACGCTAGTAATCCTTGGATCCACACCCTGAACTGCTGGAGAGAAGTCGAGTGACGTAGGGTGGATCGAAGACACCTGGGGAAAGCTCTGGCCCTGAAGTACACTGTACTGTATAGCTAGGGCTAGTGAAACCTACTGAACTTGTGCAGGAGCTGCTATCTGCACTAGAGGCAGTGGAGGTGAGATGCATGTCTGCTACAGAATGTGATCAAAGTAGTGGAAGTGGCGTGCCTCACTAGCAAGCATCCTTTCCTAGAAGGAATCCTACCAAGCCAGTTTGTTCTCAAATAGAGTGAGCATCTGCTGACCTAGCTTGGCCTGCTTGGTATGGGCCTCTGCCTCACGACGTGCTTGCTCAGCCTCTATCCTCTGTATCTCGGCAGCCTGTCTCTGTTGCTCAGAGATCATCTGCTGAAGTAAAGCTACCAAGGTAGGGTTTGTCGCTGGAGGAACAGCAGGTAGAGCAGAGCAAGAACCGCTAGCCTCACGGTTGTGGGGTCGAGGAGGTGGAGGTGCTCATGTCTGCTCGTCCTCATCATCATCATCGTCATCATCAAAATCATCATCGTAACCTCCACCAAATTGCTGCTCAGTATCCCTAACTGGCTCATCCCGATGGTCCTCTGCCTCTAGCTGCTCCTCTGTCTCAGGCACTCTATGTCTAGCATCCTCTCCAAGTGCTGGTGGCCTGTATACCCCAAAGGCTCTGGCAGCTATGTCTCGAGTGATCATGTACTAAGGGTGCTTGATCAACCTCTAGAAGATGTGACACAAGTAGTGAGCATAGGAAAGCTGACGACGTTGTCTGCAACCATCCAACACTGCGTCCTGAACCTCATAGATCATAAAGTCAACAATGTCGAACACCGAATAAGAGACAAGAGCTCCAAGTAGCCACTGCTGGAGGTGAGTGAGAGCCTCTCTGAAACCAACATGTGGAAGTAGTGTCCTCATCGCTCCCTCAAGGACCTGAGCGAGACGTGTCATGTCCAGTGGACTCCATCGGGACCCCTCATCAAACGGTGGACGGAAGAGAGCTGCAACGTGGGATGCCGAAGGCAGCGTCCTACCGTGAGGGCATCTAGGAGGGTCAGCTGTACCATAGCACAAGCTATGTAGTCGCACTGGTGTCTCTAGAAATCCGTACAACTATCTCATCTCACTAGTGAAGATCCTGTAGGTGTCTCCCTCAAATCTGAACTCATGGTTTGGATCAATCCACACTGTAGCATAGAAAACTCTAACCCACTGATCCACATATAGTCTGGATCTGCACATCAGCTGCTCTAGACCTGGCAGGTAAGTGATACACTGTGAAATCTCATGAGTGCCTGCTGCCCTCCTTAGATATGCCAAGTCTAAGACCCTGTGAGACCTGAGAGGAACTCTCTCAACTATCTAAACCCTATAGAATGACTCCTGAATCAGTGTGGTGAATGGCTCTAAAGCTAACGGGTCTCTCTCCTGTGGTAACCACTCCTCAACTGTCACGTTCCTAAAACGGCGAACACGACCGGCTGTAGCTGTTCAAAGCTCGATCAGGCGGTTGTCATCCTGAACCTGTTCAATACCCTGCTCATCATGCTCTCTGAAAGCATCGCCTGGGTGGTACTGGAGGCAAGTCCTCCTCGGGGTCCTCAGGCTGCTCCTGCTGACGCTGACTCGACGTCGAGTGCACAGTGGTGCGTGCAAGAGACGACCGATGAAGTTGAGGCATCTCTGTCTGCTGCTCTGACTGTTGAGTCTCTATAGCTCTAGGACCAATGCGCAAAGAGCCACAGTTGCCACCTCTCACACCCCTATTGTAAGCTGCATCTACTACAAGTGCCTGCTCAACCTCTCTGTGCTGCCTCTTCCGCTTCTTGGTCTGCTCTATCACCTTCGCCTTGCCCTTGTCTCTCAGTGGACAGCAAGGGTCCTGACCATCGCCATCCCCACCAGCAGGGGGCACAGGACCGGTGCGCTTGGAGGGCACCATAGCAACCACTAACAAGGTAACCACTGAGTCAAATCACTGCAAAAACAACTACCACAAGACAAACTACCACTGCTAATTGAAACTCCCCTTGACTCAAGTCACACTATCCATTTGACACTCAAGAGGCTTGGCCTCTGTTCCGTACTCATGGGCTTGGCCCCGAGTTCAACAATCACTACCCACTAACCAAGTGCCTCAACACTAACACACTGCTGCGAATGGAATAGATAGGGTACAAGTAAGCAATATATTCACTAGAGGTAAGTGTGTCCTATTCAGAAGCAAAGCAATATAGATGAGAGAAAGATGACATGGCTTTGCTACCTACAACAAGCGATGATACAGCACCCAAGTAGGAGATAAGAGGTCACGGGGCACCACACGTTAACTGCACAAGGGTATGATAGAAGAGAATAAGCAAATCGGCATTCGGAGGTGGTTCAGGCAAAACAGCGAGCAGTTGGCGTGCAGGGAGGGATGCTCACCAAGGGAAGAGTGCTGCGAGCAAAAGGAGATGTCTGATGGAGAGCACACACAGCACAGGAACGTCGCAAGATCACTGAGAAGAGAGAAGTGCAAGCTCCAGCGAGTTCCAAGACGATGACAGCGAGCTCGGCCTCTAGGAGCACTGCAAATCCTTCGCGGTCGGAATGGATGCAGGCGAAGGTGGCACGGACACGCTACGCGCTGGCACTGCGAGGCCACAGCGGTGGGATGGGAGCGCGGCGGGTGCACACGGTGCGGACGGGGGCACGCGTGCGAGCGGTCGGCGAGGCCGCGACGGATGGAGGTGTGGGCGAGCGGCTGGTGAGGAGAGGCACGGCGGCCGGCGGCGAGACCTGAGGCGTTAGGGTTAGGAGCGCGATTGCTGGTGGCGTATGGTCACGAAACGAGTGCGTTTTGTGGTCAGGCGCGGGCCAGGAGAAAATGAGGAAGAAAAGGGAGTGGCTGACGACAAGGGCCCACATGACAAAATAATGAAACGCGCTTCCAAAATGGTCACCGGACCGGCACTGTTGATGCGGCGGTGACATAGGCGATGCACCGTCATCAGCTGTCCAGTGTACACTGTCAGTGGCGGTGCCCAAGGTGTTTTTCTGCTGTTGGCGCTGGCACCGTCACATGAACAGTTCATGTCCGGTGGCCTGTCCAGTGCCTCCCTGAGTTCCAAATTGAAGTTTGTCTTCGTCGGACCTGCACCCAACCGAGTCCCAACCACAGAGAGAAGCAACTAAACACTAGTTGGGATTGGTACGAGTCATCCTCACTCAAACTCTCATTTTCAAAATAATTTTGCCATAGGCTCAATTAATTTTTAAGAAATTAGGCAACAAAAGAGCAAGAAGACATCATGTGGCCACCACATAGGAGTCATAACTAGTAGGAGCGTCAAATGCAATGCACATGCAAGAAAGTAAATCCAGTTGCTTGTCAAGTTTGATCCAAGGTTAAGCTTTTTCACACATTTTTTGGCGGTTATCTTAACCATGTTAGACAAGCCCTAAGTGCATTACTAAAATTTGAACATGTTTTATATTACAATGCAATGCAAGGGTCAATACAAACTCATTTTTTAGTGAAGTAACTTAGGTCAAGCACATTGAGTTCATTCCTCAACCTACAAAAGGTAGCCTCATCCAACGGTTTTGTGAAGATATTCGCCAATTGGTCCTCGGTCCTTACACCTTCTAGTGATATATCATTTTTAGCAACATGATCTCTAAGAAAGTGATGACAGATATCTATGTGTTTGGTGCGAGAGTGTTGAACCGGGTTATTAGCAAGTTTTACCGCGCTCTCATTGTCACACAAAAGAGGTACCATTTCTAGAACTACACCATAGTTTAGAAGAGTTTGCTTCACGTAAAGGATTTATGCACAACAAGCACCCGCAGCAATGTACTTCGCCTCGGCGGTGGACAAGGCTACACTATTTTTCTTCTTGGAGGTCCAAGACACTAGTGATCTACCAAGCAAGTGGCACCCTTCGGATGTGCTTTTTCTATCAATTTTGCAACCAGCATAATTCGAATCGGAATAGCCAACTAGTTGAAATCTAGCTCCATTAGGATACCAAAGGCCAATGCTTGGTGTGTGCTTAAGGTACCTAAGGATTCTTTTAACGGCAACTAAGTGAGCTTCCTTAGGATTAGCTTGAAATCTAGCACACATACATACACTAAACATGATGTCCGGCCTAGATGTGGTCAAGTATAACAAGCTACCAATCATAGAACGGTTGAGAGTTTGATCAACCGAATTACCTCCCTTATCTAGGTCGAGATGTCCATTAGATGGTATTGGTGTCTTGATTGGCTTACATTCATCTATTTTGAACCTCTTGAGAAGATCCTTGATATACTTTTCTTGAGAGATGAAAATCCCTTCTCTCATTTGCTTGACTTGAAAACCAAGAAAGAATGTAAGCTCTCCAATCATAGACATCTCGAACTTCTTCGACATCAATTCACCAAACTCTTTGCAATAGTCTTCATTTATTGAGCCAAATATGATATCATTAACATATACTTGACAAATGAAGATTTCTCCATTAAGCTTCTTGGTGAGTAGTGTGGTGTCGACCTTCCCAATGGTGAAGCCTTTCTTAATGAGAAAATCTCGAAGGCGCTCATACTAAGCTCTTGGGGCTTGCTTTAGCCCATATAGCGCCTTGGACAACCTATAAACATGATTAGGATATCTAGGGTCTTCAAACTCGGGAGGTTGATCAACATAGACTAGTTTATTTATGAAGCCATTTAAAATGCACTTTTAACATCCATTTGATATAATTTTATTTCATGATGAGATGCATATGCAAGGAGGATACGAATGGCTTCAAGTATTGCAACCGGTGCAAAGGTCTCTCCAAATCCAAACCTTCAACTTGAGAGAACCCCTTTGCAACTAGCCTTGCCTTGTTCCTCACAATAATGCCTTGATCATCTTGCTTATTGCGGAACACCCACTTTGTTCCAATAACTCTTGCATCTTGTGGTCGCTCTTCAAGTGTCCAAACTTTATTGAGGGTGAAGTTGTTCAATTCTTCATGCATGGCATTTATCCAATCCGGATCTTGAAGAGATTATTCTACATTCTTAGGCTCAATGCAAAAAACAAATGAGTGATGTTCAATAAACGAAGCAAGTTTTTAAGAGTGAGTCATTACACCCTTTGAAGGACTCCCTATGATGAGATCTTGTGGATGTGCTTGAAGTAGAGGCGAATTTCTTCTATCAACCACTTAAGGAGGAGGTTGTGGAGCATCAATATCTTGAGCTTGTGCCACTATTTGATCATGAGAGACATAAGTATCTTTATTTTATGCTCTCCCATCTTTATCATTATCTTGTGGCACATTTGATGAAGAAGGTGGATCAATCACATGTACTTTATCTTTATCATCTTTAGGCTTGATGTCTCCAACCAAAATATTTTTCATAGCCTCCCTCAATGGTTCATCACCTACATCATCAAGATTCTCATGTGCTCCTTGGGAGCCGTTAGATTCATCAAACTCCACATCATATATTTCTTCTACCAAGCTAGTTGCATGGTTGAATACTCTATATGCTTTGGACTTCAATGAGTAACCAATAAGAAAACCAATATCACAACTTCTTTAGAACTTCCATAGGTGTTGCCGCTTCTTGTAGATGTAGCATTTGCAACCAAACACCCGGAAGAATGAGACGTCTGGCTTCTTTCCATTGAGCAAGTCATAAGGGGTCTTGCCAAGAAACTTTTGAAGAAATAGGTGGTTGGATGCATAGCATGCGGTGTTGATAGCTTCCACCCATAAATCTTGTGGTGTGTTGTACTCATCAAGCATTGTTCTTGCAAGGGTGATTAGTGTCTGGTTCTTTCTCTCTACTACACCATTTTGTTGAGGAGTGTAGGTTGCGGAGACCTCATGCTTGATCCCGACTTCATCACAATATGCTTCAATATTTGTGTTGTCAAATTCTTTTCCATTGTCACTTCTTGTCTTCTTGAGCTTCACTTTAAATTCATTTTGTGCTCTCTTGGCAAACTTCTTGAAACATGCGGCCACTTCGGTCTTGTCATGGAGAAAGAACACCCAAGTGTATCTAAAATAATCATCAACTATCACAAGACAATAGAGGTTGCCTCCCAAACTCTTATAAGTTGTTGGTCCAAATAGATCCATGTGGAGAAGCTCTAGCACTTTTGTTGTTGACATGTAAGCTTTGGTTGGATGAGTGTTAGCAACTTGCTTACCGGCTTGATATGCACTACAAAGCTTATCTTTCTCAAATTTTACATCCTTCAAACCTCTCACCAACTCATTCTTCATTAGCTTCTTGAGTGAGCTCATCCCAACATGTGCAAGTCTTCTATGCCAAAGCCACCCAAATGATATTTTGGTGAATAAGCATGTCTTCAAGTTTGCATCTTCGAAGGTGAAATCCACTAGATATAGGTTATTGTATCTAAAGCCCTTGAATATAACTTGATCATCATCTTTCTTTGACACAACAACTTCCTTCTCGGTGAACAAACATTGAAAGCCAAGATCACACAATTGACCAACGGATAGCAAGTTGAAGCTCAATGACCAATCGGTCTTGAGATGCTCTTCTCCAACTTGAGTTTCTTGTTTTCTTCTCTAAGTTCATCATGAGTTGATAGCCTCTCAAGATTCTTCTCCATATTGAGCCTCTTGTTCTCTTCTCTAAGCATCTCATTCTCAAGAGCCATGTCATGATCATTGTCAAGTGTCTCCAAGACAATTGAGTTGGTGTTTGCTAGCTTTTCAAGATCTTTCTTAAGCTTCTCATTCTCATTCTTGAGCTTGACATAATCATCATAGTTGTCGGACTCAACCACTTTCTTGCCTTTGCTACTAGAACCTTGCTCAATGCTCTCAATAAACAAGTCATCACATGATGTGGCTATATCAATCTTAACAACTTGGTTAGTAGCATGGTGCGGTTCATTGGATAAATACTCATGAGAAAGCACAAGATTATCGTGATTAACTTTGAGAGTGGTGTATTCTTCTTTTCGCAAGTTGTATCTAGTGGTGAGCTAATTATGTATTCCCTCAAGTTTATCATATTTTTCTCTAAGCTCCTTTTTAGAAGTTTTGAGCTCCTTGAGCTTGGATGACACAATTTCATTTTCTTCTCTAAGCTCACCACTAGCTTTTTTGGTTATGTCATATTTTGCTAAAAGAGACTCATTCTCAAGTTTTAGATTTTCATTTTTAGCTCTTGTCTTTCTTATGATTTTAGTGTAGTCATTTAGCAAGACAACTAGATCATCATATGAAGGTGATTAAAATTCTTCATCACTATCACTACCATTTTCATCACCACTACAATCATCATCACTTTGTACCTTTCGATCACCCTTAGCCATAAGGCATAGGTATGTAGAGGATGATGGTGGCAGTGGCGGTGGAGGTAGTGAAGTCCCAATCACAAGAGCGGCCACCTTCTCCTTCTCATTATCACTTTCATCACTGGATGAGCAACTTGATGATTCAATATCCGTGAGCCAATCACCAACGATGTAAGCATTGCCATTCTTCTTCTTGTGATATTCCTTCTTCTTGTAGTTCTTCTTCTTGTATGGCTTGTTTTTCTTCTTCTCGTCATCATCATCACTTGAGTCATCTTTCTTGTCCTTGTACTTCTTCTTGTACTTGTCTTTCTTGGGCTTGGAGCATTGATGAGCTAGATGACCAAGTTCTCCACAATTGTAGCAATCCATTTCGGAGATGGGCTTTCTCTTGCTACTAGTGAAGAATTTCTTCTTTCCATCAAACTTGACACCATTCTTGTTGAACTTTTTGAGCATCTTGGCAGTTCTTCTCACCATGAGAGCAAGACTTGCATCATCAATCTCATCATCACTTGAGCTATCATGATCAACTTTCGCTTTGCCCCTTTTCTCTTGGCTTGCCTTGAATGCCAAATCTTTCTTCTTGGTGGAAGAAGAGCCATCTTGTGGAGTGATATGCATGTACATCTCATGTGCATTGACCTTTCCCAATATTTGAGTTGGCGTAGCGGTGGAAAGATCACCTTGATGAAGCACCATTGTTGACGGTACTTAACAACCATTATAAACCGTTAATATAACATGCATAAGGGCATAAATATGATCACCAACAAAGGTCTAGGGGTTTAAACTAATAAATTCCATGAGTTTTGGTGAATTTGTATTTTCTACAGGGTTTAACTAGAAAACCATCAAGGTGGACCTACATGTCAGATTTAATTGCGCTTATCCACCATGAAACGGACACTAGAAGGTTCTAGAGGACACTAGAGGACACCACGCCGAGGCAGAGAGGCAGAGGCGGCCCCCACCTACAGGTCGTTCGGCCCCTGGGCCCACCTGTCGGTCTTCGCGTTGCAATGTTGGTTCTCCACCGCCTCCTAGGTTGCATTTACGTCGTTCCTTAAGTCGGTTTGATTCAAGGGCTCACGTTTGATGCTCTGGGCTATATATACCAGCCCCTGCTACCCCCCTGAGGCATCAAGTCATTTGAGAAGATAGAAACCCTAATCATCCTCAAAGCTCCATTAATTCTAGGGCATAGCTAGTTAGGTTAGGTCTAGAGGGAGGCAAGTAGGCTTCGCTTGGATTCCCGATCGTGTCAAGAGCATGGTTTGGTATAATCCTTGTACCCCCTCTCTTCTATATCTCCATTAGTTTTATATGCTTGCTACAATTGTTATGACAATATTAGTATTCATCTTATTCATGTTCTTTGTTATAATGTTCATCGTCTACTTTGATTATATACTTAGTATAGCTAGTTTATCATTATGTTTATGCATAAGTTCACAAAGCGCTCGCTCCAAAGTACACGGGGTGAGTGGTCGACATTGTGTAAGCGTGGTGCTTATACATTGTTTACCTGTGGATACACCCTATATTCCGAGCCATGTGGTAGATCACGGATGTGACACTACCATTGAGTCCTTTGTAGTCCACTCCCCGAATATAGGTATACAAGTAGGATCTAGTTACGAAGCAAGACAAGCTCTGTTCTTAATCTTCCTTAGTAATATCCCTTATGTGTAGATATAAAGATGATCTTAGCCATGATTACTAGATGTAATTGCACTAATCAATATATGCTTTGACTTGTAATTAAGAATGACTTAGGAATTATTTCTCTAATATTCAACCAGACCATGCTAATGCCATAGAAAGGAGTACTCTGAGTGATTTATCATCATCATTAATCAATACTTTTTATATCTCTTATCCTATGACTTACCCCTGTTATGAGTAGAATATTGGCTATGGTTTACTTCTCCATCAATGGTATAAGTTATCAATACTTGTCCAAGCTAGACCTTCCCTGTGGTAAAATATAAATAACGATATCTGGAATACTCTCGGGTGAAGTGCTACAATGGTATAATTATCTGTGCGCTTGCAGATCCTTTTTCATTCATATATCTTTATATTCTTTCTAGTCACATAAAATAATAAAGAACTAATTAGTATCATTCTAGTAGTGATGCTAGGCAGTACCAACAAGCATCTCTGGCACCATCACTAGGGATGACAACCTAGTAAAGTAATGTTAGATGTAGGTAATTAATAGGTGGCTACTAAAACAAGTGACAAGTTAATAAATACCAACAACCATCACAATATGCCCATACTTGTCAATGGAGAGGACACTCAAGATCTTTCTCACAACATCGGATGGTTGCATTTGGGTGAGTCCAAGCCCATTGACCTCCTCTACAAGAACATTCAAGGGAGAATACATTTCATTAGCACTTTCACTAGGGAGCATTTCAAATGAACTAAGCTTCTTCATCACAAGGTGATAGAGTTCCTCACGCTCACTCTTGGTTCCCTCATGGAGCACACAAATGTCCGACCATAGTAAATGGGTGTATTTGTGATTCCGCACACGGTTAAAGACGTCCTGGCAAAGGCCTCTAAAGAAGGTGTTTCTAGCCTTTGCATTCCACTTCTTGTAGTGAACCTCATCACCTTGAAGTTTGGCGGGGTCCTTAGGTTTTGGGAAGCCTTGGGCGGTGACTCTATACACTCCAACATCTATGGCCTCTAGGTACGCCTCCATGCAAATTTTCCAATAAGGAAAATCATCTCCCTCAAAGACGGGAGGGGGTCCATCCCCGTGGGACATCTTGTTCTAGGTGGTTAAGCCTAATTTAAGGAGCACGAGGCTCCAATACCAATTGAAAGGATCAAGATGCCCAAGAGGGGGGTGAATTGGGCTAATTCTAAATTTCTTGCAATAATTACTATCTACACTTAGCCCATTTCACCCTCTTGTGCCTAAAAGTGATTCTATTGTTCTACTGCACAAAATTTTTACACCCTAGGTTCCAATTCTTCTCTAGCATGGCAATTCTAAGAATGTAAAGACATGAATTGAATTGCTCAAATGTAAATGCTCAAAGTAAAGAGAAGGAAAGGAATGCGGCAATGTTTTTCCGAGGTATCGGAGAGTCGCCACTCCCCACTAGTCCTCGTTGGAGCACGGCTCAAGGGTGTAGCTCCCTCTTGATCTATGCAAGGATCAAGTGCTCTCTATGGACTGATTCTTTAACACTCCGTTGCGGTGAATTGCCCACAACCGCTCACAGCATGACTTGGGTCATCCACAAGCTCTGCCGGATGATCACCAAGCTTCCAATCACCATCGAGCCATCTAGGTGATGGCGATCACCAAGAGTAACAAGTATGAACTCTCACTTGACCCCAACCAAGCCTAATGAGAAGAGTGGATGCACACTTGCTACTCTCTATGCACTAATGGGGTCCTTAATCTTGGATTAGCAAATCTCAATCACCCCACTAGGCTCTTGCCCTCCCTTGCACACCAAATGGTTTCCTTAGCTGAACAAATGGGCAAGAGAACCTCAATGCACGAGATGGAGGGGTATAAATAGTCCCAAGGGATGGAACTAGCCGTTACCCTCCAACTCAGCATTTTCGGGGGCACCGAACAGCAACGTGGCACACCGCCACCCCTTGTCTGGTGCCACCCCAACGGCTAGTTCTTGAACTAGCCATTGCCAGGCTGGCACCGCCACCCCCTAGGCGGTGACCAGCCCCAAAAACCCCACTCTTTGGATAATTAGGGTGGTGGCACTGCCATCCCCTGGCGGTGCCCTATCCGGTGACACTCTTAGCACAACACCGAAACCACTAGCCTCGGGAAAAATAAAGTGGTGGCACCGCCACCCCTGCGACGGTGCCCTATCCGGTGGCTGCCTAGAGAAAAACACTAAAACCACAGCCTCTGGAAAAATAGGGCGGTGGCATCGCCACCCCCTAGGCGGTGCACCATCACCCCCAGGACGGTGTACACCAACGTGTCCGGTGCCACCCCCTTCGTTCACCTCCATTCCAAGCGCCATTTCGAAATGTTTTCAAACTTCCGATGATCTTAGGCTTCATCTGAGCTACCTAGTGCTAGATTAAACAAATGTGCAGCACATTCTTCTCACTAGACACGCCTAGGTCAAGCTACCCAACTATGCCCCCTTTATAGTACGGCTAAAAGAAAATAAAGTCCTAAAACTAATCCAAGTGTCTCTCAACGCCAAACGACACTTAGAAACTAGTATGTCCTTAACCTTGTCGTCCATTTTTCAAAAACCGAAACGAATTCCATCGTCAGGGGCATGAATACCATAAGTGCCCAATCAATCATCATTACCATGACTGTGGCAGAACCTCCTAAATTATAGGGCCCACATGCACCTGTCACTGTCCAACGACCTTTGACACTATGCATACATTCCCGGTAACTTAAGAAGACTGTCGGGTGTCCTCGGGGAACCCCGAATCATCCACAATTTCTGAGCAGGATCACATTACAGAGTCATTGCAGTATTACAACAGTTTATTCAAATAGATACATCAGAGTAAAAACAGCGGAAGTCTTATAATAACATAGTTTACAAACCGTCTGTTTCAAACCATACAACTAAGTTCAATAAATAATACAAAACAAAGTAGTGGAGTGGCATTATAATATATTACAGAACACACAAATAAGCTGCCCTGCCCAAGGCCACACATTTACTTATCGTCATCGCACTGAACAACAGTCATGCAGCACGATCCAAAACAGATCTGCTCATGAGCCTCACCTGCAACAAGGGTCAACGAACCCTGAGTACAAAAGTACTCAACAAGACTTAACCGAAATAAAAACTGATAGAACTTATGAATGCAGGCTCGGGGATTCAAGGTATGGCTTTAGCAATAATCAAAGTTCTTTTGCGTAAAAGCTTTTTTTAATAAAATTCTTTACATCAACATTTAAAACTTCATAAACTCATATACAAAGCTCACACGATCCGCAATGAGATCATGAAACTTCATAACCAACACCTTCATAGACCATCCTCAAGTACCAGTTATTAATTACTACGATGATGAACAGTGAGTTGAGTCTCCATAACCGAGGAGCAACGACGATTCGAACCGATTAAAAACCCAGCTAGGAATTCCAGACCACACGACATATGCAGTTCCCCGACTTACATATATCAACCTACCCTCGGATCCTCTAAACAAGAACGGGTCCGCGCCACACGAGAATACAGTAGACCACCAATCTAGCCCATTGCCACGTGGGTACACGCTATTCCCGCCATCTCTCCACTCCCAGTGCGCGATTATCCATTCTCGTAATAGAATAGCCAAGTTAAGGCTTACCGGAGTATGTGGTTAGTACTACAAAGTCTCACCTCATGCAATTCAACAACGGACGGACCTTAATCGACACAGGCGGAAAGAACCCGCTCACAAGACCTCCATGTCTTGCGGCTCCCATACACCGAGTCCGCCCGGTCTAGATTTATTACTCCACATTCCCATATCACATGATAACATAAGTAACCACAGTTCCATTTAAAACTTGCAGATGACAGATAATCACCCGACTTTCATCGTTCTAAGTATAGCTAAGCAAAACTAGGCATATACGAATTTAAAACTGGTAATATGGTACATATAGAATAACAAGGTTGGTAATGTACCAATTTGGTTTTTGTAACACCCTAGGTGTTTGGCTTCCACTAATTGCATGTCATTCATAAACATGTGCATTTGCTATGTCATCATGTCATTATCTGTGAAACATACATATGCAACATTTTAAATTGTATGTGTTTCATGCTTGATTGCTTAGAATGGTAGTAGTGCAACATGTGAAACATTGTATTGAAACATACGTATGAATTGCTTGTTTTACTTTCTTTATCACATGTGATCAGTAGAAGTGGAATAACAACTTTGTAAAATGGTTGATCATGGTCTAATATACCTTAACTACATTTAGTTTACTTGTTGGAACATTGTTCATGTAGGTCAAAATGACAGATTTGCCCTCAAGTGAAGGGTTGACTAGAATTGACCATAAGAGTCTCATTGTTTGACTGTTTAAAAAGTGCAACTTAGAGACTTTGCATGGCTGTACACTCTTTACAAAAGTTGTAGCAAATTTATCAAGGAACAAAAGTTGTTTTATAGCCAAGTCATGAAAACGTGTGGAACATGGTCAAACATGGCCCACAAGTCTGAGATACATGCTGTTCTCAACACTTAGAAAAATATTCTAAGTCATAGTGTTTCCAGTTGCATCAAGCCAACTCTAGCTTCATGTAACTTCGGATCCATGACTTTTTAGGTGTTGATCTTTGAAAAGAAAGTGTAGAGGGCAGATAGGTCTATAGTTTTGATGTTCAAATCTTCCACTAACTCGTCCACGGTTTGGGAGCAAATGATCATTGAAATGGCTCACACGGTCACCTTCGACGATGACTGAATCGCGTTTCAGAAGAACGATTCAGTGAACATGGCCGACCGGGTTCAGAAAGCGCCGGACGCGGCGTGCGCGTGCTGGCGACGGCCGGCGGTGACCGCTGACCCGCCGGCGCGCCGTGCACCTCTGGCGTCGCAGCGCGTCTTGAGCACCCAGCGCTACCGTCAAGCCTTTTCGCCTCCCCATTTCGTTTTCCTCTCCTCCCACGAACGCAAAGAACGCGACGAGCTCGGCGGTCCGCCATTGCCGACCAAGCATCGCCGCTGCCGTACGAGCTAACCACCGCGAAAACGCGTTGCCCCGTCCGCCTGCAGCCTCGCCGTGACCCCCTCCACCTCCTCCACCCTTCAGCCGGGTCGTTTGAGCCTCGGTAATAGCGCATTTCCGTTTTTCCCCATCGCGGCCATGGCGGAGCTCGCCGGAGTTGGCGCCCACGCGCCCCGGCTGCCCCCGCGCCGCTCCCATTCCTTCCTCGCCGCGCTGGCTAGGTCATAGGAACACCACCGAAGCTTGTAGGGTCACCGCTAGAGCCGTGGTCGTCGCCGGTCCACCGGAGCGGCCGTGTTGCGTGGCCGTGAGCCGCCGTGTCGGATCGCCCGACCCGCTAGCCACCACCATAGCACCGATTGAGGTCACCAATAGATGCGCATGTTCAAAGGCGAATGTCGAAGCGTAGAGATGGTCTCGCCGGAGGAGCCACGGCGGGCGTGGCGAGCTACGCCACCGACCGACGCCTCCCCCCTGTTTCGCCATCGCCGGCGGGCCCTCCCTGTCATTTGTCGTGGTTCAAAGGGAGTCCAGCTCGGGCCGCGCCAGATAGTCTTGGGTCAGGCGCTTTGTGTGCTCAAGACGCCCGTTGCGTGGCAGGCTGGCCCAATTGTAATGAGTGTTTTTCCGATTTCGTTTTATTTATTTATTTCACAGATTGATGTACATCTTGAAAAATAGGTAGCTCCTAGTATATAGATCCAAATGCTATGGTTCTAATTTTGTTAAGTTCCTGGTCATGTCTAGTATTTAACAAAAATATTCTATGAGCACATGTTTTAGAAAAATTTGATGAATTAAATAGGAGTTTGAAATGTGTTTTTAGAAGCATGCAAACTTGTTTGAATTTTATCTTGAGTTTCTGTGGTCCAAAAATTATGAAATTTTGTGGGCAGTCTGTTATTGCTGATGTGAAGCTCTAGTAAAAATTTTAGAGCTAGTGCATGTGTAGTTTTTAAGTTTTAGAATTTCCTTTTATTAATAGATGGATCTTGTGTGAATTTTCATAATTTTTCTATAGATCCAGTGAAGGTGAAATTTTATGGGTGCTATTCTTATGCTAGAAGGATGCTAGGAAAAATAGGAAATCTGTTGCTTGACACTTTTTAATAAGGTTTCCTAATTATGCTAGAAATAGACATAGCATCTGTTATTTTGGATACAGCAAGTTATGTTGGTCCAATTGCTTTGGAATTTTATGGTAGTCTATGTGCAGCATGTGATAGCTACTGTAATTTTTGTAGATTTTATGAATAGTTTTACTATATATTGCTTAAATCACCTAATTAACTAAATAAATTGGAAAAGGATATTAAATAATTTATTTAGAAGCTAGCACTATACTTTCTGATGTTTCTTAGATATGAAAAACAAGTTGGTAAACTTGGTTTGGTCAAATTGGGCTTTTGCACCATCATTAAATAATTAAGTTAGCAAACCCGTCATTCCGGACAGATTCTAGGTCTACTGGAAATTGATTTGGTTAACTTCAGAATCATGCCTTGATGCTTACAAATGAATTGTAGAGAATTTCATAAGCTTTCCAGAATGTCCTCTTGCAAGTCATTTGGAGTTATAGAACTCTGGTTATGATAGAATTAAGTTACTACTTGTTGCATATGAAGCTTTAATCGTTATTTTAAGCATGTCGTGCACTATTCTAAGTTCATGGTACTGTTGCTAGGTGTTAGGCCTTTAACTGAAGATGAGCATCTTTATCTTAGGTTATGCAAGTTAGGTAAGTTGCTCTTGTTATTTAAGTTAAGTTGGATACATGCTTAAAGTGATTTGAATAGAGCTAATTACTCGGTAAACGAAAGTGTCCAAAGTGATGTTTTCGTAAACACCCATTGTGATTCATTCATCATGAGCATCATGTCATTCCTTATGCATTCATGATATTTATCTTGTGCATCGGCATGCAATAGGTGTACCGGAAGGAGTAACCTGCTGGAATTGAGGAACCGAAAGCAGCAGCAGCAATGACTTCGGAGATTCAGGAGGAGCAGCCTTACGGAGAAGTGCAGACGAGGTCGCCGTTGAGTGCCACGACCACCGTCCTTGCAACTTTGTGAAAGGCAAGCCCGGAGCATATTAAGCCTCCTATTTTCCGAACTGCGATTCTGATATTATTATTACATATATTGTTGCATTAAGTTTAGGTGTTGGATGCAAACACTTGCTGCATTGGTTACCCATTCCTTGTCCGAGATATTGTTACCTCAATCCTATGTAGCTCGGGCTCGAGTAGTGCTTAGCCCCGCTTCAACGCGGTAGAAGTCGGGTGATTTCCTGTCACCTGCGAGATATAGGAAGATACATGTGGCACGGTTGGCTATATTTGCTATCGTGGAAAAGAACCAGTCTTAATTTGAAATGAAGACCGGACGGAGGCTTGTCGGTTTGCAGTGACTCCGTCTGTGTCGCTTAAGGACTGATTCTTGGAGCCTTTCTGTTCATGTTGAACGATGCCTCTCTCTTAGTTGGCAGTGTCCGATGACCGACCCATGCTGGCCGAGTAGCTCACCTCGGCCGGGAGTCGATAAGTATAAAGTGCGCCTCGGAAGGGAGCCGAGGCGTGAGTCCAGGGGGTGATTTAAAAGTCCCTGATCGTCTGGCGGAAGGGTAATCCCCGAGAGTCTTTGGCTTGATCGAACCAGCGAATTTGGTTCTGAGATGTTCCAAAGGTGACTTACGGCTACCCTTGCAAAGTATGCCGGGTGAGAGTTAGGAATACCCCTCACTGAGTTGTAATTCGATTGAATCGCCGTCTCTCCCGGTTAGTGAGAACTTGACGGGCTTATCTCCAATGTAGATACACTTAATACTTAATGGTTCGGAAATGATGATATGATGATGCCACCTTATTATATACTGCTATGGTTAATATTGTTTGCTCCTAATAAGTGAGTGCTCTAGTACAAAGGTGCTAATCTAGTGGACGGGTAAATGATGATAAGCTTGATGCTAAGTTTAAATTGGTCACTATGCTCATAAGCTCTTTTATGCAAATGTGCCAAGCTAGCCCACCCGAAAAGCCTTGCATGATCCTTGGTGTCTTTTATTTCGATTTTTGTCGGGTAAGTCTAATGAGTACCTTCTCGTACTCGGGGTTTATTTCCACACATTGCAGATGACCGGTTCTTCTTTGGTTTCTTTGCAAATCGCCTTTCTCCTCTTTGGGGATGAAGACTAGACCGTTAGGCGCGGTCTCTACTAGTTCTCGCACTGATAATGCTTTTGTGGGACATGACTCGATCCGCAATGTAATTGAAACTATGAAGTTATGTACTAAACTATGTTGCTTCCGCACACTCAAACTTGGTTTGTAAGATTTTATTTGAACTCGATGGATGTAATCCGAATGCTACTTGTGAAATGTTGTAACGAATGATGTGTTGTGTTGAATCATTACGATCTTGGTTTGTATGTCGAGAGTTGGTTGAAATCCTTCGTGATTTCCGGACTACCGGGATTATGGGAGCTTAAGTACGGAATTTGATCGCTTCGGTGATTGTTTTTGTACTTACGTTCTTATGATTTGGTCGGTTACATTACGGTGGCATCGAGCAAGATTTGACACTAAACACGTCATTTGTGTATTTAAAACAAAAGTATTTGTGAAAATCCTAAATTAAATACTAAGTATTGCCAAGTGGTCATATCCCTTATGCCCAAATAAGGACTCTTAGGTGGCTTATTAAAGTACTAACTTGGGGTTCTCGCTTGTTTACATTTTTCACGTCCATACTGCGTGCTATTGTATGGATGCCATCCGCTTGGGTGGTAATGTTTGGATCAAATACCTCACGCCTCTGGTAAGTGGGAGTTGTGAGGGCATGACCGTCCAATCGTCGGTCTAGGGGAGAGTAGTTGTGGTTGCTCGCATATTTACATGTTCAATCATGTATCTATGAGAGTACTTAAATGTGGGTATCTCTGACGGGTAGCTGTGATACTAGAGTATGTGCATCGTGGGATGTATGTATGAAAGTATTTAGTTCTTGCTTGCTTTTATGCATTGTGGGAAATTCTTTGGGCTGAAATGAAATTTTCTGCAGGTACACTAACAACGTATCGTTGTAGATCGACTAACTACCGTATAGGAGAGAACGTATGTATGCCACCGTATATTTCGCTAGCCTTTAAATTTTTCTAGGATGGTGAGGACGTACGGATCGTGCATGCATCATGTTCAAGCATACATGGCATTTCTTGCATTACTCCCTCCTTTAAAATATGATTGTCCCGGATAATTAAATTTCGTATCCCTTAAATGATTCTCCCCTTATGTTGTAACTTTTGCTTACTGATGATGAATGCGCGAACGAAGCGACTTTGCTTTCATAAGTCCGCTGGAGGCAGGGCGCCGCGTCACCGTTTAGCTCCTCGTGAGCCCCGTCCTGAGCCTACTGAGGAGGAAAGGCTGAGGACAGAGCTTGCTCGGGTGACTGCTGAGAGGAATGCGGCTCAGCACCGCTTGGAGCAAGTAACTCAGGAAAGGGACCAAGAGACCCTTGAGGTTCAGAGGTTAACAGTTGCTCACCGCAACTGTGAACGCATGTTGATTCACGTGATGAACCAACGGAATGAAGCCTGGCACGAGGAGGATGTGTTGAGAGCACGACAGGTAGAGCTAGAGCAGCAAGTGGCAATTCTTTGAGGAGTACAATGACAATCTCCATGAGGAGGTTCACTGTTACACAATCAACTTCACCCTCCCGCCTCCCCGAGGATGAGATGGGTTCTGGTGTCATCATGGCTGAAGGTGATGATGACATGGAGGTCAATGGACCTGAAGACATTCCACCTGATGAGGAGGAAGATGAGGAGTTGGAGCCTGCTAGTGATGAAGATGGAGGAGAGATCTTCGACACTGACTCCGAGGACGATGCGTAGTTTAGCTTACTACTTAGCTAATGCGCAAGAGCTAGTCTTTTGTTGATCCTCATGCATGAACGAGTAGCTTTGGAATAAGTAATCGTTGGGATGTAATATCGAACCATAAGTTATCTTTGGATGTAAGTTTGGGACCACTATGGCTTGGATGTAACCTATCGAACGTATTATGCTCCACGTATATGAGCCTTTGATAAATTCCGTCTTTGCGGTCTATGGATCGAGTGGTTGATTAAGTTCATCGCATTTATGTGTCCATTGACGCGCTTGATGAGTTGTGTGGTTGTGATGAATAATTGTGCCTCTGTTGATTATCTAAATGCATTCCTCCAATGGACTCAGTTTGGGCATAATTATACGATTCATCTACAAAAATTTCCACATCGTCAGTGCTCATTGGCTATACATTTTGCAGATGGCTCATCATAACCTTCGTCGCGGTCGTGGCATGGGAAATGAGGAACAACCACCTCCGCCACCGCCCACACCAGCTGAGCTAATGCAGACAGTGGTGGAAAGTCAGCGCATGTTAGCGGAGGCTATGCATCAGATGGCTAACCGTGAGGATCGTCATGTCCGCCAAGGACCCGAGCCAAACCAGTACAGCAGCTTTAAGGACTTCATGGATACAAAGCCTCCTGTCTTTCGTGAGGCAGAAGAACCATTGCAAGCTGATGAATGGTTGAGCACGATAGAGCAAAGGTTTGGATTGCTCCGTTTGACTGAGGGTATGAAGGCCACATATGCAGGACACCAGCTCCAAGGCCCCCGCAGCATCCTGGTGGACACATCACAAGACCACCTTCCCCGCAAACGCCGAGATAGTTTGGGGTCGGGCCAGTGACTTTTTCAGAGGACACTTTATTCCTCCCGGTCTCATGGCCATTAAGCATACCGAAGTTTATGAAGCTCACCCAAGGCAACAAGAGTCTCAATGAATACCTCCGGGCATTCAACAACTTTGGCGAGGTATGCTCGAAGTTTGTCGATACCGACGCTAAGAGAATAGCTAGCTTCAAGAGGGGACTTTCCCCTAAATTGATGAAGTCAATGGGCAATCGCAAGTGTGTCACCTTCAATGAGTTTATTAGTGACACTCTGACTCAAGAGAACAATGATAAGATATATGCCGCTTCTAAGAACCGCAAAAGAAACTTTGATTCAGGTGCTTCTCAGTCTAAGGCACCAATGATATCCAAGGCCCAGTATCGTCCACCCAATGCTAATGTCCGGTACCGCCCACCTCAGAAGAAGAATCAAGCTAAAACTGGTTTTCGCAGGTACACAATTTCCTTGCCAAAGAATACTTACAGGGTGGCAGCTCCAATGTCCCACCAGCTAACAGCCGTGTTGGAACTGTAACCAGCCCGGTCATTGGGCAAATAGGTGTCCCCACCCTCCCAAGAATGCTCAAGGAACGTCTGGCTGTCGGGCGTGTTCATTACACTCATCAGAGGAAATTCCTGCTTTGGTGAAGTGGTCACCATTGGTAAGTTTCTTTGTTAATGATCACCTCAGCAGTTGTGCTTTTGATTCGGTGCTTCACATTCCTTTGTGAGTTCTACTTTTGCATCTAAGCATAAGATGAATGTGATTACAATTGTCAAGGGTGGTTATTGTATTAGTGCTGCTGGGAATAATATCATGACTAACCAAGTAGTAAAAGATGTAAAGCTTGAAATTGGGGATCGAGAGTTTCTTACAGATCTTGTAGTGCTACCGGGGGTAGGAATTGATATAATCCTAGGAATGAAGTGGATGAGTGGGAATGGAGTGCTGATCGATACGTCAACCCGTGTGGTAATGTTGAGGGATCCTGTGGATAAGAAGGGTTTTCTAGTGCAGTTACCTCGTGATATCTCTCTTCACAATACAGCCAATGCTACCCTAGCCAAAGCCATTGAGGACCTACCAGTTGTCTGTGAGTTTCCAGATGTCTTCCCTGATGACTTTGCGGATTACCTCCGGACCGCGATGTAGAATTCAAGATAGAACTTATTCCGGCACGGCTCCTATATCTCAAGGCCCTATAGAATGCCGCCCAATGAGTTGGCTGAACTAAAGAGTCAGTTGAATGAGCTATTGAAGAAAGGTTTGATTCGCCTAGTTCTTCTCCTTGGGGTTGTCCGCTATCTTTGTGAAGAAGAAGGACGAATCTTTGCGCATGTGCGTAGATTATCGCCCCCCAAATGTTGTTACCATCAAGAACAAATACCCTCTTCCTCGCATCGATATTTTGTTTGATCGCTCTCTAAAGCTAAGGTATTCTCCAAGATCGATTTGAGGTCCGGGTTACCATCAGATCAAAATTCGTCCCCGAAGATATACCTAAGACGAGCTTTCTACCCGTTATGGTTTGTTCGAGTACCTTGTCATGTCTTTTGGGTTGACAAATGCTCCGGCACACTTTATGTACCTGATGAATTCTGTATTCATGCCAGAATTGGACAAGTTTGTCGTCGTGTTCATTGATGACATCCTAGTATATTCTCAGAATAAAGAAGAGCATGCTGAACATCCGAGAATTGTCTTAACTTCGGCTATGCGTGACAACCAGACTTTATGCTAAGTTCAAGCAAGTGTGAATTCTCGTTGAACAAGATACCTTTTCTAGGTCATGTGTTATCCGGTGATGGAATTTTGGTTGACCCTACGAAGGTGCAAGAAGTCCTTGAGTGGAAGGCACCTACTACGGTCACAGAAGTCCGAAGTTTTCTGGGGTTGGCTGGCTATTATCGTCGCTTTATCCCGGATTTCTCAAAAATCGCCAAGCCCATGACTCGACTCATCGCAAAAAGATGAGAAGTTTGTGTGGACTCAAGTGTGAAGAGGCTTTCCACACTTTATGGACCTTGCTAACCTCTCTCGCTCTCAGTATTAGCACAACGACACATCGAAAAGCCTTTTGATGTCTATTGTGATGCATGTGGCACCGGTTTGGGGTGTGTTCTTATGCAGGAAGGCCGAGTAATTGCTTATGCTTCAGGCCAGCTTCGAAAGCATGAAGTCAACTATCCTACCCATGACTTAGAGCTAGCCGCAGATTGTTCATGCCTCGAAGATTTGGAGACATTACTTGTTGGGTAATGTGTGCAATATCTATACCGACCATAAAAGCCTCAAGTACATTTTTACTCAACCCGAGTTGAACATGCGCCAACGGCGTTTGGTTAGAATTGATCAAGGACTACAACCTTCAAGTGCACTACCATCCCGGTAAAGCAAATGTGGTTGCTTTGATGCCTTAAGCCAGAAAAAGCCATTGCAATTCCTTAGTTAGTGAAGACTTTCATCCGTCACACCTCCTTCATCCTGTAGTACTTCACAATATCACTGTGGATTGCTCTCTTAGAAGTCGAATTATCGAACTCCGTAAAAACCGATGTGGGTGTGTTTCACATCAAACGGAAAATGAAAGAGAAAGAGACCAAACACTTTAAGGTCGATGACAAAGGAATTCTTTGGTTTAATGATAGACTTGTAGTACCCAAAGATAAAGAACTTAGAAATCAAATTATGGTGAAGCCCATTCTTCTAAGTTGTCCATCCATCCCTGGTAGTAGTAAAATGTATCAAGATCTCAAGTTGTATTATTGGTGGACCAAGATGAAGAAAGAAATCGCAGACTTACGTGGCAAGGTGTGATAACTCATGCAGAGAGTCAAGGCTATTCACATAAGGCCTTGATGTTGCGTACCACTCTCTATTCCTGGTTGGAAGTGGGAAGAAATTAGTATGGATTTTATTGTTGGATTACCCACTACCAACAAGGGTTGTGATTCCATCGGGTTATCGAGATCGCCTAACTAAATCCGCTCACTTTATTCCGGTCAAGTCTACCTATCATCCTCACAATTATGCTGAGATTTATTTTCAACAAGTGGTACGTCTCCATGGTGTACCCAAATCCATTGTTTCGATAGAGGACCTCAGTTCACGGCTCGCTTTTGGGAGTGCTTACATCGAGAATCTTGGCACTCATCTAATCCGCAGATTCGCCTATCATCCGCAAACATCGTGATGATCGAGCGTGTTAATCAAATTCTTGAGGACATGCTTAGAGCTTGTCTTATTTCTTGCAAAGGCTCTTGGGAAGACTGGTTACCTCTCGCTGAATTCTCTTATAACAACAGTTATCAAGAGAGTATCAAAATGGCTCCTTTTGAAGCTCTTTATGGTCGCAAGTGTAGAACTCCTTTGAACGGGTGGAACCCGGGGAAAGAAGATTCTATGGTATTGACTTTGTAAAAGAAGTCAAGAGCAAGTCCGAACTATCTGAAGAATATGACCGCCGCATGACAAAGCTAGACAAAAAGAGCTATGTCGACAAGAGAAGGAAACCTATTGAGTTTGAAGTAGGTGATCATGTTTATCTGAAGGTATCCCTATGAAAGGAGTCAAGCGTTTTGGAATTAAAAGGAAGCTTGAGCCTCGATATGTTGGACCCTACCGCATTATCGAGAAAAGTGGAAGAGTAGCATATAAGCTCGATCTACCCCCGTGAGATGGGAGCTATATTTCCGGTATTCCATGTGTCCCAAATTTGAAGAAGTGTCTTCGTATTCCCGAGGAAAGAATAGCAACAAGGAAAGTCAACTTGAACTCGATCTTTCTTATGAGGAAAAGCCCGTGCAAGTTCTGGATACCCAAGAAAGAGTGACTTCACACGAGTGGTTAAGTTATACAAGGTAGTTTGGAGTAATCATAGTGAACGGGATGCAACTTGGGAGCGGAAGATTATTTAAAGGAAAACTATCATTTTCTATCCAGCTTTCTATCTGATTCTATACGCTTTCCAAATCTCGGACGAGATTTTTCTAAGGGGGAGGCTGTAACACCCTAGGTGTTTGGCTTCCACTAATTGCATGTCATTCATAAACATGTGCATTTGCTATGTCATCATGTCATTATCTGTGAAACATACATATGCAACATTTTAAATTGTATGTGTTTCATGCTTGATTGCTTAGAATGGTAGTAGTGCAACATGTGAAACATTGTATTGAAACATACGTATGAATTGCTTGTTTTACTTTTCTTTATCACATGTGATCAGTAGAAGTGGAATAACAACTTTGTAAAATGGTTGATCATGGTCTAATATACCTTAACTACATTTAGTTTACTTGTTGGAACATTGTTCATGTAGGTCAAAATGACAGATTTGCCCTCAAGTGAAAGGTTGACTAGAATTGACCATAAGAGTCTCATTGTTTGACTGTTTAAAAAGTGCAACTTAGAGACTTTGCATGGCTGTACACTCTTTACAAAAGTTGTAGCAAATTTATCAAGGAACAAAAGTTGTTTTATAGCCAAGTCATGAAAATGTGGAACATGGTCAAACATGGCCCACAAGTCTGAGATACATGCTGTTCTCAACACTTAGAAAAATATTCTAAGTCATAGTGTTTCCAGGTTGCATCAAGCCAACTCTAGCTTCATGTAACTCGGATCCATGACTTTTTAGGTGTTGATCTTTGAAAAGAAAGTGTAGAGGGCGATAGGTCTATAGTTTTGATGTTCAAATCTTCCACTAACTCGTCACGGTTTGGGAGCAAATGATCATTGAAATGGCTCTGTCGGTCATACCTTCGACGATGACCGAATCGCGTTCAGAAGAACGATTCGATTGAACATGGCCGATCGGGTTCGAAGCGCCGGACGCGGCGTAGGCGCATGCTGCCGACGGCCACCTTGACCGCGCTGGCCACGCCATTGCACCTCCTCCGGCGCAGCGTGCGTCTTGAGCACCTGCGCTACCGTCCGGACGACTCGCCTCCCCATTTCGCTTTTCTCTCCTCCCACGTAACGCAAAGAACGCGACGAGCTCGGCGGTCCGCCATTGCCGACCAAGCATCGCCGCTGCAGACGAAAGCTAACCATCGCAAAAAACATGCCGTTGCCGTCCCCTGCAGCCTCGCCGTGACCCTCCACCTCCTCCACCCTTCACCGGTCGTTTGAGCCTCGGTAATAGCGCATTTCGTTTTTCCCCATCGCGCCCGGGGAGCTCACGGAGTTGGCGCCCACGCGGCCACCTGCCCTCGCCGCGCTCCCATTCCTTCCTCGCCGCGCTAGGTCATAGGAACACCACTGAAGCTTGTAGGGTCACCGCTTAGAGCTGCTGGTCGCCGTCGGTCCACCGGAGCCGGGCCGTCGTGCCGTGGCCGTGAGCCGCCCGTGTCATCGCCGACCCCGCTTAGCCACCACCATAGCACCGATTGAGGTCACCAATAGATGCGCATGTTCAAGGCGAATAATGTCGAAGCGTAGATGGTCTCGCCGGAGGAGCCACTGGCGGCGGCGAAGCCACGCCACCGACCGACGCTCCTCCTATTTCGCCATCACGAGCTGGCCCCTCTGTCCTGTCGGCTGTGGTTCAAAGGGAGTCCAGCTCGGGGCGCGCCAGTAGTCTTGGGTCGCGCAGGTGTGCTCAAGGGCCGCCCAGGCAGGTAATGGTCACTGTACGTGGCTGAGTGTTTTTCCGATTTCGTTTTATTTATTTATTTCACAGATTGATGTACATCTTGAAAAAATAGGTAGCTCCTAGTATATAGATCCAAATGCTATGGTTCTAATTTTGTTAAGTTCCTGGTCATGTCTAGTATTTAACAAAAAATATTCTATGAGCACATGTTTTAGAAAAATTTGATGAATTAAATAGGAGTTTGAAATGTGTTTTTAGAAGCATGCAAACTTGTTTGAATTTTATCTTGAGTTTCTGTGGTCCAAAAATTATGAAATTTTGTGGGCTAGTCTGTTATTGCTGATGTGAAGCTCTAGTAAAATTTTAGAGCTAGTGCATGTGTAGTTTTTAAGTTTTAGAATTTCCTTTTATTAATAGATGGATCTTGTGTGAATTTTCATAATTTTTCTATAGATCCAGTGAAGGTGAAATTTTATGGGTGCTATTCTTATGCTAGAAGGATGCTAGGAAAAATAGGAAATCTGTTGCTTGACACTTTTTAATAAGGTTTCCTAATTATGCTAGAAATAGACATAGCATCTGTTATTTTGGATACAGCAAGTTATGTTGGTCCAATTGCTTTGAATTTTTATGGTAGTCTATGTGCAGCATGTGATAGCTACTGTAATTTTGTAGATTTTTATGAATAGTTTTACTATATATTGCTTAAATCACCTAATTAACTAAATAAATTGGAAAAGGATATTAAATAATTTATTTAGAAGCTAGCACTATACTTTCTGATGTTTCTTAGATATGAAAAACAAGTTGGTAAACTTGGTTTGGTCAAATTGGGCTTTTGCACCATCATTAAATAATTAAGTTAGCAACCCCGTCATTCTGGACAGATTCTAGGTCTACTGGAAATTGATTTGGTTAACTTCAGAATCATGCCTTGATGCTTACAAATGAATTGTAGAGAATTTCATAAGCTTTCCAGAATGTCCTCTTGCAAGTCATTTGGAGTTATAGAACTCTGGTTATGATAGAATTAAGTTACTACTTGTTGCATATGAAGCTTTAAATGTTATTTTAAGCATGTACCGTACTATTCTAAGTTCATGGTACTGTTGTTGCTAGGTGTTAGGCCTTTAACTGAAGATGAGCATCTTTATCTTAGGTTATGCAAGTTAGGTAAGTTGCTCTTGTTATTTAAGTTAAGTTGGATACATGCTTAAAGTGATTTGAATAGAGCTAATTACTCGGTGTAAACGAAAGTGTCCAAAGTGATGTTTTCGTAAACACCCATTGTGATTCATTCATCATGAGCATCATGTCATTCCTTATGCATTCATGATATTTATCTTGTGCATCGGCATGCAATAGGTGTACCGGAAGGAGTAACCTGCTTGAATTCGAGGAACGAAAGCGAAGCAAAAGCAAGAAATTGACGCCGGAGATTCGTGGAGGAGCAATTTTTCTCGAGAAGTGCCGAACGAGGTCGCCATTGAGTGCCCCGACCACCGTCCTTGCAACTTTGTGAAAGGCAAGCCCGAGCATATTAAGCCTCCTATTTTCCAACTGCGCATGATATGTATTATTATTATATATATTGTTGCATTAAGTTTAGGTGTTGGATGCAAACACTTGCTGCATTGGTTACCCATTCCTTGTCCAGAGATATTGTTACCTCGAATCCTATGTAGCTCAGGCTCGAGTAGTGCTTAGCCCCCGCTTAACGCGCGGTAGAAGTCGGGTGATTTTGTCACCGCGAGATATAGGAAGATACATGTGGCACGGTTGGCTATATTTGCTATCGTGGAAAAGAACCGGTCTTAATTTGAAATGAAGACCGGACGGAGGCTTGTCGGTTTGCGGTGACTCCGTCGTGCGGTCGCTTAAGGACTGATTCTTGGAGCCTTTCCTGTTCATGTTGAACGCATGCCTCTCTCTTAGTTGGTCGTGTCCGATGACCGACCGTGAAGCCGAGTAGCTCACCTCAGCCGGAGTCGATAAGTATAAAGTGCGCCTCGGAAGGGAGCCGAGGCGTGAGTCCAAGGGCAGGTGATTTAAAAGTCCCGATCGCCCTGGCGGAAGGGTAATCCACGAGAGTCTTTGGCGCCGATCGAACCCGCGAATTTGGTTCCCGAGATGTTCCAAAGGTGACCCACGGCTACCCTTGCAAAGTATGCCAGGTGAGAGTTAGGAATACCCCTCATTTGAGTTGTAATTGATTGAATCGCCGCCTCCCGGTTAGTGAGAACTTGACGGGCTTATCTCCAATGTAGATACACTTAATAACTTAATGGTTCGGAAATGATGATATGATGATGCCAGCCTTATTATACACTGCTATGGTTAATATTCTTTGCTCCTAATAAGTGAGTGCTCTAGTACAGGTGCTAATCTAGTGGACGTGCAAATGATGATAAGCTTGATGCTAAGTTTAAATTGGTCACTATGCTCATAAGCTCTTTTATGCAAATGTGCCAAGCTAGCCCACCGAAAAGCCTTGCATGATCCTTGGTGTCTTTTATTTCTAGATTTTTGGCGGGTAAGTCTAGTTGAGTACCTTCTCGTACTCGTGGTTTATCTCCACATTGCGGATGACCGGTTCTACTTTGGTTCTTTGCAAGTACACGCCTTCTCCCTGCATTGCAGGGGATGAAGACTAGACCGTTGGGCGCGGTCTCTACTAGTTCTCGTACCTGATAATGCTTTTGTGGGACATGACTCGGACTTGGCAATGTATTTGAAAACTATGATGTTTTGTACTAAATTATGTTGCTTCCGCACACTCAAACTTGGTTTGTAATATTTTATTTGAACTCTGATGGATGTAATCCGAATGCTACTTGTGAAATGTTGTAACGAATGATGTGTTGTGTTGAATCATTACGATCTTGGTTTGTATGTCGAGAGTTGGTTGAAATGCTTCGTGATTTCCGGACTACCGGGATTATGGGAGCTTAAGTACAGGAATTTGATCGCTTCGGTGATTGTTTTTGTACTTACGTTCTTATGATTTGGTCGGTTCTGTTACACATGGTCCAGCATTCCGCTAGGATTTGAGCAGGTGGCAGCTGGGTGTCGGTCCACTCAGCCACAAAATCGACTAAGACCTGGGATTTAATTGCTTTCCGAGGCACAAAAGACAGGGCCTCCCCCATGAGTTCAACGGCCCACTTGGCTATTCTACCCAAGGCCTCCCGGTTCTGGATTATCTCTCCCAGAGGGAAAGACGACACCACAGTCACTGGGTGGGATTCGAAGTAGTGACGCAGCTTGCGTCGAGCCAAGACTATGGCGTAGATCAGCTTCTGGATGTGGGGGTAGCATGTCTTAGTTTTGGAAAGTACCTCGTTGATGAAGTAAACAGGTCGTTGGACGGGTAGAGCGTGCCCCTCTTCCTGCCTCTCGACCACTACAGTCGCGCTGACTACTTGGGTCATTATGGCGACGAGAGAAGAGGCCTCGCCCTTGGTTGGCAGTACTAGGGACGGAGGGGTTGGTGAGCGGGGCTTTGAGCTTGGTGAGGGCTTCTTCTTGCCTTAGGGTCCAAGAAAAGCGTTTGGATTTTCTCAAGAGACAGTACGAGGGTAAACCTTTTTCGTAAGGCGCCAAGATGAAGCTGGCTCGGGGCGCAAGGCATCCCATAACTCTCTGACTCCCCTTGAGGTCTCGGATTGGCCCCATGTTGGTCACGGCGAGACCTTCTCCGGGTTGGCCTTGATGCCACGCTCTGAAACTATGAACCCCAAGAGCATGCCTCGGGGACCCGAAGACACACTTCTAAGGATTAAGCTTGATGCCCTTTTCTGCGAGGCATTTGAAAGCGATCTCGGTCGCCGACGAGATCACTTGGCCTTTTCGGACTTGACCACGATGTCGCCCACGTAAGCCTCGATAGTTTGCCCGATGTGCTCGGCGAAGACTGGGTCATGCACCGCGTTGGTATGTGGCCCTGCGTTTACGAGGCGCTTGGAGTCTCTGGGCTCAAAAGTCCGACGACGGCCGAGTCGGGTGCCGCTACCGAGTTGGTCGAGGTTGATGATGAGGGCCTCGGCCTCCACGATAGCCTCGGCGGTACTTTCGATGCATTCGACGAAAGCGATCGTATGCATGCTCGTCGACGTGGACTCGACGGTGATAGCGCCATTGGGGCCTGGCATTTTGAGCTTGAGGTAGGTGTAGTTCAGGACCGCCATGAACTTGGCATAGAACGAGCGCCCCAGGATGGCATGGTAGGTCCCCTTGAATCCAACCACTTGAAGGTGAGGATCTCCTTGCGAGTAGTTGGAGGAGTGCCAAGCGAACCCGAGCAAGTCAATGCATCCGAGGGTCGCGATGCGCTTCCACGGCATAACGCGTGGAAGAGGGCGCGGCACCACCTCGGAGCCACGATCGGGTCGAGCTCTAGGAGCTCCATGGTGTTTGGTGTTGGCATAGAGGATGTTGAGGGGGTTGCCGCCTCAAGTCCATCGACACTTTGGTGAGCCAGGGTGTTGCCGATGATGATCGAATTCGACGGACGGCGGGTATTGCCGGGGTTTGGGACATAGTTGGGGTGGTATTTCGATCGAAGGTGATCGCCTCCGAGACCAGTTGAGGTACTAAGGAGTGTCTACTCGACTCGAGAAGACCTCCGGCGCTCTCTCTTTTGCCGACGCGCCGTGAGGCACGCTGAAGGCCCGCCGAAGATCATTAAGGCATTGTGCACTTCGGGGAACCCGTCGTCCTTGTCGTTGTCTCCGTCGCCGGTGCCCTTCCTCCTGGCATCGTCGTTGGGGAGCCTGAGCTTGGCGTAGTAACGTCGGAGCATGGTGCATTCTTCGAGGGTATGCTTCACCGGGCCCTGGTGGTAAGGACAGGGCTTTTTAAGCATATCGTCCGAATACTCTGGGGCCCCTGCCGGGGCCTCGGAGATTCTTGAGATCCGCGGCTGCGACAAAATCGGCCTCGAGGGCCTCTTGCTTCCCTGGGCGTCCCTTTTTCTTTTTCTTGGGGAAACAAGAGGCCGAGGCCCCAGGGAAAATGGCCCCGACGGCCTCTTCACCCGAGGCGAAGTTGGTGGCGATGTTGAGAAGCGCGGCCGCTGAGGTTGGTACGTTCCAGTCTAACTCTCGGACCAGGTCTGGCGGGAGGTGTCGGAGAGAAAGCTGGACAACCACGAGTCGCCGACGCTGGGCAACTCAAGACACTACTTGGAGAATCATCGGATGAAGTCTCGGAGAGACTCGTTCGGCTTTTTGGCGACAACTCTTGAGGTCCCAGGGAGTTCCACGGGGCGCACGTATGTGCCTGAAATTTCGATTTAAGACCTTTACCAAGTCGCGCCAGATTGTGGATCTGCAAGGGAGGGAGGTGTTCGAGCGGGGCTTGCAGATCGAGTCGGACAGAATAAAGGGAGGTTGCGGCGGATGATGAGCAGGTCATCGTTCACGCCGCCTAGCCCGACAAGCCAAGCGTGTCGGCCAGCCACAACTCGGGATTGGTCTCGGGCTGTACTTTGTGAGGTTGGCGGTTGCCGAAATTAGGCGAGGAACGGGCGCCTTGAATGGCCTTCTTGAAGACTCGAGGCCGGTGGCCCGGGGAGAAGGATCACGGTCCTCGCCGCGCCGTAACGGCCGCCTCGATGTGGGTGGTAGCCTCGGGTGGGCCCATCATCATCGTGGCGTCGTCGCCTGCTGACCACATCGTGGTCATCTTGCGCTCTCGCGTCGATCGGCCGGTGATGCGTTAGACACTGAGGGGGCCCTGAGGTGGTCGTTCACTGAGGGGGCCCTGAGGCGGTCGTGCACCGAGGGCTATTTCGAGGTGTCCTCACGCCGTCGAGACGTGGTGCTTTCGGCCTGCTGTACCGCGGTGGTCTTGAGAAGGTCTCGGAGCTCGCCGCAAACCCATCGCCCCTTCGTGGTAGAGGGCTCGAGCATCGCTCAGACTAGCATCGCTGCTGCCACGACATTCTGGCTAGCGCGATTGAAGATTGGGGGTTGCTCACTCCCTTCGTCGTTGTTGATGCGGCGGTGGACATCGAGGGCCCTCCGCCGAGCCCTTCTGCCATAACCACGACCTCGCTGCTCCTGCTCAAGAGTGTCTCAGAGCTGCTGCAGTAGGAGTCGTTCTTGGTTGACCTTTGCCTGGAGCTCACAGAGCTGCTCCAGGTCAAGGCGTCGGAGTTCCTCAGGGGCGGCGTTCATGTTCCGTGCCGCCTGAAGCTCGATGAGCGGGGTGTGCGTCGCCATGACCTTAGCGGAGGGGAGGCGGTTGCCTACCCTTCATTCTCATTACTTGCCCCTAGCATTCTCGAGCCGATGTGGAAGCACTCGAGTGGGATCGTAAGTGCCTTCATCATCGAGTCGGAGTGGCCGAAGCGATAGTAAACGCGGCCAAAAAGCGGCGCATAGCCTCGTGGTCATGGCTTAGGAGAAGTTTGCTGGCCCACACACCGTCGGTGTGGGTGTGAGCCGAGGTTGTGGCCGAAAAGTCAAGGGTGAAACATTGGTGGCGCTACGAGGGCTCCGTGTGGCTGAGCGTGAGGTGGAAGCTTAGGCGGGCGGCGACATTTCTCAACCCGAAAGGGTATGGAGGCGGGGCCATCACCGGGCCCTACTCCACCGAGAGTTGGCTCCTCGGTGGTGGTGGTGCGGAACTTGAGCGATGGGAAATCCGCACGTCCACCGTGTCTTTCCCCGCCCAAGCTTAGGCAGACAGTCCCCAACCGGGGACCTCGCACCTGCAAGCCGGGCAGGATCCGGCGGAGCGCGCGCGCGAGGCCGTCTTGGTGTCGGGGTGGTTCTGCTTCGCGCCTTGCGTGCACGAAGAGCGCGACGAGGCGGTGGCCCGAGGCGTCGTGCGGTGTCGGGGTGGTAATGTAGCTTGCTACTATGGCGGCGTGGTCAGCGGAGTGGTCTTGTCCTTGATGCTGCGGAGCAACGCGCCATCACACCGATCTTGTGCGCACGTGGGAGCTCTAGTGATAGCTTGGCACGCAGGGCATGGTTGGCGACATGCCGGTCATTTGTCACGTTCCACGGCGTAAAAAAGCGAGGCTCGATTGGTGCGAGGCCGAGCCATCGTGGGGGGCTTCGGCGGGCGCCGTCCCGAGGCTACCGAGGCCCTGAAGTGGATTGCCGAGGCTTGGAGGAAGCGATTGGTCCTATCTGCGGTTAGAGGCTATAGTGACTCGGACTTAACTCCCCACGCCCTTGTTCGGGCGAATTAGGTGGCACAAAGGTAACACGGGCGCGATCATGGGCGCGATCTTTGGCTGATGCGTGTAACCCCTACTCGATCCTATCTCCCCGTCCGTCGGCCGCTCGGCTGCTGACTGCGTCGGCGTCGGCGGACGTTAATGGAGTGGTTGGACGATGACGCGTTTTGTCGAGAAGTCGGTCGAGACGGAGGCGACGAGGTTGTTTGCCGCGCCTCGGCGAAGTCGGAAGAATCGGTACATGCCGTCTAAGCCTTTATCGCGCTGGGCCTCGGAGGAATCGGAGAATCGGTAACCCATCCGAGGCCTAGCGGGCGGGAACCTCGGCGAGAGGGGCCTCAAGAAGGGGGCCTCGGCAAAGGCGGAAGGTTAGCCGCCCAGGCCGAGGCCCTTCTGCGCAGGACCTCCCATGTAATCGGTGAATTGGCCGAGACCTCGTGGTTGTCCCTTGGCTTTGATTTTTCAAGGTCTAAGCAATCTTTTCGGTTCTTGCTTAGGATACCATTTTTTATGATATGCGAATCCCATGGTCAATTTTGCTTAGAGTCAAGATGAGAGCAGCTGTCAATTATCACGGCGACAACAGCGGAGTTCAGATCTCGGAGCTACAACAAGCGTCAACTATGAAATGCGTATGGAAAGTGACTGGGCGGCAGAAGATCCTAAGTGTCAACTATCAAACAGCGTCCAGAAAGTGGCGGGACTACGGGAGATAGGAGATTGGAGGAGTTGCATTGTGGATGGACTCACCGCCGCTTCACGGACCCGAGTGGTCACTTCCGTTGTCGAACCCGCCTCCGGGGCGGCGTGGGCGACATCGCCACCTCGGCGGCTGGATGTTGTAGAACGGCTCCTCGTCGAACCGAATGGAGAGCTAAGCGTAGATGAGCTGGCCACCCTTCATCCCGCTTCTGCAGCTCGGGGAGCGGCGAGGACAGCGTTCACGAGGTGCGGTTGCGATCGTCGGCGGTAAGGTCCCTAGTGCCTTGCGCCATACCGTAGATGTTCACGAAGGGCGTTACGCTGGTGAGTCAACCGCGAACATCCGCTGGGACTCGAAGCGCCGCTTCTTTCTTCGCGAGGTTGCTCATCGGGCCAAGGCCGAGCAGCGGCTTAACTCGCAGCTACGTCGCGTTACGGATGTTGTAGAGGTAGACCACCGTGACATGTCGGACGGCGCCAAGAACTCTCGTCGGAGAGCCGCAGCGACGATTGTCGTGAAGCGAGCACGACCTTCTTCGGCTGCGCGATTGCCGGCGGCCACGCCCCGCGCTGTGCTATCGAGGCATCGCGGCGGCGGCTCCGACGTGTCGATGGCGTCGGCGTGGCATCAGCGGCGAGTAGACCACCTGGTCGGCGAGGTTCGGTGGTGTTCATGGCAAACCCAGCGAAGTAGCGGCGGCGATCGCGGGAGTGATGAGAGGAGGCGTCGAGGTTGGCACTGGAAGCGCGCCGCTGCTGCTGTAGTTCGTGTTGCTCGCGCAGGATTCCGCGGTCGGGTCGGCGTTGGGTGTGGTTGCGAGGAGAGACGAGCGGAGGAGGAGGATGGGGAGAAGAAGGCATGGCATGGTGGCTCCGGCGGCAAGGCGCCACGCCGGGCCGCCGCTACGGGCCTTCGCTATTTTGACAAGTTGAAGCGCTTGCAAATAATGAAGTAGCAGATGCATATGCGGGAAAGGGCGGATTGTTATTTTGTTAACGTAGCCCACCCACCACCTAGTTGGGGGCCAGGTACGCCGCCCGCTTGCCGCATCGAGGGCGGGCCTGCACCCGCCCAAAGAAAATCAACGTTCATGGCGGCGTGGTTCGACGGCTCGAGCTAGGCATGTTTATTCGATAACGCTTCGTGAGGGCGCCCGTCCAGCGTGTCTCTATGCCGGACACGCCGTTCTGGACCTGCTGTGACAATCGGTCCAATACCAACGGGCTTGCGGCCTCCAAACATCCGCTACCTAACTCGCCTCACTCGCTCACTTCCACTCGAGTCCCTCGTGATCCTCGTCCCTTCAAGGCTACTTTTGCCCGAGCTACCCAGCGCCCTCCTCCCACCCTTGCGGCGCCCTCCCTCCACCCAGCGTCCTCACCCACCGGGAGAGCCCAACGCCCGCGGATCAGGTGGCCATCTCTCTCACCCCGGTAAGATCCATGGAGGTGGCGCGGCGGTGTTGCGAGAGGTGGGCAGCTCTGCTGCCACCACCTGCTGCGGCGACGCCTCCCACCCCCGGCGGCCGGAATCGACCGACTCCGCCTTTTCCAACCTTATGTTGCCGTGTGGCATTTGGATGTTTCAAAAAGTAGATCGGTGTTGCATCTCTCCTCTCCACCTTCTCTTGCATCGTCTCTCCCGAAACCGCAGGCATCCATATGACGCCGCGGCCGGGTCTTTCCGCGTTGGAGGCGCGCGCGTGTCCTTCCCTCTTGTCGCCGGACGACATGGGCCCCAGGCGTGCAACATTTAAACGGCCGCGGGCGCCTGCACGCAATGCGGCAGGCCTCGCGGAGGGGGCGCGCGGGGCTTGCTGAGGGAGCGCGCCCGAGATGGCAGCGGTGTGGCGGGATGGGGGTGTGGAGGCCGGAGATAGGCCGTGGATGGGGACGCGCGCACGCGTGCTAGCGCTGTTTCTGTATGCGGGTGCTATTTTCTTAGGTGCGTTCGGATATGTCCTGGCGCCGGATGTCCGGACGCTAGGCGTACCGTTGTTTCTTTGTCACTGCTGCGTTTTATCTGTCACTGCCCTCCTGTCCATAGAGGTCCTCTGTTCCAGCTCCTTCAACCATGCAATTTGATCGCAAAACTGACAAACATCTTAATTAGATATCACGAAAACAAGCCGATCACACTTTGCCTCCCCCGGAGGCTTTGTTTGGCTGATTGTGTATTTAAAACACGTGTCACCTGCTCCACCCATGGATTGGGTTAATCCACTCCGTCCACCCAACCCACGCTTGTGCCAAATCCACGTGTGGAGTTGTAGACTGGTTTATTTTGCTTGACGCCTGGAAGCTGCCGGTGATTGTACTAAACATGAACTCCTGGAAGCGACGGTGGAGGACAGGCGTCGGAGAGACGGTGCACCCGCACACGCGAGAGACAAAGCCGCAGCTTCCCCGTTCCATGCCAGAGGAGGGGATTTTTCTGGCACGCGTGGATCAACACGCCCACTACACCACAGCCTATCTTTAACGTTGCCGGTGGGTCGTTAAAAGCCGTTTCAACGGTATACGGTCAGTCCTTATATCTTTTTAACGACCCTTATATCTGCCGTTCAAACTGGCGCCGTTATAAATCTTTAATGACCGACCGACTTTTAACGACCGATCGTCAGACGCTATACGAGATACAACGACTATTATCTAACACCTATTTTAAAATTATAACGACACACTGTCTGACAATATATATTTATAGCGACCAACTGTCTAATGCTAGCATAATATGAACTAATTAATTATATAACAACCATATAGCATCAGCCATTTAAACATTATCCATCCAAACTGATGTTGAGCATCAAACACAGAACCGAGTAAACCATGCTCACAATTTCCCATTGAAGCCATCAACATATGTACTTGTACAATGTTTTATACAAAATACTCACAACCAAACTAGATCACTTAAGTATCTACACAACTAAGATGTTTGTCGCGTACAAAACATAACTCATATGTCTTACTTGCACAATGATAAAGTTCTTTTTGAAAATGTTTCATCTCTAGGAAGTCATGGAACAAAACCACCACTATGAGCACTCTGATTTTCCTTTGATCTTCCTTTCCTCTCATCTAGTAACTGCCATGGTTGTTGGACTGAAAAAAAACATAGAAATTAAAGCTGCATACATTAGTGCAGACCCTAGAAAATGGAAAAATAGTCCAGCTATACGCAAGCACAGTTAAAAAAGAAATTACTCCATAATTTAGGATCAAAAGCACATCAATCATATTTTAAGCTTTGTCTGTGTGATTTGATTGATGCTGAAGTCACTCCATCACCATGTACCAGTAATTTTTTTTTGTACTACAAAGAAAGAGGCAAACAAAGAAAGGTCTTGTGTACATGGAGACACCTAAGCAAGCAAGCAAGCAGAGGCGATGGCTGTAGGTAAGCTGACAGGGATGAGAAAAAAGACCAGTGCAAATTTGTGCCGATCAGTGTATTATTATCAATATAACTTGCTTCCTAAATAGAACCCTATACTTTATCCAGGTCTGTGATGAAAAGAAAAACAACCAGTTGTGACCTAAATACAACAGTACTAACAGCTAGATGCATTTTTTAGTCATAGGCTCACATTGGGGAGGCTATTGGGTCCAACATGACTCTCAAAGATGTTCAAAGGATCACTTGCGTCACCCTTCGACCTAAAAAACAAAAGCAAAATAGTTAACTAGGATTCATAAAGCCGTTTGACTTCATCAATTTACTCAAGTACACAAGAAACTGAATTTCACATAACAAGTTCCCCTTGTCATCATCACATAACAGGTACCAAAAGTTAAAAAAAAAAAGTGAGGAAAAACATCACAGGATGACATTAAAGAACCGTGCATAACATTCACCTTCCAAGTTTCACCCGGCGCCGCGAGAAACCAAACATATTCAGGACTGCGTGGTCTCTCCAGTTCCATTCAGCTTACGTCACCTGCAAACAAGTCAATACAATAATCAGTTGCAAAATTGTTCAGGGAGTGTGGTTTTGCTTCAAGTTTTAATCTTAATTTGGAACAGAGGAGAACCTGAAAATTACTCAGTAGTTCACATCTAGAATTTTACATACCTCAATTTATAAGGAACTCCTGAACTGAATCCTTAGACTAAAGCCAAATGACTGGTGCAACATTCTTTCTTACCCAAGTAAATTCTCCTGTATGTTCCTATCACAAGAGCCCATAGAGACATACATCTATCAGTCAAAAGAAGTTTTGCTGCATAATCCTGAGCTCCGAGATCTGAAAAACTTAAATATGACAAAACTACAAATAATGGACAAACTGAAACAACTTGACAGTAAATAAACAAATAAATATGGACAACTGCATAGCTATGATCAACAAAAGAAAAATGGTATGTAGCCTTATTTTCCTTTTTGTGGGCTGTGTATATTCTCCTTTATATAAAAAATGCATTTTTCTTGTGAACACATGTTTTACTTGATGCCATATAGTTCAGAATAATTATAACAAATCGAAGGGTTCAACTGAGTACATTTGAGAGGGTAAAAACGAGGGGTACCTCAGATTTGGAGCCTCAAACACTGACATTGGACTCCGCCCGAAGCTGGCGATGTTGACCTTGAGCCCGCCGAAGTCGCCGACGACCTCTCCTCCAGCTGGCTAGGTTCATCGCATGGGCTGGGCTCTCTCAAGCAGTGTTGGCTTGCCATAGATCAAGGGGCCTTGCAGGCATCTCCGCCCACCCCGATCCGGATCCGGTGGCGTTTGCGTTGACTAGAGGAAGGCTCACGCCGCCACGCGATTCCCTCACGAGGAGGTACGAGAACGGAGGAGATACAAGAGTTCGTCAGACATCAGACTTACTCCTCACCCCATTGCCGCTCTTCACGGACTCACGATGGTTGCGCTTCCAGTGAGGGTCGAGGAGGGGTCAGGGGAGGATTTGCGTTGGGGAGAGGTGGTTGAAAGTGCATTTGCCCACTATATGGGTTTTGGTGTATTGATGACATTCAAATTAGGGGCTAATGAGATCTTAATGTGATATATTACAGCTTTAATCCATTGAAAGTTTTAAAGAGTTGATCTAAGATGAAATGGTATCCTCAATTCTTCAAGTGCAAAAAAGCGGATGAACCCAAAGAACTCTCCAAAGCTTTTATATTTTGTTTTGGGTTTAGGTATGCCGTACTATAAAGAGGGATGAAAGTTTAGGTGGTCTGAGAAAGATAGAGTGCTCAAGCATAAAAATAAAATCAAAAGAGAGACATAAAATCACCTCACGAACACTTACACATAGTTTGTGGACTTTTGGTAGTCGGAAGTCCCGGCGTTGGTGACGGAAGTCCCGACGCTGTCGACCTTTCCGCCAGCCCGCTGCAAGACCTTCGCTTGTTGGATGTCCCGATGGGAGTCGGGAGTTTCAGTCGGAAGTCCCGACTCCTTGAGAAGTCCCGATGCCACAGGACTTAGGCCCCTGGCTCTACTTTGTCGTCGGGAGTCCGATTGCGAAAGTTCCGACGTTACGTCGGGAGTTCGGCTTCTGGTTGTGTTGACCACCTTTGACTATGCCATGAATAGTGTTTTGTAGAAGGGCGGAAGTTCCGACGATCGTGGTCGGAACTTCGACGCAGATCTGAACGGTTGGATTCTATTATGAGTATAAATAGCTCTCTCCTTTCTTCTAACCGTGAACCACTTATTCATTGCTCACCAACCTTCATCCAAAGCAGCTCCCAAGCATTCAAGGCACCCCTCTCCTCTCCCCTTTGCTCTAATCTTTGATTCCTCTAGGGTTTTGGTGAAAGGAGAGTGGATTGAGTGAGAGAATCACTTTGGTAAGCTTGAGCACTTGATTTCTTCATCGTCGATTGGATTTGCGTCTATTACTCTTGGGTTCTTGGAACCCTAGCAGTGGCGTCGCCTAAGAGCTTCCATCTTGTGGAAGAGCCTTGGGAAGTTTGTATTACCCTCGATTTCTTAGTGGAAAGCTCGAGTGACCTTTGTGGTTGCTTTGAGAGAGGCAAGGAGGTGGAAGAGACTCGACCTTTGTGGTCACCTCAATAACAAGGACGAGGAGCTCCTTTGTGGGGTTGCCGAACCTCGGGATAAATCCTTGTGTCCCAGCGTGCTTGTTATTATTGAGATTTGTGCTATCATATTTGTTCTTGTTAGTTTGTCTTCCTCTCCAACACTCCGCTTAGGGTTTGGACTCGATCTCGGAGTGGTGCCCTTCAAGCGCCAAAGGAGCAGCCCCAACACTTCATCTTACCACCGGGAAGTGGGGTTGTAAGATATCTCGCACTCAAAGTTCATTTTAGCACTTGTAGTGAAATTCTCAGAGGTACTAGAACTCCCTTACATTTGCGTTGGAACTTCCGTGATAAGCGGCGGATGTTTCGCCCAAACCTGTCGGGACTTCTAACTATCACCGACATTTGACTTTAATATTACGTAAAAAAAAAATTAGATATGACTATTCACTACCCCTCTAGGAAACAAATTGCATGTACACATACACATAAAAGGAAGCAATCGGTTATTTGTTTTTTCTTTTTATTAATTGTTTTATCTCTCCTAATATTCAAGGGCTTGGATTTATTTGAACTTTTACTTGGGTAATGAGACTACCGTAGAAAATCGGTTGTCTCTCCTAATATTCTATCGCTGTCTGTCGATAGAATATCATCGGCAGTCCTCCGAGGGGTATCCCATGAAGGTAGATTGATCGGTAGAGATGCGTGTAATCGAGAACAAGAAGGCAACAGAGACACAATAGTTAGCTAGGTTCGGGCCATCAGCGCTACGTAATACCCTACTCATGTGGTCTGTTAGATTGTATTGGCTATCGTATAATATTGCGTGTGTTTGGAGTGGGTCCCTGCCCGCCTTATATAGTCTAGGAGGCAGAGTTACAGGTCAGTTAGATCTAGGAGATAACCGGAAGGTAATAACAGATTACAAGAATCATGGGATCATACGTATCCTAACAGATCTCGTAGTATCTTCAGGATATCTTCCCGGTGTCTTGCGAGACGCGCCGAGCAGCGCCGTGATCCACAAGGCTTCGTCTTGTGGGGTCAGGCCGCCTCAGGGCGCAGCTCATGTAGTCTCGCCGTGGGTATCTGTGGTCGCACTTCCCCACACACTGCCGATGCCCACCATGCCGGCAAAGTGGCGAAGCGAGAATTATGCATAAGGGGCGGCCAAGAATTTGAAAATATAAGAATTAAGTGTAGCTTGTCTATTTAGATTTATGTCCCGGGGTTAGGGTCCTATTTTTCTGGATTTTATTCTAGCATTTGACGATTTAACCTGCTCGCTATTCTTTACATAGTAGACGCGACCGTGTTCATCGGCTGTGGGGTGCATGTGATGAATGGAATATTGAAATCTACCGGCTTAGTATTTGGGAAGTGCTCATACCCATGGTACGTAATCGTGTCATCGACAACAGGACACATGTGATTACTCTTGAATCTTAAAATCTACCTGCTTAGTATTTGAAAGTACTCATAGTAGAGTAGGATGCGTGTTTGATCATAGGAGTTTGCATACGTGCATGTACGTGAGCATCTATATTTATACTGCGATTCACAATAAAAAAAGATAGTCACCGAATTGTTACTGCTAGTTAAATACGCTGCTCAATAAAATATGAAGTATAATGAAACATAAGTATTTTAGTAAACCAAAAAGTTTAATAGATATATCTTAATATGGTAGGGAGGCAATAATCAAAATATTTTATTCTAATTATATTCTGTGTGATTTTGTTGTAAAAGATATCAATAAACATTATAACAAGATTTTCTTTATTATACTCTTTTAATATAAACATGGACTATTATATTAACTATGTAGTATACCATATAAAAAATCGGTATTGTTAGGGTGGGGGGGGGGTGGCGAGGAAATGGCCCTACCTTGGCTCCGCTGGTGGTGCCGGCCTACGAGCTTCATGGCCGCACGGTCAGTACAGCGAACCCACCGCGGGAATGAGCATGGGTCGCAAGGGTCCCATAGCCGTAGCTCGGGCGCCGTCTATCAACCAAGCTTCCGTGTCTGAGTTGCAGCCCGTTGATGCTATACGAGTAAGCAAGAATCAGCATGGATGCCGGCTCGCCGATCAGCCGATAGAGAAGGACAACAATGATGCTTAGTGTTCAAATTTTTCTCCTCGTTTTGAATTCGGGAGCAGAGTTTGTATTCGAATTTGTCCTATGGAAAGTGTTTGTGGAACTTTTCGTCGGAATTTTGTTCAGAGCTTGTAGAAGATGAGCTGTGACATGCTTGTTTGATTCAACTAGCACGATAGTTATAAATGGCAAAATGGATCAGGCCTATTCAACGGCCCTAGACACAACACTAACATAGCCCAGTCCGATGTCTACTAATGTCGGTCCATCACAAGACATCATGCTTGGACTAGCATTCCGGTCTGTGTCGGCCTAGGCACATCACAACGCCGGTCCAATCTCTCACTATGCTGTGGGCAAGGCTTACCTCGTCGTCTCTTGAGGCGACCAGCCGCCGCCGCCGTTGGTGCCACTCGACGGCAAGCGGCGGCAGCTGCCTCTGGTGGTGCAGAGTAAAGTCAAGACGGCGAAGTTAGAAGATCTCGTTCAGACAAAGTGCACCTTTGGATGGCCACCTAATCGAATGGCGGAGGAAGGGGGCAATGAGTTTATATAGTTTCCACTAGAAAATTTTAAGCTTTAGGCTTTTTGCTACCGTACTCTCAAATAAATATGGACCGTCGATCTAAAAGACAAAATAACATATTACCTAGCATGTAATAGGTAAAATAAATTTTATATGTTATTTTGTTTTGGAAAGGAGCAAAATATCTTGTAATTGGACCTCTATTAGCCAAATTATTGAACCGTCCTTGCGTAATGGCCACGTGCATACAGTGTTGTACCGGTTAACGTTAACAACTTTGGGAAAACCATTTATGTAACGGTTGTATATGTGATAAAATTTTCTATGATCTATATGTAATTTAACTTTTATACCTAATATAAAATGACACTGATGTAACATTGTTTTGTACCTAAAATATAAAATGTAATCCAACATGATTTTGTAACATTTATTTTATTTGTTGGAACGTGATGAATGAACCGAAAATAGAAATTGTTTTAGTTTTCAACGTGAAAAAATAAAGCTAATTCAATTCATAGTGTTATTGTAATGTAACATTTTGTTGTAATAACGTGACTACACGCCCAATTAAGAAACATAAATAGCATGTCATGGAAAGTTGATTTCGACTCTAAAATTATCTCTTGTCCGATGGCCTTTCATGAAGTGTGCAGCCGTTGGTTGCAACCAAAAGGAAACAAATTACATGTACGCATCTCTATCTCTACTATAGGGAACAATTCAAACTATTCTAGGTACACCCAAATATGTGTCTCCACCGATAGAGTTCAACTATTATGTACCAATAAAAATGTACCTAAAATTTCAACATCATTAAAATATATGGCTCTTAATCCTCTGTGGCAAGCTTGAACTCAGTCCGATGGCCGAGGTTATTTAGATGTCGCAGGCTTCAACGTTGCTTCCCACTCCACCGCTCCATCCGCAAGGCGGCACGGCCTCACGAGTAAACCCCGCACCCGCTTTTAGCGTTCCATCCCCAAAGAAGCCAGCGAAAAGCCTCCAGCTCTCACGTATTATTTCCGCTCTTTTTTTTTTTCTAATAAAAACGATCACAACAACGAAATGTCGCCGATCTCTCTCCTCTCCTCGCGACGATCTCTTCTCCCCGCCCTCCGCAGATCGGCGTCACAGCGGATTCGCACCTCCTGCTCCATGGTCACCACCGCTGTCCTCGCCTCCCGTCTCCTTGCCACGCCGCCGCCGCTTGCCACGCGACCTGGCGGTGGCCGCTGCAAAGGCGAGGACGCCCACGGAGGAGGCGGTCTTCGAGGTTGTGCTGCGGCAGCCGATCCGGGCGCGGCAGGGGGAGAGATCCCGCGATCAGTAGCCCCGAGGGCCGTAAGGTTGCTGGAGCAGAGGTGAAGGGCGCCATGGTTGAGGAGACCATGCTCGGTGTGCTCCGGGCCATGGGGAACGACTGCTGAAGCCTCTCCATGAAGCACGAGTACCTCGAGAGGACCTCCGGTGTTCATGCCCGTTCGTTCATTTCCCCTAATCTGGATCTCTCGATTCATATTTGAGTTATATGGTTGTCGCCAAATATGGATTATATCCTTTAATCCTAATCTGCTTACGCTTTTCTGATGGTTTATACTTCAAACAAACCATGCAGAGAAATGTATTTACCATTTTTTGCAAGAGAATAATCAATCAATTATCAGTTTCCTTTTGTATCAGTTATACTATCAAATAGATATTGAAATTTTGTTTGATTTACAGCTACTACTTGAAGGCTGGACTCTCAGTAACGGGGGCAATGACAAACAGCACAAACATTGGAGTTGGAGCAACCATATTTCAGGAGCTTTACACAAGATTTCGGTGATCACATATTCTAGAAAATTGTTGCTGTTCAGCTTAGGGTTTCTATATTACAGTTGCTGAGTATTTCCATCATATGGGCCACAACTTCAGTATGATGGCTGACTCTACCTCCTGATGGGCTAAGGCATTGCCTGAGATCCCAGGGCATTTGGTACGATAAGGTTGTAATTACAGGTTCTTGTCATCTATGTAATGTCAGGGATCTTGTCCGTGATCTCATCAAGTGTGGAGGTATGAAGGGGATCGTAAGTTTATTTTCTCATTCTGTTGAGCATTTCCACATGTGTTGCAATTCATGTTTAGCATTTCCATATGTTCTTATTCACTTGCTTGGTATTGTCGATGGTTGATGCACCTTTTGATGTATTTGATGACAATCCTTCAATGAGACGGTGACCTGCTGTAAGACGGGTTGAAGACATGTTTGAACAAGTGAAAACTAAGCTTTGGCAACGGAGGCGAGGGTTGGCTTGTCGTAGAGGTATATGCTGCGAATTCACGATTGAGAAAATTGCAGCACCTATGATAAAAAAAATTTCTTTGTTGTGGCGGAGAATTTGGGATATGTCCCAGCAGGCCATGGTGCTCGCTGAGGACAAGAACTACTACCCCATCACCGAAGAAATGAACGGGCGTCTTGGTGTGGAGATGCTCATGGATGAGACGAGCGCCGCTCGAGCCGCCCATCCTTGCGCAACTCTGCATTGTGAAGTTTAAGATCAGGCCGGCTAACTTCAATTGATTTGGGTCGGCTAATATAAGTGGAGATGCTCTCCTTACGGAGAAGAACACTGGGAGGCACTGATTTTTGCTACTGGGAGGCACTGATTTTTTGCTTGAGGATGATAAATTCCGTCGAGAAGAACACTGGGAGGCACTGATTTTTGCTACCGGAAGAAACTGGAAACTATTTTTATGGGGCCCTGAGGGGATAACTTGGTTGCTGCATGGATGTTGTTATCTCTTTCAATTGGATTTGCCAAAAATCTACTACTGAATTTCCCCTTCACTCTATTTTGATTCAATTTTTTTCATTGGTTTTTTTATCAGTCATGACTCATGAGTATGAACCTCCTCTTGTGAGGTGACCAATTGCATCAGTTCACAAGACGTTATGAGTTGGACAAGGAATTTTAGCAGCTCCTATTAGCTGTTTCAATAATTTGACTTTTGCGTCTAATGTTTTAAAAGAACATAATACACTGTGCTACAGTGGGGCTGGTTAGAAACAAGAATGGAGGATCAAGGAGTTTTCAACACAATTAAAGAAGCTGTCAATTTGCATCAATGAAAGATCTAAAAAGTATATGATGAGTGGTGTTATTTTGTAATTATGGTTGCAGGGAGTGGTTGGGCCGATTGGTCGCACAGTTTGAGGAAGGTGCATAGCAGCTAATCAATAAGGTATGTGCAATTCATTATGTCATAAAAATCTTAATGAATCTCATTGCTCGTTTTATTTTTAATATGTTTTGTATTTTACCATAGGGTTAGCTGACTTATATAATTACCGTACCAGCTAAGCAGGGCTTAAACTGTTAAGCTTGATTCCTGTGGCCTCCTCTTCCCTACCAATCTCTAATCTCTTCCGGTTTGCGTGCTGCAGTAGCAGGGCACTGGGGCTGGGCACCAGCACCTCTGTCATCTCTTCCCATTGTGGCTGAGGTGCAGTAGCAGGATTCGATGGCATGTTTTGGCTTTCCCTTAGCAGCCGGCGAACTTGCTATCAAATGGTTACCAGAGAATAGGATTCTGTAGATTTTTTTTATCTCATGTTTTTTTTTACTATGTTACTGTTAGGGATCAGTGAGAAGGAAAGATGTTATGGGTCTATTGATTTAATCTTGTTTTACTTGTCATATTTGTATATTGGAATAAATTGAGACTGTCAGCTTGTTTCTCCGATTGAGATTGTTACAAAATATTTGTATTGGAATAAATTGCCTTTGGGAAATAAAAACACAAATCGATCTGTGGGTTATTAAGTTGCAGCAAATGGGAATGCAATTTGCAGCTAATCCTCTACTTCAGTATGTTTGGGTGATTTTTTTTCTTACATGTGGTACAATGGGAGTCTTGTAGCTGAGACCGAGTATTTGATGGTTTTGTGTTGCCGTAACGTTAGCACGTTAGCATTATACTAGTACAGATAAAAGGAAGCAATCGGTTATTTATTTTCTCTTTTATTAAATATTTTATCTCTCCTAATATTTAAGGGCTTGGGTTTATTTGAAATCTTACCTGGGTGGTTAGAGTACCGTAGAAAACCATTTAAACTTTATCAAAATTTGAAAGTATTGTACTGCTGGCCTCTAATAAAAAAAAGAAAAGTCGCATTTCTAACTGCAGTGGCTATAATTGATTGTCCGAGAAGATGCTAAAATTCACGGCTTGTTTTGTGGTTGGAGAAAGTACTAGTTTATCACAGTAACTCAAACCACCCAGATTTTGTTGTCCATCTTCCTTACTTTTGAATTTTGATACGACATTTCCAGAAAGACAACCAAAGTGCTTTGAACAGTTCATGTTGAAAAGTAAATATTCCTGTAATTCAGAACCAAACCCCCTTAAACAAACAAACAAGAGAACAGTCAGAGAACTGAAACCCAAAAAACGTGAACCAGAAACATTCAAGTTCGCGCCTGTTCGGCAGGACTGAAAAATACTGTACCGGCTGATTGTTGTGAGAAAAAAATACTGTTCTGACAGAACGTGAACAGTGATTCTGTGAAAGGAAAAACAAGCCAGCCGGCTGACTTTAAGCCAGACGAACACGCCCTTCATTGATCCATCGACGTCGTCCATGCTGATGTCGCTGACGACCCATCAACGCGGCTCCAAGTCAGTAAGGGAGGCATCATTGATGGACATGGACTGTCCCCGACCTGCTGCCACCGCCCTCGCACCCTGGCGATCCGTCCCCGTCACGGGCGCGTCCGCGGTCACCGTGAGACCACGGCCCGGCATCGCGAAGGCTGGCGCGTTGGGGGCCGGTAGCGTAATGGAGCGGCTGTTGAGCATGACGACGACCGACGCCATGCTGCGGCGGAGGTGCGGATCCTCCTGGACGCAGAGCAGACCGACGTGGATGCACCTCAGCATCTCCTGCGCCCGACGCCCCTCCTCGGGGCACCCCTCCAGCAGCGGTTGCACGCTCCCACGGCTCCACTGCCTCCAAACCTGCCCATGCCATGCAAAACAAGGATAATAGGACTAGGATATTAGCCTTAAAAGGAGTTAGGATATATACCAAAAAAAGGTTCTACTTGATGCTTCATCATCATGACAGTAATAAGAGGGATCCATACATAGGTAAGAAGATCTTCGGAGGGTCCTGAAGCATGCGTGTACGTGTTGCGTCGTCCGGTGACTATCTCGAGGACAAGGACACCATAGCTGAAAACGTCTGATTTGGCCGAGAAGATGCCGTGCAGAGCGTACTCCGGCGCCATGTACCCACTGCATGCATTTCAAAGCCACGGTCAGCATGTCAGATTGTCAGGTTAACACCACGCTCGTGATCACCACAGCTGGAGTCCACCGGCAGGCAAACTTCCTAGGTTCCAGCAATGCGGCTGGTGTTTCCAACGCTGGAGTCGATACTAAACAGCTTTGCCAAGCCGAAGTCTGAGATCTTGGGGTTCATGTCGGCGTCCAGCAAGATGTTGCTCGCCTTGAGATCACGGTGGATGATGGTAAGCCTCGAGTCCTCGTGGAGGTAGAGGAGCCCTCGGCTGATCCCCTTGATGATCTTGTGCCTCAGTCCCCAGCCCAGCTCTTGTTGCCGTGCAGGATCTGCGAGTTGAATTTACTGAAATTATTAGCAAATGGAGTGTCCTAGTGACACTGGTGTGAAATGATAGTATTAAGAATCATGGTTGTCTAAAAATGTAGCACCAAAGACGATCTTGTCGAGGCTGTTGTTGGTAAGAAACTCGTAGACGAGGAGCCTCTCGTGTTCCTCGATGCAGCAGCCGAGCAGTCGCACCAAGTTCCTGTGCTGGAGCTTCGCCAACAGGAAAACCTCGTTCTTCATCTCCATCTGTCCTTGCTGCGAAGTTGCAGACAACCTCTTCACTGCAATCTCCTGCCCGTTTTGTAGCGTGCCCTGAAGAACATTGAGACCGGATCAACAACTAATCTGACGGACTTACGGGAAAGAATATCAGCTGCGTAGATTAGTTTTTAGGTTGCATGTTTAAAGTTAAGTTTCGTACTTTGTATACTGGCCCAAAACCGCCTTCGCCGTGCTTGTTTTCTTGTGAGAAGTTGTTGGTGGCAGCTCGTAGGGTGCTCAAATCATACAGGAGAGACTCTGAGCTTCTCATTTATTCGTCATCTTCACGTCCTGTTTATAATAGAACACGAAATGACCTCAAGCCTAAACATAGCACCATACTACTCATCAAATGTACTGACATTGTTTCACCACTTACTGATGCTGGCAATCTGCACATGCTTGTGTGGTTTTCTGTTCCTGTTGCAGAGATAGGCAACAACTAGCAGCAGCACCAGCAGCGCAACAGCGACAGGGATTGACACGAGAAGAGCTGTCCTGACTGTTTGATTACTCCCTGAACAGAATCCACACGGGTGCACGGTAATTCAGAATAGAAGCCATTTCAGACTTTGCCAAGATTAGTCACCGTCCAAACTCTGAATTCAACTCTTCTACTAAAAAGAAAAACGTTTTCCGCATCTCATGTGGTCATGTTTGAAGAAGATGGAGAAATCCCATCGTCAATTTTGCCGAGTCAAGATGAGAGCAAGTGTCAACTATCACGGCGACAACAGCGGAGTTCAGATCTCGGAGCCACAACAAGCATCAACTATGAAAAGCGTATGGAAAGTGACTGGATGGCAGAAGATCCTAAGTGTCAACTATCAAACGCGTCAGGAAAGTGACGGGACCACGGGAGATAGGAGATTGGAGGAGTTGCATTGTGGATGGACTCACCGTCGCTTCCTGGACCCGAGTGGTCACTTCCGTTGACGAACCCGCCTCCCGGGGCCGGCGCCGGCGACATCCAGTTGTCTCCAAACCGGCGACATCTTCACGAAGGGCGTTACCGCGTCGAGCCGACCGCGAACATCCGCGGGGACTCGAGCGCCGCCTTCTTCGCGAGGTTGTTCATCAGCGCGCCGAGCCGCGGCGTGAACTGGCCAAATATCTATCCAAAAGTTAGCATTGTTATCTTTCCCCACTGTTACTATTATTATTATCCTGTAATAAAGATCTAAAACCAAAAGTTAGTGTAGTTACCTTTTTTTGCTGTTACTATTGTCATTGCCCTATAAAGATCTTTAAACTGTATCAGTTGTCTCCAAACCGTGTGTAGTCTTGCTGATTTTGTCTCCCAGTCCTTTTCCGTTGGTACAATCTGAATTCCTTATCGCGCACATTTAATTTGAAGGGCACATCCCACCCAAACGAAGATATTGAAGATCAAGGGTGCAATTAAGTTGAGATTGATTGATTAGCACAGTACTCTTAGTTAGTACGCCTGTTTAGCTGCACCGTTATAGCCGGTGATCTGTGTCAGTGTGCAGCCGTGCAGTGACCTCGACATCTCGCCGTCGTTTGCCGCCGGTTTGTGTTGTATGAACTCTAACCTCTCTTAATGAAGCACGTGCAAAGCTCGCTTTCGAAAAAAAATTAGCACAGTACTCCATTAGATTAGTCCTGGTGGGATTTAATTCGAATGCAAGCTGCGCTACCTACAATTTGGGGGAAAAGGTCAATAATGAAGAAAGGTCGCTGACGTCAATGCCCAATACAGGTCGATCTCCTCTTTGCTCCGAATTACACGCAGCAAAGGCCAACGAGCCAACGACCAAATCATCTTCCAGCTGCATTTAAAGAGAAGACCCAGGTCAACCATTGCACGAGTGGTCGAGTGCTGGTGCTGGGAGGAGTATTCTTCGGTCACTCTTTCATACTATGCATACGCAATAAGCAAATAAAACAATGGTCATCACCACTGAAGTGCCTTTAAAGAGCACAGAAGGACGCAGCAAGAGCAGAGAAGTGCCTAAGCATTAGCAACTGTACGTTAGCGACCAAAATTAGCGATTTGGCATCAACAGGAACCTTCCTCAGCTAGCCATGCACAGCCTTCTTCCGCTCCTTCTCCTCGGCTGGTGGTGTCTCCGCCTCACCGCAACAACTAACGCCGACAACCTCAAGTTCTACATCACCACCGAGTGCTCGAACAACATGAACTACACGCGCGGCAGCGCGTTCTAGGCCAACCTCGACGCGATCCTCTCCTCCCTCCCAGACGCCGCAGCCGCGTCCTCTGGGTTCGCCGAGAAAAACACCGGCGCCGCCGCGCCGGACAAGGCGTACGGCCTCGCGCAGTGCCGTGGCGACGTTGGCGCGTCGGACTGCCGCTCCTGCCTCAACGAAACGGCGCATGAGATGGCCAGCGCGTGCCCGGGCCAGAAGAACGCCATGCTCATCTACGAAGGCTGCATGCTGCGCTACTCCAACGCCAGCTTCTTCGGCGACCCCTACACGTCCAACCCGATCTTCCAGCTGGCGAACGACGAGAACGTGACGCAGCCGGAGCGGTTCATGTCGCTGCTCGGCGTGCTGATGAGCAACCTCACCAGGGAGGCCGCCTACGGGTCCCCGCGCAGGTTCGCAGCCGGCGAGGTCCAGCAAACAAGCTTCGTGACGCTCTATGGCTTGGCCCAGTGCACGCGGGACACAAGCGCGGGAAACTGCATGCTGTGCCTCGCCATTCTCGTCGATGCGATCCCCAAGTGCTGTAACGGGAAGCAGGGCGGCCGGATCTTCTCGCCGATCTGCCAGCTCCGGTTCGAGATTTACCCGTTCTACGACCCCCTGGCCGCCCAGGCGGCCATGTCACCAGCGCCGGCGCCACGAAGTGGGCCAGTCAACGGCAGCGACCTTCCCGGCCCACAAAACACTGGTAAGTTGAACTACCACTACAGTGGCCGTGCCAGTGGACTGTGGACCCCAAATTATGCGTGTGGCTCTAGCGAAGTCCAGGACTGGCCCAGCTGGGCCCCGTCACTATCGTTGGGCCCTCGCCAGCCAGCCCATCAATCAAATGGTAGAAGTCGTAATCCTATTGACTCCGCAAGAGCGCACGCAGTCACGCACTGCCCTGCTGGTGCGTGGGTGCACCTAGACCTAGAAATAGAAGTCACACTCCTGTCCAATAAGATATTTTGACTTTTCTAAATACATTATTTCTGTTATGCACTTAAATTCATATGCATGTGAACCAGAAGACAAAATTTCTAAAATTTTGTTTTGTAGTTCACATACAAGTGAAATTTGTTATTTTCGTATGATTTTTTTTTTCCAAAAATGGTTTTACATCTCAACTTTGCATGTGACCACATATGTCAATGAACTATGGATATGCCAAGTTTCAAATTCTTTTGAGTTGTACAAGTGCATTTTGAATTGGTTTTCATGTTTTCACTAAAGATGTGGTTCCCATCATATATTTCCACTAGTTAGCTAACAACTAGTTAAAGGCTTGACAAAAAAAATAACATTCATGTTTGAATATACTAGGGCTAGTTTTAGATAATTTTTAGCTAGCTAGCAATTAGCTCTGGCATCTAGACAGATCCTTACTCTCAATAAGTATGGATTGGAGGGGGTTTTCTTCTATGTAAATATGCCCAAAAGAGGTCAAGAAATCATCTGATCTAACTTCAGTTTGTTCAAAAAGCATGTTAGTCATTACGATGTCATTTATCACCAAATCACGAAAATAGTATTAGAAACCCACAAAAATTGTTTCCAAATGCTTTAAAGAGTCATGTCTAATTGGTAAAGTATAACAATTTCCCGTCAATCTACAATCCGTTTCATTGTATTGTCTAATAATGAGGAAAGTGTAATTTGAATGCACGGTGGACTTGCCTTCCATCCAGATCCAAATAATGTTCTATGGCTTTCCATATATAGTTGTCAACTAGTTTCTTACAAATGCTGTTACAAGCATGATGGTTTCAGTAGTTTGGTTCAAAAGATGAGTGATTCTAGGTGAAGGTTGATGAAAGAGCTTCTATTCTGATTAAGCTCCATCGGTGCAGGAAGTAATAGCACAGTCAGGACAGCACTTATTATTGTCTCGATTCTTGCTGCTGTCATGCTGCTGCTGTTTGTTGCTGCCTATGGCTGCAAGAAGAACAGAAAACCATACAAGCACGTGCAGATAGTAAGAGACGGTAAGTTACTGAAATGTTGTTAGCTATCAGGAGAGAACATTGTGGTGCAACCTTCAGGCTTGGATCTTCCGTTTTCTCTTATCAATAGGACACGGGGCTGAAGAAGAAGAAATGAGAAGTTCAGAACCTCTCACATACGACCTGAGTACTCTGCGAGCTGCAACTGACAATTTTTCAGAGGAAAATAAGCTCGGGGAAGGAGGGTTTGGGCCAGTCTACAAAGTAAACTTCAATCCTGGAGCCCGACCAAAAATTAGTGCCTAAAAATGGTCTTTCTCATAATAAGAACACAAAATGTCTGATGGTCTGATCTCTTCTCAATGTTCTTCAGAGTACCCTACCAGATGGGCAGGTGATTGCAGTGAAGAGACTCTCCAGAACTTCGAAACAAGGGCATGTGGAGATGAAGAACGAGGCTGTCCTAGTTGCAAAGCTCCAGCACAAGAACTTGGTGCGGCTTCTAGGCTGCTGCGTCGAGGAAGACGAGAAGCTCCTTATCTACGAGTTCCTCGCCAACAAGAGCCTCGACAAGATCCTTTTTGGTGCTCGCTTGACCATAATCCTTGCATGTCAGGCCACTCGGTCCTTTTGTTTACTGATGAGTGAGCTCAACTTTCAGATCCTATAAGGCAGCAAGAGCTAAGCTGGGGGCAGAGGTACAAGATCATCGAGGGAATTGGCCGAGGGCTTCTCTATCTTCACGAGGATTCGAGGCTGACGATCATCCACCGTGATCTCAAGCCAGGTAACATCTTGCTTGATGCGGACATGAATCCTAAGATCTCAGACTTCGGCTTGGCGAAGCTACAACCCTGCAACAAACAAGTTAGAGCAGCAGGTATACAAATTCAACGTGGTGACCAAATACCAGACACGTCTAGTATTAATACCAGACACGTCCGGTATTCACGGGTTTGCCCGACCAGCTCTCAACTTGCTCCGATTGATCTCTCTTTTCAAACCAAGGTCTAGACCACTATTGGTAACCTACAGATAAGCTCAAATAACACACAAAGATCACAAATACCAAATGTAGAGAGATAGAGACACGGTATTTGTTTTACCGAAGTTCGGACTTCGTCGAGTCCTACTCTCCGTTGAGGGGGCTGCGAGCGACCCAGCGAAGGTCAGCTCTAGAAGACCACGAAGGCCACTCTAGCCGGAGTTTTTTCAACTCCTTTTCCTCCTTCCACTAGTTGATTACATCCCTTGCGGTGGTGGAATCGAACCGTTACAAACTTCTCGAGGCACACCACAATCTTTTGGGTGCTCTCCAGCGACGCCTAGCCGTCTAAGACCGAAGAGTCCAAGAGTAGCAAATGCAAATCACGAGATCGATAAATATGCACAAGTGCTCAAGGGTGGCTTGCTTTCAATTTTGAATCTCACTCAACCCACAAGATGATTTTGCAAGTTTGAATCAATCACTCACTAAGAGGGGGCTGGAGAGTGTTTTGAAGGCTAAAAAATGTGTGAGGTTGTCAGCAGAATCAGCCGCCTCCAAAGGTGGAGGCTAAGGGGTATTTATAGCCCCTTTGAAAAACTAGCCGTTATGTAGCTGTTGGGCAATACTGGACACGTCCGGTATCTACCGTACAGCCCCAACAGTAACTTTGTCAATGTCGTTGTGAGGCGTCGGAACTCCTGACGAGCCAAGCCGAGACAACGAAGAAATTGCTGTGACAGGGCAAATACCGGACACGTCCGGTAGGTATTGCCTGCACAGTGCCAACAGTCACTGAGTCAGTGGCGCAAGTGAGGCGTCGGAACTCCCAACGAACCAACCTGAGAAAGCTGAGGAAATTGCTGTGGCTGGGAAAATACCGGACACGTCCGGTATTGCCAGACCAGCAACACCAAGTTAGATCTTATGTCTCTCAAACACTCAAAACTCACATGGATTGGCTTGAGCACTTATGAATGATTATCCATCAACATGATGCATCTCTCTTAATAGTACAGCATACATATAACTCAAGTTTAACTGAAAAAGGAATTTGAAGCGCTTGAGTTGAATTTTCTTGAACCGAAATGCCATAGCTTTCAATCTTCATCAAGAGAGGGTGTCAACATGTCGACTTTGATTTTATCCTTGAGCATAGCCATCTTGACCATTTTGACTTGATTCTATTCAATAAATGTGAATTGGCTTCAAAGTTATCAAGTCATCCATTTATAAAAGTTATATAGGATTTGATTCTCCACTTCAATATGACCAATATGGTTTGATCGGTGCCTTGACTAAATGCAAGTACTTTCTTCTTTACCTTAGCTAGGTTCCTTGATCACCAAGCCATCGCTTGCCCTTCACCCTTGCTTAGTACCTCGAAGCCTTTCCTTGCTATCTTCACCATCTCAAGCCATCTAGCTACACACTGGTGTCGAATCATTCATTAAACTCATTTATATACATGTCTTTAACTTAGCAAGCTTTAAAAGGTGAGACCAATCCATATGCAATCCCTCACGTCTCATTAGTTATTATTCACCGTGCTTGCTTTCATATGAGTCATCGAAATCCCACAATAAACAAGCATTGCATGAATTACATTTGCATTGTTGTCTTGTGTTTGAACTAGATTGTTTTCAACAATACATCATTTTGGCTTTCATTAATTACCTGTGAGATAACCTATTATCTGTCCACACTTAGCAAACGGGTTAGACCTTTAATCACGTTATCATTCAATCATCCAAAACCCAATAAAGGGCTAAATGCACTTTCACTATCAAAGTAGATATATTATTATTTTTTTAGTCAAAATATAATCTATCAAAATAACAAATAAATAATTTATTTTATTCTCATGAGATATTAATAATTTAAATTAATTGTCAAAGTGTGCTTCCTTAAGAGAAGAAATTTTCGTAATTGCTAAACAATAAAAATATGTATCTATCACTCATGCATGATTGTATTCATGATCTCCATGTGGCATACAATATGTATGTTTGTTTTGAGATAACTTTTTACCTATTAGTCACATCAGCGGGCAATTAAAAATATATGTAGGCATATATATCTAAAAATAATTTGGTGGGATATTTTAACTTATATTTCATAATGACTAAGGTGTAATTCTATAAAAGGCAATTCTATCAACAGCCCACATCTGAGGTTTTTAAAAATTCTAAATTTTGAATTTCAAAATCTATGAACTAAAAATGGACACTTTGATTATCTTTCATAATAATAAATTTGGGTAACTACGAAGAAATAGAAAAGATCCGATGACTCCGTTGTCGTTCATTTTGATTATCTTTCACAATAATAAATTTGTTTAATTATGAAGAAATAGAAAAGATCGAATGACTCCGCTGTCAATGATGGTTGGACTCTAATAAATGGGTGGTCTAATGTTTCTGATTTATTAAATGGATTAGATCTTTTCTAAACGTGTCTCGCGCGTAGAGACTACATCGAGGAAGCATATTACTGAATTATACTCAATTCCGATCGCGTGTGGCACGAGCAGGTTTGGGGCCAATGGAGCCATCAGAACGTGTCGCAGTTGCTCGAGGGCTGCCCAGCCGATGGGCCGGGCCCGCAGGAGATGTTGAGGTGCATCCACGTCGGGCTGCTCTGCGTGCAGGAGGACCCACGCCTCCGGCCAAGCATGGCGTCCGTCGTCATCATGCTCAACAGCCGCTCCATCACGCTGCCCATTCCCACGGTGCCGGCCTTTGTGAGCCCAGCCGAAGGGCCGAGGGCGGCTGCTCCGGAGCCGTCGATCGACGAAGGGTCTGTCTCTGACTTGGAACCTCGTTGATGGTGTACTGCTGCTGCATGGAGGACGTCAATGAATCACTGCGACTATTCTTGTTGAATTGAAGGTACGCGAGTAGCCTTCATGTAAATTCCAAAGGCAGCTAGGCCAAGTAGTAGAGGGAACAACATTAATCGCATCAATATATTTCTCGCTGAGTATGGAACTGGTTTGGAAATAGCCATCCATCATTTGGACTCCTAACTGTAGCGGCTCCTGAAGCCTGATCAATGCTCATTACTGGAATTCGTGATAAATTAACATCATAAGGGCTTCCAGGACGCCCTTTCGTGCTCCATGGGAAGATTGTTACTAGCAACTCCTGCAACACCCTAAAATCGATTTTTGGAGCTTCTAATTTTGGGGTGACTTATTTTGTGAAGTTAACCCCCAAAATCAGAGCCCTACTTTCTATTTTTCTCTATTTTTGCTCTCTTCGCTCAAATGGTTTGTCCAACTCGAAGTTCAAACATAGCGATTCAAATATAGAAGACACCAAAGGCAAGGGGTCTGGGCTCAGGAATAATAGTTAGCAATTGCAAATCAAAAATGTAGTTCATCATTGCAAAATCCAATTGCCTCGGTCAAAATTGCGTAATCCAAATTGCCTCGGTCAAAATCAGAACCCAAAAACTGTTCCATACCAAGTTGCATCTCTATATTAGTTCGGGTAGCCCAAGTGGTACAAAACAGTTTGACTTTTATCTCCTTTTATTTTATAGTAGAGTGATAATAACGATAAGAATTGCTACGGCGGTGCACATACCAATTGATATCGTAAATCAAGCAATCCACAATTATGCATGCATGTCACGCCAAAAATATAATATTATTTTGTGTCATGGACTCATGATTAATATATTGTCCCTCTATGCTATGGATTAACTTGGACATAATAGCACAAAAGCAAAAAAAAAAAGAGTTTTTAAAAAATAACACAAAATCATACAAACCCAGATAAGACATGAAATTCTTGCTTATAATTAAACTCTAACATCATAAACAATTCTGTACATAAGAAGATACTCTCTTCGATTTAAATATAGAAATAATGTTTATTTAAATGGAGTGCACTCTAAGAAGATAATTAAGTTGTGTAGTAGTAATCTAAGTGTCGGATACCAGAAAATGGGATACACTAAGCAAAGATCGAAAAACTGCTTAGACCCTAAAAACAGAACCAACGGAATAAACAAACGAGGTCTCGGCCGAAATCTCCGATTCGCCCGAGACCCCGTCGCCGAGCCCCAGCGGAAGCAAACGATTCTCCGACTCGCCCGAGACCGCCTCGCCGAGGCCCCCTCGTCGAGCCCCCCTCGCCCGGGGCCCCGGAAGAAGTGGCGATTCTCCGATTCGCGCGAGGCCGACTCGGACCAGCCCCATGACCGCCTGTTCGACCGAACTGCTCTGACCGAACGTCGCATCCAAGCGCCCAACCACTCCGACAGACGCACGATGGCACAGTACAGCGAAGTGACCGACTACACGCCAGTCGCGTCAACCTCCTGCCATCTGCGACGGCACAGAGCAGGGGTTACCGACCACTGTGCTGCCTAACTCCTGCACCAAAGACATCGCAACGGGGGAGTCGAACGGGTTCTCGTAGCCTCGAATCGGCGGACCGACCGCTCCGTCTCGCCCGAGCCCCCTCGACGGGCCTCGGATTCACCGATCTTTCTCCGCCTCGCCCGTCGCCTCGCCCGAGACCCCCGGTAGGGCTCTCGGACAATTGGCGCTGGCTACGCCTCGCCCGAGGCCGGGCTCGTCCCGCAACCTCGTCGCCTCCGCCTCAAAGGTCTCTCTGGCGGCAGCCGTCAGATCCGACACGCGCCACCGCACTCCGCCACGTAAGCCACGATCGGCAAGGCGCCGCAACAGAGCGACGGACAACGGTCGATCACCTTTTTACCATCCCTACCGACAACACGGGTATCAGATCCCGTAGAGCGCGACGTCTCAAGACCGTTCGCCGATGGCGGAGACCGTGATCTCGCACTGGTCACTTTCGAGCCTCTAAGACGGCAGCCCTCGCACAATAGGCCTCGGCACGACCGGCTATGATGGCCGCCGAGATTCGCAATCCACCAAGCCAACAAATGCGCAAGCATGTTACTTGCAAAGTGGAGACCATACCGATTAGACATCTACGGAACTCCCACGACAACGCCATCTTTGGTCCAGGAGTAAATACGTCATCGAATAGTCCGCTCCACGTGTAGCTCTCTTATGTACTCCTGGTTTCCTCCCTGCGGCTATAAAAGGAGGCGGCCAGGACCGTTTCTAAGGACGGCATATAGAGTCACGAATACTCGCACGAACAACACGCCTCATTCTGTAATTCATATCACCTCCCCTCACAGAGACCTGGGACGAACTCCCTCTCTCGCCTGGCTTGTAACCCCCTATTATGAGCACCCCGGTGCAAGGAATACAAGAACATCTTCTCAGACTGGACGTAGGGCATCCATTGCTCAAGCCAGTATAAACCTTGTGTCTCTTTGCATCACCATCCGGAATTGGGAGCACGCAGCATAAATTCACTAGTCGGTTAAGGACCCCGGTTCCAAACGCCGGCGATATGCGCGCTGTAGGGGGCCTCTGCGTGTCGCCTTAGTCATCCCACCGATTCGGATGGCGAGATCCCGTGCGATCGCTTGCGTCTGGGACGACGATCGTCAGTTCAGAGCCTAGAATTCATGTCTCTAGGGCACGAGAAACGACATGGTACTCCTCTCACCCAGAGCGCCATCAACCGACGACGACGTCACGCACCAGTAGCTCACGCGCGGACAGCGCCCGGGCCGCCGCTCCCGTCAAGCTCGCCAGGCGCCGCGCGGGCGAGTCCACCCTAACACAAAGGTAAGTACATGTAAACGCCGATCATGCTCCACCGAATCCCATACCCCGCTGCCGCACGAGTCCTCAAGACGGGGACCTGTCCGGCTTAAGCCTCGACAGGGAAAAGGGCCGTGGCGCATGAAATGACGCCCATCATCAAGCTCTATCCCGCCTCCTCCCGAGGAGCCGGCTCTGGCGGAGCCGAGCTGGCGACAGCGCCATCCCCTGCACTTCTTTCGAGCTGACCAATGTCGCCGCCTCCTATGCCACCGCCCTTGTCTCCATTCATCAACGCCATGCCCATAACCCCATAGTCACAACTCCAATCCACCCCCACTCTGACTCCTCGGAGGAGGACGAGGCGTGGGTTGGAGCGAACTTTCTGGGCTTTGCGACCTCGAGGCGACAAGCGCCGCTTCATGATCGCGAGCGACCACGAGACGTTGCCTCGCTACACTCGGCCAAATACCAAGAAGCCCTCACGACGCTACCAAGCCCGCACATTCGGAGCCGAGACCGAAGGTGGGCAACCCTGTGTCAAGCCGAGGCAGAGCGTTAAGGGCCGCCACAAGTCGACCCGCCATGGAAGGGCCGTACATCATCGCCAAAGCATGAAGCCCGGAACCTACAAGCTGGCCAACGAGAAGGGCGATATCTTCACCAACGCTTGGAACATAGAACAGCTACGTCGTTTCTACCCTTAAGTTTCCAAACGTTGTTTACATTGTTTCTCGGAATACAATAAAGAAGCGTTCTTTAGTTGTTACAATCTTTCGAGGACCCCCCTTAATAGGCAACTCGATTGTATAGAACCTAAGGACCAAAAGTTCGTCTCAAAGGCAAAAGACCAGCTGAGCCGTGAGAACGGCCTACGCCTCTGGGCTACGGCAGCTCCCTCGCCACCTTTTCGCCCAAGAGACAGCTTAGGCTCCGAGGAAGTTCTTTGCAAAGAGCTTGTCTATCGATAGGGGCTCGACGTCACAATAACGCTACAAGAGAGACTCGGCTCTGCCTCTGCAGAGCTGAGCCTCCCTCGGGGGCTAAAAAGGGGGGAATCCCCTAAGTCCCGGACACCGTTTCTTAACCATCTTTCGAAAATTTCTACGCCAAACTCTCTCGCGCTCCGGCAGGACCGTCGCAAGAAACCTAAGGACCAAAAGCGTGTCCTGAGGCCAAAGGGCCGGTCGAGCCGTGAGAACAGCCTACGCCCCCGGGCTACGGCAACTCCCTCGCCACCCTTCGCCAAGGGACGGCTTAGGCTCCGAGGAAGTTCTTTGCGGGTATCCAAGAACGAGACAGGGGCCGTAGGCTCGGAAATGGAATAAGAAAGCGGTTAAAACACACACATACGCAAGTACTTTAAAAGGCCTCGATGGCCAAAAAACGTCACGATGTGACAATTAAACCAATCCGTTTACATGGCCCCTGTTGGCCCAGGTCAAAGCTCAGGGATCGGCGGCTGGTGCGGGAGGGACCACCTCTTCTTCAAACAAGCTGGCCAGCGCTGTGCCAGGCGCCTCCACCGCCTCCATTAGCTTCACGACCTCTACGTCGGCCTCCTCGTCATCTTTCGGCAAGACATAGCCATCGCTGACAGCCTCTAGGTTGACGGCGTAGTGCGAGGAGACGACGGCCAGGGCGCGCTTGACACCCGTGTGCAACGCCCCCCGGAGCCTCTCGTGGACGCGGCCGCTCAACGCAATCAGGCGGCTCCCAAGGGAGCTGGCTGATTGGACCCCCTCGACCTCCAGAGCCACGTAGGCGGTACGGGCGGCGCTGCGCAGAGCCTCGTGCTCCTGGACCTCAACGTCTAGCGCCGCTTACGCTGCGACGGAGGCCTCAACCGCTTGGGAGGCCTCTTTCTCTAGACCTACACCACGACAAAGAGTCAGGGGTCGAACGCAAACCAGAGCAAACGGAACAAGGAGCGCGGTTCAGTGGAACTTACCCTCGGCTTTGTTCTTCCAGGCTAAAGCCTCGACTCGAGAGGCCTTGGCCGCCTTGGTAGCCTCTGCCAAAGTGACTTTCGTCAGCTGATGTTCACTCTGCTCTGCGCCCAGCTGCCCGGCGGTGGCCTTGGCAGAGGCCGTTGCTTCTTGGGCCCGGGACTTGAGGGAATCCCGCTCCTCCTCCAGCTCCTTGATCTTCGCCACCAAAGGGGCAGACTGCTCCTTAGCCATAGCCACCTCGGCCTTCAGGTCGACACAGCGAAGGCGGAGGTCCTCCACTTCAGCACTCCGCACCGACAAGAGCTCCTGGGCGTCGGCAAGCATGCCCTTTTCCCGCCGGAGCTGCTCCCAGACGCCCCTCTCCCTTCGTAGGAACAACGATTTCCCAAGGGACCGGGTCTCGAGCTCCTAAAACAGGCAAAGACGTACGTCAAACACCGCAAGGGGGGCTCGGAGAAAAAACAACGCGACACGAGAAAGGGAAATGCGTACCTGGGTAACACCGGGCAGGTCCCTTTGCATAACAGACATCGCCGTCAGATCGATCGCACCGCCAGTTCACGGTATTGCTCGAGGGTGTCCGCCCACTTCTCGGTGACGTCCTCAAGGGCAAACAGGCTGCTCCCCTCGTGGTCGGCCCGTTTCCCCATACAACACGCGGACTATCCCACCATGGGCTCGGGTCGGACCGGACAAGGACCGAACTCCCTCGGCAGAGTCGGGACCGCCCGCTCGCGGCAGTGCTAGCTGCCTCGGCGCCCGCCGCCTCCTTCCCAGAAGAATCCTCAGACGAGATTGTTCGAACCAGGGGACGGTGCAAGCCCGCCCCGCCTCGTGTCCCGACCGCCGGCGGCCTCAACGGACCCGAGGGCTCGCCTTTGCCATCTCTACCTTGGTGGCGGCGCCCACGCCGCCTGCCTCGGAAGCCTGGGGGGCTCGGCCTCACCCCGATGGCCTCAAAGAAGTGGTGGATGCCTCGGCCTCATTCGCTTCAAGACCCACGACCCATGGGCGTGGACTCGCCCTCCCCGCTGTTCTGTGGCCACCTCGGCGCCTTTCCTTGAGCAGCCGGCTCCTCCGGCCAGCTCGCCCGACACAGCGCCATGTCAAGACGGCAGCTGCGCCTCCGCCACCCGATGAGCGGTGGAGCTGGTGCTCACCTTGAGCGCCTTATGGGGCGCCAAGGCAGGTTCCTCCACCCGGCGCTTCTGGCTGGAAACGAAGACGCTCCTAAAGGTCAGTGTATGACCAGGGGGCAAGTAGGAAATACTACAAACTCCGCCAAAAAATACACTTACCGCGAACGAGGACACAACCGCTTCTGGACAGCGTCCCTCCTCTGCAACGGCAGCGGTGGCGGCGGTGGCACGGCTTCTGTATCCGCCGGTACCGGCTGGTCTTCGCCGGACCCCGGCACCCCCTCGACCGTCCGCGGAGATGGTTGAGCCGTCCCCGATGTCGCTTGCCCCACCTCCTCCGCCGAGCCCACCGGGCTGACAGCACGCATCTCGGCATGTCGCCCTCGACAACAAGATGGACGTCTACCAGAGACACCCCGGGCACCACCTCCCTAACGTCGGGGAGGTGGTCCAGGGTACCCTTCCCTTCCTCGACCTCGCCATCGTCGCCCGAGGAATCCGACACCGATAATGAGGGAGATGACTCCAACGGGAGACCGTCGAGCCTCTGTTGCCGGTGGCGTGCGTCCAACTTTTCGCGCTCAAGGGTCCTCTTCGTGCGCTCGCCATTGGCGTCCTCGAGAACGGCGGCGGGAGTTTTTCAGACGCCCCTTATCCCTTGCGTAAAACGACGAAATAAGGCAACGGGCGAAAAAAGCAATGAGCAAGAAGGCGCGAAGGCCTCAAAGAACACCCAACTTACTGTGGAAATGTACTTCCGACGGCGCGATCGGGAACGGCATCAAGCCGTCAATCTTCGGTTTCCCATCCAGCGCCTCCCTTACCCGACGTAGGATCTCCTCATCAGTAAGGGCGAAGGCGGACATCTTGATGCCTTCGATCGGATCGCTCGGGGTCATCTCGAACAGGCGCCGCCGCCGAGCCATCAGCGGCAGCACCCTCCGGCGGTGAAAAGCCGCCACGACCATGGCCGCCGTAAGGCCGCGATCACGCAGCTTCCCTAGGGCCCTCAGGAGCGGTTCTAGCCTGGGCTGATCGAGCTTGATGACGCCGTACCCCCACTTCTCCGGCTGACTCTCCACAACCCGCCCGGTATAAGGGGAAGCCGCCCGTCGCCGTTATGAAGGTAGAACCTACGTCATACCAACGATGGTTGGATGATGCCACTGGCTGGGATGTAGAGTCTTTGCCGGTCTTGGCGCACTGAAGGGTGTAGCCGCCGACCCTCAACGCCTTCCGAGCCCCTTCGCTCTCGCCGGCTTGGTGGTAAAAACCGCCCAAACAATGGAGCCACAGCCCCAGTGGGGAGCGATCTCAGTACCCTCGCAAACGCGGCGGTGAAGATGGCCTTTATGCGATGGAGTTGGGGCTGAAGTTGTGGAGCTCCACGCCGTAGTAGTGCGGGAGCGCCCGCATGAACTGGTCCGCCGGCAAGCCGTGGCCTCGCTTCGTGGAAGACGACGAAGCTCACCACGAGCCATCACGTGGCCTCGGTTCCAACTCATTCCCGGAGCAATCCACTCCCGCTCGTCAGATCGGTGATCGGGCAGAGAGAGACCGGCATCCACCAACATCGCAGCTTCTCCACGGTGATGTCGGATCGCCCTGTGGATCTCGCGGGAGGATGACAGGACCACCAGCCATTGCGCGGTGGAGGACGCCGCCACTGGCGGTAAATCTCTCTCTCTCTTTCAATCGATCTCTCTCGCCTTCTTTCTCCCCGGGCGCTTTATGCTCTCAAAGAACGGCTTGAGGCGGCGAAGGCAAATGTAGGCAAGGTAAGGAGGGAGGGCGAGGCTCTTTACGATTTGTGCAGGGGTAAGACGAAACCGCCGGGCGACGAAATCGGGAAGTTTCCTCAGATCCGCGAGCCTGGGCTGAAGCAAACGATTCTCCGCCGAGACCGCCTCGCCGAGGCCCCCTCGTCGACCCCCCCTCGCCCGGGGCCTCGGAAGAAGTGCCGATTCTCCGATTCGCGCGAGGCCGGCTCGGGACCAGCCCCGTGACCGCCTATTCGACCGAACTGCTCTGACCGAACGCGTCGATCCAAGCGCCTAACCACTCCGGACAGGCATTTATCGATGGCACAAGATGCAGGCAAGTGACCGACTACATGCGGTCGCGTTAACCTCCCCGCCATCTGCGATGGCGGCACAGCAGGGTTACCAACCACCGTCCGCCTAACTCCCGCACCAAAGACATCATAACGTGGGGAGTCGAACGGGTTTCTCAGAACCTCGGAATCGGTGGACCGACCGCTCCGTCTCGCCTTGAGCCCCTCGACGGGGCCTCGGATTCACCGATCTTTCTCCGCCTCGCCCGTCCGCCTCGCCCGAGACCCCCCGGTAGGGCCTCGGACGAATTGGCCGCGCTCTGCCTCGTACGAGGCCGGGCTCGTCCCGCAACCTCGTCGCCTCTGCCTCAAAGGTCTCTCTGGCAGGCCGTCGCATCCGATTAATGCGCCACCGCACCCGCCACGTAAGTTACGATCGGCGGCGATGGCCGCAACAGAGCGACGGGACAACGGTCGATCACCTTTTTACCATCCCCACCGACAACACGTGTACCAGATCCTCCGTAGGGCGCATCGCCTCGCGACTGTTCCGTCGATGGCCGCCGAGACCCAAGATCTCGCACTGGTCACTTCTCAGGCCTCGCCACGGCAGGCCTCGGCACAACAGGCCTCGGCACGACCGGCTATGATGGCCGCCGAGATTCTGCAATCCACCAAGCCAACAAATGCGCAGCATGTTACTTGCAGTGGAGACCATACCGATTAGACATCTACGGGAACTCCCACGACAACGCCATGCTGGTCCAGGAGTAAATACGTAATCGAATAGTCCGCTCCACGTGTAGCTCTCTTATGTACTCCTGGTTTCCTCCCTGCGGTTATAAAAGGAGGCGGCCAGGACCGTTTCTAGGGACGGCATATAGAGTCACGAATACTCGCACGAACAACACGCCTCATTCTGTAATTCATATCACCTCCCTTCACAGAGACCTGGGATGAACTCCCTCTCTCGCCTAGCTTGTAACCCCCTACTACGAGCACCCCGGTGCAAAGAATACAAGAACATCTTCTCAGACTGGACGTAGGGCATCCATTGCCCGAACCAGTATAAACCTTGTGTCTCTTTGCATCACCATCCGAAATTGAGAGCACGCAGCACAAATTCACTAGTCGGTTAAGGACCCCCGGTTCCGAAACACCGACACTAAGCTAGGCCTATGTAGTCCAATTCTACGGATCCCAGCCACAGCTGCCCGTCTTTCTCAGAGACGCCGCTCAGGGTCACGCTTGGCCGCCGTCAGCTCCTCCACCGCCCATTGCTTCACGGGCGTGCGGACGCCAACTAGATGCTTCATTGGAGGTGCTGTCGTGTCGAGCCGCCGCTTTCTCCTGGTTCAGGGCTACCCAGTAGCCGCCCCTGGTGTCGCGCCTCACGTTATCCGGGTAACCAGGCCTTGGGCCCCTTGAGCCAAACGCCTGGCACGGCACGGTGTGCGCCACCACCACATGCGTCCTGTCGGTGCTGACCGCCACGCCGTTGGGGTACGGCAGGTCGGCCTTGAGCACGGTGACTTGCTTCGTCCGCGCATCGTACTTGAGCAGCCGCCCCGTCGCGTCAGCGTTCATCATAATCTCGGTGTTGAACCTGCGCGGGTAGGTGCTGCTGCTGTCCGTGAAGTATACGTCGCCGGTGGCCTGATCGACGTCGAGCCCGTTGACGAAGTGGAACGGCACGCCGTCTGCCGCTTGCGTCGCCAGCACCTGAGCCTCGCCGCCGTTGGGCCCGACCTTCATGAGCCCCATGTAGGCATCGGCGATGTAGAGATCGCCTGTCATGGCGAAGAACTGCAGCCCAAGCGGGCGGCCGCACATGCTCTCCGTCTGCTCCGACGGCACCGCGGACGCCGTGCACAGTGGGATCTTCCGGTAGTTTGCACCGTGGGCGAACGTGGTCCAGCCGAGCGCGCTGCCGCCCCACTTGAGGATGCGGCCGTCCGAGACGCCGGCGTAGGGGCCCTGGCCGCGGCGGTCGAAGGCGAGGCTCTCAGTGCCGGTGACGGCGTCGGGCAGCGGCAGGTGGAAGCTCCAGCGCGTGGGCGTGGTCTTGATCGGCTCGGCGGCGCAGAACGACGCCGGGAGCAGGAGCGCGAGCACGACGGCGAGTAAGAGCGACGCCGCACGTTTGATGCGCCCCATCTCGACTACGTTGTCAGTTGGCCAATTGAGCTACGTACTTTGGTTTGATGCGACGGCGAGGCGGGAAGGTAGGTGCCGTTTTATAGGACTGGCGGTGCGCGGCGGCCGTGTCGGACTCGGACCGCGGCCTCGTCCTTGTTTTCCTTTCCAGGTTCCGATCCGATATGTTGTACGACTCCACTCTCCACCTCGAGTCCGACTCGCTAAACTGATTTGCGTCCATGGGGGGTAGGAATATTATATAGCGTAACGTGTTTGTTTTTGAATTTGAATTTGAGCAAAAAAAAGTTACAGCCCCTGTAATTTCAATGGAAAGAGCGGAAATGAAGGATCACGTCGTCTTCGTCCTTGCTAAACCCTGCAATCCATCAACGTGCCTCCAAGTCAGAGACGGAGACTTTGTTGATCGACGTCGACGGCTCCCCTGTGGGGACTACGAAGGCCGGCTTGGTTGGCGGCGACATTGTGACGATGCGGTTTCTGAGCATGAGGAGGACGGACGCCGTGCGGGGCCGGAGCTGCGGATCCTCCTGGACGCAGAGCAGCCCGATGTGGATGCACCTTAGCATCTCCAGCCTGTCCGGCTCCTCCGCCGGGTAGCCATCGAGAAGCTGCAGCACGCTGCCGAGGCTCCAGTGCCTCCAAACCTGTCCGTGCGGCCGTGCCCGCGCGCCCCATACATACATGATCAAAATTAGCTCGCCATTGCAAGCAGTGATGCGTGTTCTGATTCCAAGGTTACACTTACCAAGCTTAGCAGATCTTCAGAAGCTCGCCGGCCGGTGACGATCTCCAGGACAAGGACGCCGTAGCTGAAAACGTCTGACTTGGTAGAGAAGATGCCGCGATAGGCGTACTCTGGTGCCATGTATCCGCTGCATCTCGGAGACATGGCATGTCAGGACTCAGGATGCATGTACAAATGGAGCCACGTATATATCTCTCTATTGGAAAAACTGGACATAGACACGTTTGAGGAAAAAAGAAGAAGAATTAAGGAACTTGGAGACGCCAAACTTACTAAGTTCCAGCAATATGTCTTGTGTTTTCTGCGCTCGATTCCATCTTAAATAACTTGGCCAAGCCAAAGTCGGAGATCTTGGGGTTCATGTCTGCGTCTAGCAAGATGTTGCCCGGCTTGAGATCACGGTGGATGATCGTCAGCCGTGAATCCTCGTGAAGATACAGAAGCCCTCGGCTGATCCCTTCGATGATCTTATACCTTTGCCCCCAGCTTAACTGCTGTTGCGTTTTAGGATCTGAAAGTTTGATTTATCTCACTTAGTAGTTAGTAAACAAATGACCAAGTGATATGATATGAAAATAAAATGATAGTGATCACTGGTTCATGCACCGAAAAGGATTTTATTGAGGCTCTTGTTGCTGAGGAACTCGTAGACGAGGAGCTTCTCTTCTTCATCGATGCAGAAACCGAGTAGGCGCACCAAGTTCTTGTGTTGGAGCTTTGCAACGAGGACAATCTCGTTTTTCATTTCCACTAGTCCTTGCTGTGAGATTGTTGACAGTCTCTTCACTGCAATTTCCTGCCCATTTTGCATCGTGCCCTGAAGAATATTGATGTCAGAACATCATGTGTTTTGTGCTTATTTGGCAGCCACGCCAAAAGAAAGGACTATTTGGCATGTTGGGCATTTTGCTAAGTTAAAATTCAGGCTGCAGGATTGAAGTTACTTTGTAGACCGGTCCAAAACCGCCTTTCCCGAGCATATTTTCTTCTGAAAAGTTGTCGGTGGCAGCCCGCAGAGTACCTAGATCGTACTGGAGAGTTTCTGAACCTCTCATTTCTCCGTCACCTTCATATCCTGTTTATATAAGATCGAGGAAATGAAAGAGTCAACTCAAATCTGAAGGTTACAGCACATTGTTCCAAAGATACGCTGAAGTTGTTTTAGCACATACGCTTGTTTGTAGTTCTGTTCTTGCAGATACAGACGGCAAGAAGCAGCAGCAGCAGCAGCAGCAGTGTGAGAGCAACAGGAACTGAGACGACGAGAGCTGTATTCCTGACCGTGCGCCGACTGCTTCCTGGGCCTGACGTGGTGGAAAATTCAGAACGAAGCTGTTTCGACCTTCTTCGAATATGTTTTTTTAAGAGAATTGCTCCGGGACTCCTCTTTATAAAAAATTGTGCGCATCTCAAAGCAGCTCATTCATCAATAAATTAATTTTTTATTATTTTGCACCTGGGTGCTGCATGGGCCTGGCCCGTCCAAGCCTAACCCGTGCCCAGAAAACCAGAACTGATCCAGAATGAAAGTCACGCGTCCAGGATTGAATCTATCGGTGTTTTTGATCGGGGTCCTCAACCAACCAGTGAATTTGAACTACGTGCCTCTAATCCCGGATGGTGATGCAAAGAGACACAAAGTTTATACTGGTTCAGGCAATCGGTGCCCTACGTCCAGTCTGAAAGATCGATCTTGTATTCCTTGCACCGAAGTGCTTGTAGTAGGGGGTTACAAGCTGGGCGAGAGGGAGCTAGTCCCAGGTCTCTGCGTGGAGCGGTGCGGACTGCTTGAGACGTTGCTCTCAGGCAGCGGGGAAGCGTGTGTTTGGATCTACGTGAGCCTATGCGTGAGTTCGTCCATCTTCTGCCCCCGGTCTCTCCTTTTATAGTTGAAGGGGGGTAGGGGCGATACATGCGTTTGCTATGCAGCGTCTTGTGAGCGGAGGTGGCGTGTCTGAGTCCTGTAGCTTGCTACTGTGGCGGCGTGGTCAACGGAGTGGTCTTGTCCTTGATGCACTGGAGCAACGCGCTGGTCACACCCGATCTTGTGCGACGTGGGAGCTCCAGTGATAACTTGGCGCAGGGCATGGCTGACGACGTGCCAGTCGCTATACGTTCATAGCGTAAAAAGCCGAGGCTCAGTTGGTGCCGAGGCCGAGCCATCGTAGGGGCTCGGCGGGCGCAAATCTCGAGGCTGTCGAGGCCCTGAAGTGGATTGCCGAGGCTTGGAGGGAGCAGTTGGTCCTATACACTGATTTTGAGGCTATAGTGACCCGGACTTGACTCCCCACGCCTTGCTGTTCCTGGGGCAGGAATTAGGTGGCACAGTGCAGTACGGGCGCCAGTCATGGGCGCAGTGCTGAGCACAGTGGCCGGTAACCCCTGCTCAGTCCTGTCTCCCGTCCCGTCGGCCGCTCTGCTGCATTGCGTCGATGTGCGGCTGACGTTGCGGGAGTGGATGGACGCGTGACGTTTTCTCAGAGAAGTCGGTCGAGACGGAGACGATGAGGTTGTTGCCGAGCCGGCCTCGAGCGAGTCGGAGAATCGGTACTTCGTCTGAGGCTTTATGCGTGGGGCCTCGGGCGAATCGGAGAATCGGTAACCCGTCCGAGGCCTAGCGGGGGGGGGGCCTCGGCGGGAGGGCCTCGGCGAGAGGGCCTCGGCGAGAGGGCCTCGGCAAGGCGGAAGGTTGGCCTTTCGCCCGAGGCCTTTGCGGCGCAGACCTCGGGCGAATCGGTGAATCGGCCGAGACCTCGTGGTTGTCCCTTGGCTTTGATTTTTGCAAGGTCTAAGCAATCTTTTTGGTTCTTGCTTAGGGTAGCCCTTTTTATGGTATCCGACAGTAGCCCCCGAGCCTCGGGGAGAGTGCGAGCACTCTCCCTGAGGTTTTGTCGAGATTCTGGCTTGCAGCGGCTCCCATCGGGATTGTGTTTTGTACTCGTGGTTCCGGTGGGTGCGCGCGAGCGCACCCGCCGGGTGTAGCCCCCGAGGCCCTGGAGGAGTGGATTTACTCCTCCAGGGCCTTTTTCTCTGTTGAGTAAGGAGTTTTATCGCGTTTGCTAGGCCCATGAGTACGAGTTGGTCATTTGGACCTTGGCTTGCAGGTGCAGAGCCTCGAGCCTCTGCTTCGGAGCGAGAGGGCGATCAGTGGTTTCTGTCTTTTTGGTGGCCCTCGCAAGGCCTTTTTCGGGCCGGAAGGAGGGGTGGAATATGTCGCTACCTCGGTGGGCGCGAGCAAAGATGACATCTCCGGTGAGTCTGTTATCGGGTCATCCAAGTGGAGGCCTGTGCCCCATTCGATAGGGGTCGGCTAACGGTCCAGAGACACACTCCAAAAGTACCAAAGGTCTTCTCTAGTGGGTCCTAGGGCCGTTCGATAGGCCTCGGGGGCTCGATGCCTCCCTACGATGGGATCCCATTCGGAGACCTCCCTGTCGGTCTCGGACATGACTTAGGGCTTCCCAAGCACTTGCTTGCTTGGGCATTGGCCATGTACGGGCTTGCCCACAGTCATCCCTGACCCTATTTGTCCTGGGGTGGCTGTCGAAACCTTTGGGGGCCCAGCCTTCGAACCCCTGGATCGTAACGGGCTCGGTGCCCTTTTTATCACGTTTTTCGGAGCCTCCGAGTGCGAGCTTGGGTTGCTTGTTTTCGTTCTGGGTGCAGGAAGAGCCCCCGAGCCTCCGCACAGAGCGAGAGGATGGTCAGGAGTTCTCCTGTCTTTTTGTGCGACCCTCGCGCATCCTTTTCGTTCGGAAGGAGGGGTTGTTTGCCGAGCCCTCGAGTGCGAGCCTGGGTCGCTGGGTCTCGGCAAGGTTGCAGGAAGAGCCCCCGAGCCTCTGCACGGAGCGAGAGGGCGATCAGGAGTTTCCCTGGCTTTTTGTGCGACCCTCGCGCATCCTTTTTGTTCAGAAGGAGGGGTTGTTTGGCGAGCCCTCGAGTGCGAGCCTGGGTCGCTGGGTCTCGACAAGGTCGCAGGAAGAGCCCCCGAGCCTCTGCACGGAGCGAGAGGGCGATCAGGAGTTCCCCTAGCTTTTGTGCGACCCTCGCGCATCCTTTTTGTTCGGAAGGAGGGGTTGTTTGCTGAGCCCTCGAGTGCGAGCCTGGGTCGCTGGGTCTCGGCAAGGTTGCAGGAAGAGCCCTCGAGCCTCTGCACAGAGCGAGAGGGCGATCAGGAGTTTCCCTGGCTTTTTGTGCGACCCTCGCGCATCCTTTTCATTCGGAAGGAGGGGTTGTTTGCCGAGCCCTCGAGTGCAAGCCTGGGTCGCTGGGTCTCGGCAAGGTTGCAGGAAGAGCCCCCGAGCCTCTGTACGGAGCGAGAGGGTGATCGGGAGTTCCCGGCTTTTGTGTGACCTCGCGCATCCTTTTTCGCTCGGAAGGAGGGGTGGAATATGTCGCTACCCTCGATGGGCGTGAGCAAAGTGACACTTCCGGTGAGTCGTTATCGGGTAAGTCCGAGTGGAGGCCCATGCCCCATTCGATAGGGGGTCGGCTAGTGGTCTAGAGACGACTCCAAAAGTATCGATGGCTTTCTAGTGGGTCCTGTGGCTGTTTGATTGGCCCTGGGGCTCGGCGCGCCTCACGGTGGGATCCCATTCGAGACCTCCTGCGCCAGCCTCTCGGACACGACTTAGGGCATCCCGAGCGATCGCTTACTCAGGCCTCGGACATGTACGGGCTCGCCCATAGTTGTCCCTGACTCTATTGTCCTAGGGCGGCTGTCGAGACCCTCGGGGGCCCAGCCTTCGAACCCCTGGAGCGTAACGGGCTCGGCGTCCAGTTCCTTAGTCTGAAAGGAATCGGGTGGGGGGATATTCCCCTCCCATCGGCTGACAACAGCGAGCGCGCCTTTTGAGGCAGTTTCTTGGGGTCTGCTGTTGCTGCGGTTGGATGCGACGCGGTGTCAGCAGACGGGACATAACTGTTCGTGCGATTAATGAGGAAAAAGGTGGGCGCGTGGGTGGTTAAATCGGATCTGGTTTAACTGTGCCGAATTTGAGGGAAACTTCCCCGATTTCATCGCCCGTCCGTTTCGTCCCCTTCCTGCATAAATACGCAACGAGCCTCGCCCCTCCCCTCCTTACCAGGGAGAAGAAGGGAGAAGGGCGAGGGAGAGAGGGAGAGAGAGAGAGAGAGAGATTTACCACCGTAGCATCATCCTCCACCGCGCAATGGCCGGCGGCCCTGTCATCCTCCTGGCGGATCCTTGGGATCCGTCCGACGTGTCCATGGAGATGCTACGGTCGCTCGTCGACGACGGCCTTCTCTGCCCGATCACTTACCCCGATAGGCCAGAGTGGATTGCTCCATCGGGCAAGCCGGAGCCGAGGCCACGCGAAGGGTACATCGTGAGCTTCGTGTCTTTCCACGAGCGTGGTCTCATCATGCCGGCGAACCGATTCATGCGGGCGCTCCCGCATTACTACGGCATGGAGCTGCAAAACTTCAACCCCAACTCCATCGCGTAGGCGGCCATCTTTTTCGTCGTCTGCGAGGGGTACTTGGGCATTGCCCCCCATTGGGAGCTGTAGCTCCATCTCTTCCGGGCGGGGCATACCACCAAGCCGACGGGCACACCGGGTACGAGGAAGACGATGAGGGCCGGCGGCTGCACTCTCTAGGTGCGCCAAGACCGGCAGCACCTTTACATCCCGGCCCAGCTCACGTCAACCAATCGCCACTGGTACACCAGCTGGTTCTACCTCCGCAACGATGACAACGGACTTCCCCCCTATACCGGGTAGATCGTGGAGGACTGTCCGGAGAAGTGGAGGTATGGCGTTCCGAGGGAGGATCAGCCCAAGCTGTAGCCGCTCTTGGAGGGCCTGGAGAAGCTGCAGAACCACGGCCTTACATCGGCTGTGGTCGTGGCTGCCTTCCACCGCCAGAGGGTGCTGCCGCTGATGGCTCGGTGGCGGCGCCTATTCGACATGAGACCGGGTGAGTCGATCGAGGGCATCTGGATGTCCATTGTCCCCCTCTCTGATTTGGAGATTCTACGGCGGGCGAGGGAGACGGTGGAGGGGTGGCTGAAGAGCGGTGGTCTGACCCCTATCGCGATGCGCCCGTCACAGGGGTATCTTTCTCTGGTAAGTCACGTGCTGCTGCGGCCCCTGAGGTCTCCTCGTTCCTCGCTGTTTTCCCGTTCCCTTACTTGCGTTCGCCATTCCTATAGGGGATGAGGGACGTGCGAGCCTCCCCGCCGCCCGTTCCTAAGGACGCAAAGCGGCGGGCGGTGAACCGGGCGCATGCCGAGGTGTAGAAGAAGAAGAAGGATGCCGAGGAGGCAAAACATAAGAGGAAGATCCTCGAGCGCGAGCAGCTGGAGAAGCGCCGCCGGCAGCAGAGGCAGGAAGGTCTCCCGGTGGAGGCGTCTCCGTCGGCGTCGCTGTCGGCGGACTCTTCGAGCGAGGATGACGAGAGCGAGGGGGGGCTAGGTCCCCTGGACCATCTCCCCGATGTCGGGGGGACAGCGCCTGGGGCGTCAGCGAGCAGCCCGGTGTTTCTTGGAGGAGGAGGAGAGGACGCCTCGGTGTCGGCGATCGCCCTCCACGGGTCCGAGGCCATCACGCCCGAGGCACGGGCGTTAGGGAAGCGTGTCGTCAGCCCGGTGGGCTCGACGGCAGAGGTGGAGCAGATGATGGTGGGGGTGATGCAGCTGCCCCCGCAGAAGATCGAGGGGGCGCTAGGGTTCGGCGGAGACCGGCCGGCCCCGGTGGACACGGAGGCTGTGCCTCTGCCGCCACCACCGCCGTTGTAGAGGAGGGTAGCAATGCCGAAGCGGTTGCATCCCCGTTCGAGGTGAGCATTTTTCGGCGAAGTTTGTAGTATCTCCCGCTCACCCCTTGGTCGTACACTGACATTGCGAGTGTTTTTGCTTTCAGCCAAAAGCGTCAGGCGGAGGTGCCTGCCTTGGCGCCACGTAAGGCGCTCAAGGTGAGCTCCAGCTCCACTGCTCAAGGGGCGGTGGAGGCGCAGACCGCCATGCAGCATGGTGCGGCGTCGGCCGGGGCCGACCTAGAGGAGCTAGTCGCCCAAGGAGAGGCTCCCAAGGCGGCCACGGAGCAGGCGGGCGAGGAGGCGCCCAGGACCTCCGAGGCTGAGGTGGCCGAGGCCAGGGCTCCTGAAGTCGAGGTGCCTAGCGCTGGGCCCCCGGGACCATCGAGGCCGAGGTGGTGGAGGCGAGCGCGGCGGACCCGGTGGCCCAGGATATGGAGATGGAGGCGGGGCAAGCTTTGGTGTTGCCCCCGGCCCAAGACCTGCCACCATCACAGGAGAGCACCCGGGAGGTGGAGGTTCAGGCGACCTCCTCCGATGATACTTCCCGGGGAAAGGAGGAGGCAAATGCCGAGGCGGCCAGTACCGTGGAGCAGCCAGTTCCGGCTTCTAGCGAGGGAAGCTCGGCCCTCGTCCAGGTACGACCCGAGCCCCGCGGGTGGGACCACCCGCGTGTATCGTGGTGAGCCAGGATGACCCTAAGGGGGAGCCTCTGTTCTCCCTCGAGGATGCGGCCGAGGGGGGGCGCTGGGCGTCCTTCGAGCAATATCGCCGGCTGGCGGTGCGGTCGCTGCGAACATCGCTGTCCGTCAAGGACGATGATCTATCCGGCGTCGCCCAGGTACGCGTCTTCTATCCTCGTGTGGTGTCGTCTTGTTCTGAGTCTCCTCGCAGTGCATGACCCCTGTTCTACCTATCTAGGAGCTCGAGGCCCGGTCCCTCGGGAAGTCGTTGTTCCTCCGTCGGGAGAGGGACGTCTGGGACCAACTCCGGCAGCAGAAGGACCTGCTCGCTAATGCCAACGAGCTTTTGTCGGCATGGAGTGCGGAGGCGGAGGACCTCTGCCTTCGCTGTGCTGATATGAAGGCCGAGGCGGCCACGGCTCGGGAGCAGGCCGCCCCTTTGGCGGTGCGATTCAAGGAGCTAGAGGAGGAGCTGACCTGAGTGGCCGGTGAGCGGGACGCCTTCAGGTCCTGGGCTGAAGAGGCGACGGTCTCTGCCAAGGCCATCACCGGGTAGTTAGGGAAGGAGCAGGGCGCGCTTCTGCTGACGAAGGGTGCCCTGGACGAGGCCCTCAAGGTGGTTGAGGCCTCCCAGGTCGATGCCTTGGTCTGGAAGGAGAAGTGCGAGGGTGAGTTTTGTTCCCTTTGTTTTACTTGTTTTTCTTGCATTCGACCCCTAACTCCCGATGTGGTACAGAATGGAGAAGGAGGCTTTAGGCGATCGAGGCCTCTCGGTCGAGGTCCAAAGGCCGGAAATGCAAAGCGGAGGCCTCTCGGTCAAGTCCAGCATTGAAAAGAGAAAACCGAGGGTGAGTCCCATAGGGCTTCGCCCTGCTTGGCTTATTTTTCTTTTGCGCTTTGACCCCATCCTCGCTTGTTTTGGCATGTTGTTGGAGAAGGAGGCTTCCCGGGTGGCCGAGGCCTCGGGCCCTGCAGCAGCAAGGTGGGCGCCGAGGCCAAGACCGGGAGCACGACGCTACCGCAGAAAGCACCGCCTGTACCATCTACGAGGCCCCGGAGGTTGAGGGGTTGAGTCGGAGCTCCCTTAGGAGCCGCCTGACCTGCGTTGAGTGGCTGGTCGCGCGAGTGACTCGGGCGCGCACACTGGCGCTCAAGCGCTACCGCCGCCTGCCCTCGACTACGCCGGTGTCAACCTCGTGGGCTATCGCCGATGGTTTATGTCTTGCCCGAGGATGACAAGGAGGGCCATGAGGAGGTCACGAAGCTGATGGAGGCGGTTGAAGCCCTCGCGCACGCATTTGGGCTAGCCTGCTCAGAGAAGAGGTAGTTCCTCGCGCTTGCCACCCACCGATGCAGAGATCCCGAGCCTTGACCGGGCCAAAGGGGCCATGTAAACAGATTAGGATTATTGTCGTAGCATGACGTTCGTGGCCGTCGAGGCCTTTATAAAGTACTCGTGTGTATGCTTTTTTAATCGTTTTATTGTATTTACGAGCCTCGCCGCCTGTCAGGCTTCTCGAACATATCATTTGCAAAAACTTCCTTGGAGCCTAAGCCGCCCCTCGAGTAAAAGGTGGTGAGGGAGTTGCCGAGTCTGGAGGCGAGGAAGCCGTTCTGTGGCTCGGCCAAATTTTTGGCTCCCGAGACGGACTTTTAGTCCTTAGGTTTTTACACTTGATTTGTCGTAACATGTCGTAGAGTTTGGCGAGAAATTTATTTGAAAAACAATTAAAAATGGTGCAGGACTTAGGGGGTTCCCCCCTCTCTAGCCCCGAGGGAGGCTCGGTTCGCGCAGGCAGAGCCGAGTCTCCCCTTATAATGTTATCGCAACGTCGATCCCGTCGATGGGGGGTTTCTAAAAATTAGAACAACAAAAGAACGCTTTAATATATTTCGAGAAACAATGTTGTCGGTGTTTCAGATCGGGGTCCCCAAACCAACCAGTTGAATTTGAAATCAGGTGTCCCTAATCCCGGATGGTGATGCAAAGAGACACAAGGTTTATAATCGTTCGTGCAATTGGTGCCC